>MNCI01031946.1:2169054-2204912 GCA_015680685.1 Gnetum montanum | reverse complement strand
ACACTTAGGTTAGTTAGGTGCCTCAGTACGACCGCTTCGAGCACGTGCGTTACGTGTGGTAATCCCAGTAACAATTAGCATTTGGTAGCCATAGTTGCATAGTTCAGGGTGTGTACGGCAAGTGGGAATGGATGCTGACACTAGGACTTAGTGCTGTAGTTAGAGTTAGTTTTAGTCTCTCAACCCTTCACCCCTTAGCATAGGAGATAAACCAGAAAAGACCAAAAAAATCATATACCTCAGACTTACTTAACCATACACCATGACAACAACAAGTAAGTCTGGGAAGACAACGATTAATTAACCCCAAGTGTTCCTTGCGGCGTTTAGGCATTTAGTCTATGGAGTTCGACCGGATCGCGCGTGCTACGCTTGTTTCGTATGGTTGAGTGTAGGGGTACCTTGCCACTCATCAATCTTCCAATTTGATTCTAATTTGATGATATCCACTCTTTAAATTGATTTTGTTGATTACCTATACATGTGTGAGAGCATCAAGAATATCATCCATTCTTAGAATTGGAAAATGATACCACATCATGAACCAATTCATTGCCCTAGAGTTAATACTCATTATTCTTTACTTTATTTTTTTGGTACTAGCATTGTTGGAATTGCACAAGGTGAAATTGATTCCCTCATAAATTCATTTGCAATTAGCTCCTCCACTTGCTTTTGGAATTTTCTCTTTGATTTGGTGCCATTTGGTATGCCTTTTATTTGGAAATGTAGCCCCCAATATGAAGTCCTCATTGGTGGCAAACCTTCTAATTTTCCCTTGAAGACATTGGAAAATTTCTTGGTCAAACTCTCTACCTTTATGGGAAGATCACATTTGCTCAATCATGCTTAATGTCATTGTAGACACCACCACAAATCCAAGATCTTCTTCTTCATGTTTTTTTGATGTACTCCCTTTTATTAAGAAGCATCAATGATGCATTTCTTGAGGACTGATTCCTCACTTTCTTAGCTATCATTGGACTTAATTATTGAATTTCATCATCTCTAACAATTGATCATAAATTCTTAGCATCATAAAATTTAGCATAATTACAAATTTTTAAGGTCTTCTCGATATAAAATCAGCACAATCAATTGGTAAGACATCAAAAATAACATGATTAATATAGCTAGAAATTTTTAATTGTAAAACACATTATTTCCTCACATCTTGAAAGAAGTCTTTTGATAACCAATGCACTTTGTATGGTTTAGGATGAGGGTAAGTCACTAAACCTAAACTAGTGATTTCCCTAAAAGAAATGACATTTTCTTGGGCATTCTTATCAAATAGATATGAATCCATTTCCCACTCTTAAGACATCCAACCCTAATTCTAAATAATAGGTTTCTACTAGGATTACCCCCCACATTGATATTGTCCATGAATGAATTCATTTTAGTGACATCTTAAATATTAGGAGCATTAGGCTCATCTATTAGAGTAGATTGATTTGATGAACCTTCATTCTCCATGGTTTTAACTTCTTTTTCTTTGATGGCCTTTTGAGTGATCATCTCTTCCTCATCATCCTATAGGTGAGGATCAAATTATACCAACTAAAGAAATTTTGCATAATACGCTGAAACAATGAGATCACTTATCTCCAAGTTGAATAACTCCTTAGCCATGGATCTCTTGAATTCCTTAGATACTTATCTCCCTTTGAAGGTTCTAACAAAGTAAACCCACATTATTTCTTTTGTGGCCAAACTCTATCAATCCTAGTTATTTGCCGTCAATGGTTGGCCACACCCTTAAGGATGGGCAGCCAAACAAGTTGCATTGAGGCACAATCCATAAGTTGGAAAAATTCTTTCATCTCATGTAACCACTCCAAAGTTTCTCTAGGATCTTTATCATTATCAAAAGATGGGGGTTTTAGCCTCTTGAACTACTTCATGAGTGCTTGCTCAATGGGCCTTCTGCGATTAGTAATTGAATGGTCTGGTTGATGTTGTCTATCATTATGAACCTTAGACTAATTTTGACTACTTAAATATGTGTGCATTTCATGCACTAGATCATTTTGGAAGAATTTCCATTTGGTTGATTATGCTTTGTCCTATTTCAGATCTCTCTAGCTCTTCTTGGTGGCATCCTACACTGCAAATTTAAGAATACATGTCAAACCTTTAACTTTGATACCAACTTATAATACCTTGTTAACTAGGCTTAGGCTAGAAAGAAATTACTTAGTTAAAAATTGAAATATGTGGAAAAAATTGTTACTTAATAAATATCAAATGGATGTTAAGAAAATAAAATAGGAAAAGTAGTAGGCCTCCATAAAATAAATCCATAGGAGAAAGAAAACACAACAAATAATAAAACATTATATAAATATAGAGTGACAATAGCCCCATACATACAAAACCAAATTATGTAATTAAAAAAAAAGATGAATTCCTATTGTCTAAGCCAAAAATTACTTTAATAAATACTAGAAAATTATAGTAGAATAAATTACAAAATTTATCAAGAAAACTCTGAAGTATAAAATTTCCTCAAAAGGCATTGGGCTCTAATAATAACAAAAGCTACCAAATATCATATTATAAATTACCAACACTACATAAATAATTATGTGGAACCAACTTAGGCTTGCATCATAGATAGAAAAAACACAAATACAATCCTCATGACAAATACATAGTATACAAATTCCCATTGAACATTACAACATAGAATCAAACAACTGATACTAGAAACATAATGAATTAACTAAGTAAATTATCTAAAAACTAAGATATAATCTACCAAAACTAATTCCTCTTCATCAAAACTAATATAATAATTTGAAAGGTACCAAAACACAAAGGAAATCAATCCTAAGACTAAGTAGGATAGATAAACTACAAATACCCTTATGGATTTGGTTGAAGGCATTAGATGGTTGGAAAATCATGCACAAGGTGTGGTTGCAAATAAAGAGTTAGCATGCAAAGATACAAACATGTAAATATGATAACAAATAACAAAATAATAGATAAAAAATAACAAGAGTATATGCCTAAGCCAAAATAGCTAAACAAGAAACTTTTCCATCACTCACTAAACCCAAATAAAATCAAAATGAATTAAATGGTACTTACTAATTTGACTAACTACATAAGTACCCAACTCACTACTAACATGACTGGCTGCATTGTCACTGCAAAGATAAATGACACTTACTGACTTGACTGATCACATAAGTATCCAACTTACTACCAACTTGACTAGATGTGTATTTACTAGAAACTTTGTTAGTGTTGCTAACCAAAAATCAAATTCAAAGCCAAATGATCAAATATCAAATATATATAGCAAATAACAAAATAATTCCCTAGGTGGTGGGGGAATGTATCCAAATCACTTAGTGAAGATAAAGAGGTTAAAGACCAAGAATTTCTTTACAAAAACAAAGTCTCTAAGATGTTAAAAAAAGGATACAACTTAAATAAATGCTCTAATGATTACCTAAAAAATGTAGAACGATGCTAAAAAAAGGTTTTCTAAGCTTATAGAGTTTGTTCTAAGCTACTAAGAATGCTAAAAATTCCTCAATTTTTATTTCTAGGTTTCTAGGCATCTTGGGAAGTCCTAAATGCTACATTTTTATCATTTTCTCAATTTTTCATTTTCTAGAAGCTAGATGTGACTTTACAAAAGTTACTTAGTTTTTCATGTTGGATCATGTGATTGTAATGTCCCATCCCTTGTTAAGGGTGAAAATAATTATAAACAATGTAATTAACCTTCAAATGAAATGACACCTTATTATGAGAAGTTATGATTATTCATGTATCCCTTGGGAAAGAGTTTGACTTATGCCATTTAAGGCTGGGGTTAGAGGTCGTGTTGGGCATGGAGTTGCGAAGCTCGAAGAGACATGTAACAGGAGCCAGGTAAAGTGGGACAAAAAGGGATTGATCACCCCTTTGGTAGGATAGGCTAACCATGGTGGTAGTGCCAGATTGCCTCTAAAGCTTAAGTGGCATAGGAAGAAAACCTCAAGAGCGTTACAGTACTCTCTTCTATTTATAGAATTTTTCCATTTTTTCTTGTTTCATTCTTTAGAACCAATTATTTATTTACCAGTTAATTCATGTATTAAATATTTATAATATTTCTAGAATATAATCTAAGGAAACAATGAATGCAATAAATTAAGTAATCATATTTTTATGACATTTGGGAACGGGATGTCACATTTAGTATTAGAGCAAACCATGATTCAAGAGCCAAAGTGGAAGAAAACCTTATTTTATTATTATTGTTATTATAAAACGCAAGTACATTATGAAAAATAACAAAATGGAAGAAAATATTATATTATATTATTTTATTTTTTAGTAAAAGAGGAGTGAGAGGAAGTACATTTACATGGGATATAGAAAATGGAGAATAGAAAAGTAGTAGAATGGGTAAAATGTAAGGAAGGCAACTATGATCATTTGTTATGATCGAAAGACTCAAGGAGATCTATGATTATCTTTAATTGGGATTCTCTTTCTTCAGTAGTAGCATCTACCTTGCTAAGCACTACTTTGCATCTACCTTGCATCCAGCTAGTCCATCACACAATTGTTTGATATATTCAGTTGCACATCTTACTGCAGCTACTGATTCCTCCTTTCTATTAAGTTGGGTCTTCAACATATCCATCTGTAGTAATTGATCATCCATGTTCCTTTGCCATTCCTTCTCCTTTCTCTGCAGAAACAAGATTTAAATTATGAGTTATAAGCAAATCAATAAACAAATACATAAAAAAGGAGAGAAAAGAAAGAAAGAAAAAGTATTACCTAAAATTCATCATTATCAATTTGAAGGAATCGTTCACGAATCGCTAGATGGCCAGCACAACATGTTGCACTTTCCAATTCTCCTAAGAGTTGCTTAAGATCTTTTATAGCATTTGGAACATACTCAAGAATTGGATGCAAAGGTGATGGAACTCTAGCCTATATTAAATCATAATTCATCTTGAAGTTGCATGACTGAGACTCCCATAGATGATAGACACCCTCATGAATAGAATAGGGTTTGTTATCCAAAATTCATTGACTAATGCGCCAAAGAAGCATAACTTCTTCTTTAGCAGCTGCCACTATCTTTCCCATCGAATAGGAAAATAATGTTGGTGCTACCTATGGAAGAGAACCTCTTCCAGGTGTTGTAAGAAAAGAAGGCATGATTGGTGATATAGGTGGTGGAATAGGAGTATGTGTAGAAGTAGCGCCTACATCATCTTTATTCATCTCTCGAATAAAGTACTATCACTCCATAGACCTTTGCAATAAAAAAAATCAACTCTATACAAAGGAAAAAGGGAAGTCTTCAAACCTTTAAAGAACTAAAACTTACCTTCGGTTTTTTTCCCTTATCTTGTCTTGAAATTTTCTGAGTTTGTTGAGATTGTTGTAGAGCCTGTTGTTAAGTATGTTGTCTTATAGCTATTGGACTGCCAAAACTTTGCTTAGTGTGTTGCCTTTAGAAAAAGAAAAAAGAAAAAAAATGAAAAATTTATTAGAAGAAAAAATATATAGATAAGACATTAAGCTAAGTAGGTTATATTTAAATATATACTTTGGGAGTAAAAAGCATGATCTATTCTTGTGATTGAACCATACCAAAGGATGAAGTACCTTGAATTTTTTCAACTTGTGAAGCTCCAGCATTTTGCGTTGGTTCATTCTGTAGCCTAGAATGCACTATCAAATACATAAAATAAAAACATAATCAACAACAAGGAAATAATAAAAACATGAAAATACCTCATTGATTTCCTCTTGACTCTGAGCTTGCTATAAAGCCAATTGACCTTTCTTGACATCCATAATCTTGCTTCTTATAACCTTCTCATCTTTAAGAAATTTAAGGCATAACCAAAGATTGTAATGAGTAAAATTTTTTTCTGGATGATCATAACTTACGATCATACACATGATCAAGGGTTTACAACATAGGGTATAGGATTTCGAAGGATTTTGTTGGGCAATAGTAATTTCAGTCTTAGCAATATACTAGGCAGAGAAACAAGACAACGATCAATTATAAATTCTACTAGAATAAGAACTAACATTGGATTGCTTTCTATACCATAAAACCTTGCTACTAATAAATAGACATAAATCAAAGTGAGCCTCATTAATGAAATCTTCACAAACAAATTAGTTTTTGCCACTAGCAAAATCAGCAACATAAGTAGATAACTCCTTCTTACAAAAAAAAATTTAATTTTTGGAAATAAGTTGAAGGAATTAAAGGATCCTCTCCTTGTGGAAAACCTAAGACCACTTAAATATCAAGAGGAAGTGTTGTTATTGCTCCAAAAACTATTGAAAAGTAGAACTTCTCTTATTATTGTACTGTTCACACCACTCCATAAGAACACCCTTGCAATGGAAGAGTTTAAAAATTGTTAAAACAAGTAAATCAACTAATCAAGAAGTCGTAAGGTACTAGAAACCCTCCTTCCCAAGTAAGCTATGAACACGATCAAATGCAGGGAGTACATTATTTTGATGAAAAATAATATTGGACAATTGAGAACTACCTAAAGGAGTTTGAGGTGAAGCTTGACAATTGGCATCCATGATGAAGGTGCTTAAGAGTTATTTGATGATAATCTTCAAGATTTTTAGCTATCAATCTTCTGATGATATTGAGTTGTGATGAGCAAATCATCCTTCTTCTCATATTTATAATAAAATTGTAGAAATCTTAGTAAAAGCAAATGAGGAAGTTATAACTTAAGATAACAAAAAATTTAATAAAAGCTAATGTATAATTTTTTTAAAAGAAAAAGATAATGTTTAATTTTTATTTTAAAATTTAATGTTCACTTTTTTGGATTTTATGATCTTTAGGTTTGCTAAAGTGGAGTTATCTACAATTTAACTCGAAGTGCTCTTCAAGATGATTCCAACAGTATCAATTTCATCAAAATTTGACTTATTTTTTAAAAGATACAGTCATTCTTGGGTTACATGCAGTTTAAAATATATAAATATTTCTTTTTTTAAAAAAAAAAAATAAAAATTATTTTTAATTTTTTTTTAAAGAAATAAAATTATTTTTTAAAAAATTTTAAAAAAAATTAAAATTATTTTTTTAAAAAAATCAAATTGGAGGTCTTGGGTTCAAACCTAAGCCCTAATAATTTTTACACTTTTAAAAAATTTAATTTTGGCAATTGGCGGTAGCTAGCTACTGATAGGCCACTGATAGGTTGTGGTTAGGCTTGCAGCCAAGATGCAGCTAGCCACAGCGAGGCTACGACTGTAAGGGATTGGCCCTTGGGCCAGCCCTAAAGGGTATTGCAAAAATCACACCTACATACCTTTGCCACTACCATCCACATGCCTTTGCTGTTGTTGCCTATGCCTCGTTGTGTCGCCTGCATAGCCACGTGCAGCCCTACCATCCACCATGTTTCGTCGCACCTCACACCACACCCACCCACCACACCACACCATGCCTTGTGTTTGCTAGCTTTGCATCACCGTACTATGCTACGCCTTACCTACTGATGCCACATCTGCCACTACTGCTTGTCTCTTTCCCACTTCTTGCCACAGACACTGCCCATCATTGCCTCCTGCACTACTCATTACTACCTCTTGTGTCGCCCATCATTGCCTCCTACACTACCCATCATTGCCTCCTGCATCGCCCATCACTACCTCTTACGTCGCTCATCATTGCCTCCAGCATTGTCCATCACTACCTCCTATGTCATCCATCACTGCCTCTCGTGTCGCTCATCATCACCTCTAGCGCCACCTACCCATTATTGCCTCTAGCATCATTGTATGGATCCTAGAATGGGTTGTCTGTCAGTTGATGAAAAATTTGATTTTTTTTGACAATTGATGAGAGTTTTGAAATTTCTATCAATTGATGGAAAATTTTCAAAAATTTTTTTGTGCCCATAATTATTAATTTAAATAGAAAATGCACTCAATTATTTACAAAAAATTCAAACTGGCACTATGGTAACAAGAAAAAAAAAAATTTGTTACTAAGCATGCATGTCTTGGAGAAGTCTTGGAAAACATGAATGTTGTGTAAACTTACAATAGCTATAAGTTTTGCATTTGGAGTCTGTTTTCAACCAAACAAAAACTGAATCCAACAGAATTGAAGCTTCAAGACTCAATGGAATGGTTAGATTTAGCTTTTGGATTATAGAAAATTAACATTTAATTCATTGTTTCAAGTCCCAAAAATAATTAGGATTTAATACATGATAAGAAATCCATGACAGTTTCAACTTCTTCTACAACTAACTAACAATTTCAAGACCCATAAAAAGGGCCATAGAAGGTAAGGATTCTCAACATGCCTAATTTCTTCAACTTACTGATGTACAAAACCCAAAGAATAAACTAGAGAGAAATGGAAGTCTGAGTGAATGATCGAATAAATGACCTTGAAGATGAAATTAATGAGATCAGGGATGTTTAAGAAGAACTTCGACACTCAAACCAAGGGTTTAGGATAGAGATGCAAAGTATGTCTAAGGAAATTAGGAAATTGTCCTAGAGTTTAGAAGATAAATGGTTAGACATGTAAGGAAAGATGGGTTCCTTTACAGAATCCATCAAGTAATTAACCAAGCATCTCATTCAGCCTTCAAGCCCTACCCACAATCTACCTAAAGAACAATATCAAGATCAAGTTCAACCTTCCCCTAAGGATCCACACCAAATACAACCTCTACCTACTAGTGGACAAGATATTGAAATTCCTCTTGTAGGTTGTAGACTTGAAACTGAAGGTGAGGGATATGAAATTGGCTTAATCCACCTGGAGAATTTTTGACACAAGTTCATGCTAAGAAAGTAAAATTAGATCATTATGATAAACACCCTGGATCTAGTGCTAAGGTAAAGGATTGGCTTGATATAATGAAAAATTACTTTGATATGTTGAATTTGTCAAGCCATAAACGTTAGAAGTTATCTCCTTGTATTTAAAAGGACTTGGCAACATGGTGGAATGGATTAAGATCTCAAGGTTTGATTACAAGTTAGCTTAATTTTTGTCAAGATTTTAAATAGAAATTCATTTGCAATTATTTTCTCAAGGAGTGCAAAATGAGATTTGATTTCTTAAGGTTGGGAAGGCAATTCGTAGATGAGTACTACAAGGAATTCTATTATCTTTCTCGATATGTAAGTCACCAGGATGAGGGAGAATTAGCTTCAAAATTCATTGGAGGACTACATGCTCAACTGCATCCCTAAACATGAGCCCATAATCATCAAACCATTGATGAAGCATATAGAATTGCTAAGGATTATGAGAAATCAAATTAGATACGAGTTACCCTTCAACAAGCAACTCTTTGACAACCTACCTTTCCATAAGTAATGGTAGAGGAGACACCAATCAAAAAAGCTCGATTAGGATCAAGATGTTTTGTTTGTGGCGAAGATCATTTCAAACTAGACTGTCAAAAATTTCAAGAAAAAATACAGAGAACCAACCAAATCAAGAATCAAAACCCCAAACCAAACATGAATAAAGGAAAAATTCCAACCACTATCATAGCTGTAAAGAAGATATTTGCATTGACTAAATTAGGTTAGTGTAAATTTCAATTTTCTTTACTAATTTTTGAAGGTTTAGTTGAAGGTAAAAAAATTAAATTTTTGATTAATAGTTGTGCTAGTGATAACTTTATTTCTCCAAAGTTAATTAATTTATTAAAATTAAGTTTACCTTCCAAGAAAATTATTAGGATAGAACTGGTTGATTGAATGACTGTGAGCAAGCATACCAAGTATGGAGAAATTAACTTCACTTTGCAAAACATGCCTTTCATTGATGAATTCTTTGAATTAGAACTAGGTGATGTTGATGCAATTTTAGGAATGTCTTTCTTGCAAAAATTTGATATTACTACCCACTTTGAAACTCGTATTTTGAAAGTCCCAATCACTAATAGAGTCAAGGTTCTAAGGGGGGTAAGTACGGCAAAGAAAATTCATACAATAACTATTAATCAAGCAAAAATATTAGTCAAAAAAGGTGCTACAATGTTGGTTGTCAAAGTAACCCAACCCCAGAGATCTTCAAGTACTAAGATCTTGAATGAACTTAAGGAATATAAAGATTCAGTATTTGGTGGAATTAGAGAACTACCTCCAAAAAGAACTGTTGAGCATACCATTGATATTTTTCCTGACACACAACCTATTTCAAAAGCACCTTATAGGTTTTCTACCTTTGAATTAAGAGAATTAAAAGTACAATTAGATCAATTATTAGAAGAATGAAAAATTAGACCTAGCGTAACACCTTGGGGTGCACTAGTCTTATTCGTTAAAAAGAAAGATGGTACGCTAAGATTATGCATCAATTATAGAGCATTGAATAAAATGACAATTAAAAATAGTTATCCCTTGCTTAGGATTGATGATTTGTTCGATCAACTTACAGGTGCATGTTACTTCTCAAAGATTGATTTAAAATCAAGTTATTACCAAATAAGGATTAAGGAGAAAGATATTGAAAAAACTACTTTTAGAACCAGGTATGGGTTATACGAATTTGTTGTGATGCCATTTGGATTAATTAATGCATCTGCAATATTCATGATATTAATGAATAATATTTTTTGTGAATATCTTGATCAATTTGTTATAGTATTTATGGATGATATGTGTAATGTCCTGTCCCTTGTTAAGGGTGGAAACAATTGTAAACAATGTAATTAACCTTCTAATGAATGGATACCTTGTTATAAGGAGTTATGACTATTCATGTATCCCTTGGGAAAGGGTTTGACCTATGCTATTTAAGGTCAGGGTTAGAGGTCATGCCAACATGGAGTTGCGAAGCCTGGAGAGGTGAGCAACAAGAGCTGGGTGAAGCGGGATAGGAAGGGGACTAGCCCACCCTTCTGGCCAACTTATAGGCCTAATCATGATGGCAGTGTTGGATTATCAAATTATCTCTAAGGCTTAAGTGGCATAGGAAGACACCCCAAAAGGACATTACAGTACTCTCTTCCATTAATATAATTCTTCCATTTTTCTTTCCTTGCTTAATTCTTTAGTATCAATTATTTATTTGCTAATTAATTCATTATTTAAGTGTTTATAATCTTTTTGTTATGTTATCCATGATGAGTATAATAAATTAGGCGTTCGTATTTTTATGACATTTGGGAATGGGATGTCACATTTCGTATCAGAGTAAACAACAATTTAGGAACCAAAATGAAAGAAAAACCTTATTTTATTATTATCATAGAACACAAGTACATTTAAGAAAAATAACAATATGTAGGAAAATATTATTTTATTTTATTATCAAAAGGAATGAAGAGGAAGTACATTGTTAAAGAAAAAAAGGGGTAGAATGGGAAAATAAAGAAAAGGGACAACTATAATTATTTGTTATGACCAAATGATTCAAGAAGATCTATAACTATCTTCAATTAGGATTCTCTCTCTTCAGTAGTAGCATCTGCTTTGCTAATAACTACTTTACATCCAACCAATCCATCACATAGCTATTTGATATATTCAGTCGCATGTCTCACTGTAGCTACTGATTCCTCTTTTCTTTGAAGTTGAGTCTTCAACATTTCCACTTGTACTGATTGATCATCCATGTCTCTTTGCCATTCCATTTCCTTTCTCTATAGAAACAAAATTTAAATTATGAGTTATGAATAAATCATCTAACCAAAAAGGAGAAAAGAGAGAAATATATATATATTACTTGAAATTGATCATTATCAATTTGAAGGAAATGTGCACAAGTATCCAAATGGCAAAAATGACATGTTGCACTTTCCAACTCTCCTAAGAGTTGCTCTAGATTTTTTACAGCATCGAGAGCCTCCTCAGGAATTGGATGCCAAGATGATGGAAGTCCAGCCTATACTAAATCATAATCTTCTTTGAAATTGCATGATTGTGACTCCCGTAGATGATAGACATCCTCATGAACAGAATAGGGTTTGTTGTCTAAAATTCATTGATTAATACATTGAAGAAGCACAAGTTCTTCTTCAAAAACTGCCACTATCTTTCCCATAGAATAAGTATAACCAGAGATAGAGAAAGAAGAAACCATAGGAATAGATTCAGAAATTGTTGTTGGTGCTAACTGTGGAAGGGAACCTCTTCTAGGTGTCGAAGGAAAAGAAGGTATGAGCGGTGATCTAGGTGGTGGTGGAATAAGAGTCTACTATTGGAATAGGAGTCTTCCACTTGTACTATAGAAGTAGCACCTGCATCACCTCTATCTATCTCTTGGATAAAATACTATCGCTCCATAGACCTCTGCAATATAAAAAAAATTATTAAAAAATGAATTATTATTATAAGGAAAAGAAGAAAGTATTCAAACAATTAAAACCTACCTCTTGTTGCTTTCCCTTATGATGTCTTAAACCTTGTTGAGAAGTTGGTTGGATTTGTTGAGCTTGTTGTTGGGTTGATTATCTTATAACTATTGGACTACTAGAACCTTGCCCAGTACGTTATCTCTGCAAAAGAAATTTATTAGAAAAGAATAATAATAAAAGAAAATATAAAAATATAGATAAGAAATTTAATTTAGTAAATTATATTTAAATATATACCTTGGAAGCAGGAATTATGACTTGTTCTTGCGATTGAACTATACCAAAGGTTGAAATACCTTGAATTTCTTCAACCTGTGCAGATTCAACACTCAGCATTGGTTCATTCTGTAGCCTAGATTTCACTGTCAAATACATAAAATAAAAACATAATTAAGAAATAAGGAAATAAGAATAAAACATGAAAGTACCTCATTGATTTCTTCCTGACTCCGAGCTTACTTGATGAGACGCGATATCGCATGGGCCATGATATCGCGTACGTTATATTGCATGGGCCACGATATCGCGTATGCGATATCGCATCGTCCCCTACGATATTGCGTACAAGATATCGCGGTCCACCACAAAATCTATAAATAAGAGGTAGCATTCCACTCATTTCTCATCCTAGGCTTAAAGTAGGGAAACTCTGGCAGTTTGATCACTCCAGAGATAGAATATTTTCCATGTGCCCGTAGTAGGAGTCCCTATGTGAACGGATCTTTATTCGAGCAGCTTTGTACCTGAACGCAAGTTGTGTACAACAATAAATACGAGCTTTGTGGATAAACCTTGCAGTGCATGGAATATGTTTATTATTTGTTATTTCTTACCTATTATTTATTACCTGCATTAGTGCAGCATGAGTATGACTTGATTACGAGCATTGACGAATGTGTACGGCTAATCAAGGAATCGGCTGCTCATTGCGATTAGTATCTCTTACCCTCAACTCCTAGAATATGGGATGAGTACGACTTGATTACAAGCATCTATGGATGTATACGGCTAGTCAAGGAATTGGCTGCTCATCACGATTAGGCTAGTTAAGTGCCTCAGTACGACCACTTCGAGCACGTGCGTTATGTGTGGTAATCCTAGTAATGATTAGCATTTGGTAGCCACAGTTGCATAGTTCAGGGTGTGTATGGTAAGTGGGAATGGATGCTAACGCTAGTTAATTTAGACTTAGGTCCTTAGTTAGAGTTAGTTAGCTCTCTCAATCCTTCACCCTCATAGCATAGGAGAAAAACCATAAAAGATCATAAAAATCATATACCTCGGACTTACTTAACCATACACTGTGACAAAAACAAGTCTGGGAAGACAACGAATGATTAACCCCAAGTGTTCCATGGGGCGCTTAGGCATTTAGTCTACAGAGTTCGACCGGATTGCGCATGCTACACTCATTTCGTATGGTTGAGTGTAGGGGTACCTCGCCACTCAACATTGGTGCCGTTGCTGGGGACTAAGTGTTTGTTCGTTGAATAGAACATAAGGGATATCACTCACATCGTTGTGAGCCTTAATGAACCTTCAGGTTAATCAAAAAGGAAAATTTATATAACGGTAAATTTAGCACACCGATAAAAATGCCTTCTTCTCATAAGAACAACTCACCACCTAAGGACCACACATGAGACAGTTGGCAACATAAAACACATAACCAAAATTAGCCAAGTCCTAAACAATATAAGATGACATATACTCATCCCGATGAGTATATCCCTAATTTTACTTTTATTCTCCATCAGGATGAACAACAGCGATGGAGAGATTTGCAAGGTAACATCGTGTTACCCCTAGATCGATCAATCTCTCGCATGCTTTTCCATGCCTTGGCACAGATTGGCATGCAAGAACTATTTGAGGAATACGTTGCGGAAGATTTTGACATGAGGGATTATCATCCCACAGATGCCCAACATATGAGAGACTTAAGGCAGGAGAGTCAACATGCAATTTTGAAGGGCAAGGTCTCGCATGTCCTTAGCGAAATAGGAGATGAAGAACCCCTTATCACAGGTTCTTTAACAAATGATGTTCCCCCTCCTAATGATGGTGAGGAGGAAGGGTATCAGAATCTACAATCAACAATACATATCCCTAGTTCTGATGCCCGTGAACACCAGCTGTTCACAAAAGGAACAACCACTTATGCTAAGGACGGGCACTTAGATCGTCATCATGATCGGGGCCATAGTAGCCGAAGAGAAGGCAAGAAACATTATCATGGCGATGGTTCCCCTTCTTCTTTTCCTTCTTCACATCATTCACCCTCTCCTTCCACATCTGGATGCAGCCACCACAAACATAAAGGTGAGGATAAAGGTAGGAAAGACGAAAGACCTCGATGGGAAAGTTGAGAGAGAGGACAAGGGCAAGGATGTAGGGAGAGTAGGGAACAATGTAGAAATCACAGGCATCATGAAAGAGATGATCATGATGAGCCCCTACTCACAACCCAAAGTATGCTTAACATAGCGGAGGCAGTTAGGATTTCCACAAGGCATTTAAGAGACAGTCGGATCAAACGATTAGACATGAACAATATCCCATGAATTGAAGGGGGATACAATGCTGATCTGAAAAATAATTTACAAGCATTCCATGATGCCTGTGCCTTGCAGAAACTAGACAGTGAGTGGAAGAAACTTAAGTTGTTCCCAAGGACACTCACCAAGGAAGCAGAGAGCTGGTACCAGTCCTTAGAATTGAAAACCATCAGGAGGTGGAGTACGATGCTAGAACTATTCAACGAAGAGTATCAAACATACTCCATAGTGTCCAATTTATGTAAGCAGATCCAAGGCTAGAAGCAAGGTCATCATGAACCCTTGGATGCTGCCATGGCCCGCTATTACACATTGTTACATCATTGCTCGGGCCATGGGTATGCTCAACAGGATGAACTTTGCCACATCGTGGATGGGATAAGGAATGAAACTAGAAGAACCCTATGGACTTATGCCCAAGGGAGACTCTCACAACTTAGAGCCCATGAAGTGCAAAACTTGTTGGAGCAAGTAGCAAACGAAAAGGGTGAGCTACACAAAAGGGAAAGTTCGGAAGAGTACAATCGCGATCCCTCCCTTCGAAAAAAGGGAGTGAAATTTTGTGATGAAGAGGATGAGTCACCACTCGAAGAGTTGGTGAACCGAAAAACCTTGTTGATCCAAAAATTAACAATAGAAATAGAGGCTAAGGTAGACAATGTATAGAGTTTCTTAGACTCTAAAATTGAAACTGTTTTAAAAATTGTAGAAGTGTCTAAGGTAGAACAAAGTAGTGACAAAGGTAAGAAAAAGTGGAGAGATTTAAGCCCTGCACATAACAAGGGTAAGGAAAAAATCACTAACTCCGATGTGGCTATGGATTCGGATTCAAAAGATGACAGTGGATGTGAGCTCTGCCATTATGACCATCCTAAGGGATGTTGTCCAATCATCTCACATCTGCAGGAGTCTGGGGTGTATGCACTTAATCCAAGACTTAACCAATGGCAAACACCCCAAAGGTTACCTTATCCACAAGGTAACCCAAGGCAGTTCCACCAACCCTTAACGTATTATCCAAGTGAAACTCCACCATAGCCCATCAGACAGCATCAGCTGTGGCAATACCCATAGTCATGGGGGATGCCATCGCCGAAATAATAGTACCCTTACCAGAAGCCTGACCCTTATGGATATTATGTGCAACAACCGATTTCTCCAAGTGACTCTATGAGTCACTCAACCTCCAACCATCATTACCAAGTTCAGAAGTACTTCAGAAAGACTCCTTCTCCTTCGGGAGACACTCCATACCCACACCATCCTCCTAATCCATCCACACCTCTTCCACTAGTAGTAGTTCCCATAACACCTCTTGCTCCAACAATGCAAGGGGAACTTCCTCCTCAACCGCAGCAACGTCACGCTGCGAGAGCTATAAATATCCAACCTACTGCTAGTTCTGACAACTGTAAAAAAAGAAGACCCTACTTCAGAATCAAAAGCCCTGACAAACTCTCGCAACAACAAGCGGTTGGGCCCATGTTCACTCCTCCACCATCTAACACTTTGGAGCATCCGTCTGTCCAAAATCAGAGCGTAACGCATACGGTTATGTTAACACATACCGTAACTAATTGGATCAAGGTAGGCCACCTTCCCAGGAAACTAACTGACCCTAGGAGTCCCTTAATCTATTTACAGATCACCGGAAATAAACACATAGGGCTCTTCTTGACTCATGTTCTAGAGTCAACTTAATTTCATGAGAGATGTATCACACCTGGAACTTGCCCCAACTTAAGAAGAGCAACATTCAACTAGAGCTGGTAGACCAATCTATCACCATTCCCTTGGGATTGGTGGAGGACATTATTACCACCGTGTGTGGTTGGTCCTACCCAGCTGATTTTCTGGTGATCGAAGTTAACAACAATGAAGGGGACTTTCCAATTATAATGGGAAGGGCATGGCTAAGTACAGTAGACACATGCCTTAGGATCCGTGATCTTTCCTTGGAAATCTCTAAGATAAACATATGTGGAAAGATCGAGAAGAGGAAAGTTCCATGCATCACATACAATGATTCATCGGGTGATGACATGAAGGAAATGTCTCCATGTAATAGGTGTGCCTACAAAACTTTACAACAAAGATGCCTGTATGTAGCAACCACACAAGAAGTAGTAGACACCCCATGGTTGACAGCCACTAGAAGGAGCAGAAAAATATGCATGGAATGAACTGAGGAAACCCATGCCCATAACGAAAGCCTATATACATTGGAACATGAACGTCGCCAACTTCCACCCCTTAATCTAAGATCATGAATTGGGAGAAGTTGGGCACTTCTTAGAAATTTAAACAGGCACTCATTATTTCGGGTCTCTTCCTCACAACTCAATCATGGGGGAGATGGCCACCTATGCTAATCATATGGGGCCCTAAGTTCTTTTAAGTTTTTGTTTTACATATTTTTGTTTTACAATGTTTTTGTCTTGCACATTTTTGTTTTATAAATTTCTTTAACTTTTCTTGTTTTTGTTTTACAACATCGTTATACTTTTCCATTGTGTGTGTGTGTGTGTGTGATCCACCCTGTAAGTTTGTCTCATAATAAGTGTTCAGAATGATTGTATGAACTGTTTTCATATTGATTGCTCATGTTTGGTTTTTACCTTTAAGTCACAATGTTGATACTAAGGTATGTTTCTTTTGATATGGCAGGCAATGAGATCACTTCATCCATCCATCCACCAATTTCTATGCTTTCTCTCAGCTTGGAAATGTATAGTCCCTTCTTAATAAGAACATAAACGAATCAGTGACTGGGCATTTCTCAAACTAAGGAAGGACTCAAGGATTGCAAAGGGTGTGACTTCAAAGGAACTTGATGCTTTTGTGTTGGTCATTCTCTTGGGTGCTTGGATGTTTTCTTCTTGAGTTTTCTTGCCGTTCCAATGTTACCCAACTATCGAAAGCTGAGACAATAAAAATAAAAGTCTTTGCATGGTGTGGTTCTCACGCATAAAAACACAAAACCAAAAAAAAGAAAAAAGAAAAAGAAAAGGAAAAGTGAGAATTCAAATCACACCCCCTAGACGAATAAATTTGGGCTACAAGCACTGGTTATGGAACCAAAAGTGTTCCCTCTAACTAAGGCCCTTCTCGCTTCCCATTCTCTCCTTTTTTTTGTCGGAATGATGGTGACTCTTGGTGGAAGCATTCTTGTTATCCAAGTGGATGGTTTGGCCGAATGCATTGATGTGAAGTTACTGGATGTGGTTGGTTTGAGGTTGAAGTTGGAATGAGCTGTGCCAAGTCACATTAATCATGAAACACACACGGGGCTGTACACCACCTGGTTCTTTGGATTCTATTCCATTCTCTTCTCTCCATCCTTCTCTCCATTGTTCACCTCATTGTTGATTGTATCATTAGTTTATATATTTTGGTTGATGCATTGTTTTCTTTTTGGTAAATTCTTGTGGTTAAGACTTTAACTCTTGTTCCAAATGACATTCCCAGGGCCTACGGACTCTTCGAATGTGGGTTTGTTAGGGCATTAAGGGCATGAGCCTACTTTGGGGAGGACCCACTGACATTCCACTTTGGAGCATTAGTTAAATTCTTTCCCTTAACATTTTGCAATTAATTTTATTTTGTTTATTACCATCTTTACATCCATTTCATCAATGCCATGGTTGTCCCTTTTTATCTATCTTTCTTACTCCTTTTCTTTCTCCATTCTAACGCTACCGAAGGTTTGTGATTAGTCATGGGGGTACGGGGCCTGATTTTTTTGATTTTCTCTTAGCCTCGAAATTTTTGATTTTCTTCCTAACCCCTACACCTTCGATAGTCATCAATAACATATTCCCAGATCCATATCAGCCATACCACAACCTAGCCAATGGACCTACACCAAAGCAAGGTATTAATTACATGATGATTCATTTACCCTTGCTAATATAAGATTGTGTTGTGTGTGCAGATGGCGATTATAAAATAACAGATTGGATTTGGAGCAAATACTTGGGATGGAGCAGTGCTGAAGCAGCTATGCAAGGAGCAAGATCGATGATGCGCTTACGGATGGACAACAAAGGTGTAATCTTGGAGTTGGTAGTAGCAACACTTCTTTCTCTCTTTTTTTCTTAGTTGTCAACAAAGGCTTAATGTCATTGTAATAAGGTGTTCACCCTTGTTGTCATGAATACCAGTTTTGTCAATCTTGTAATAATGATCTGTTCACGTGTCATCCCATTAGTTTCATTTCCCTCAATAATTCCATACCTTCCCGATATTATTGTAAGGAACTAGAGGATGAGTTTTTATTCAGTCATGGGGGTATGATGAGACGCGATATCTCATGGACCGCGATATTGTGTACGTGATATCGTGGCTGTTGCGATATCGCGTCGTCCCCTACGATATCGCGTATGCGATATCGCAATCTACTGCTAAATCTATAAATAAGAGGCGGCACTCCCCTCATTTCTCATCCTAGGCTTAAAGTAGAAAACTATGGCATTTTGATCACTCTAGAGATAGAATATTTTCCATGTGCCCGCAGTAGGAGTCCCCAAGTGAACAAACCTTTATTCGAGCAGCTTTGTACCTAAACGCAAGTTGTGTACGACAATAAAGACGAGCTTTGTGGATAAACCTTGCAGTGCATGAAATAGGTTTATTATTTGTTATTTCTTACCTGCATTAGTGCTGCATGAGTACGACTTGATAATGAGCATTGACGAATGTGTACGGATAATCAAGGAATCGGCTGCTCATCGCGATTAGTCTCTCTCACCCTCAACTCTTAGAATATGGGATGAGTACGACTTGATTACGAGCATCTACAGATGTGTACAGCTAGTCAAGGAATCGGCTGCTCATCACATTTAGGCTAGTTAAGTACCTTAGTATGACCACTTCGAGCACGTGCATTACGTGTGGTAATCCCAGTAATGATTAGCGTTTGGTAGCCACAGTTGCATAGTTCAGGGTGTGTACGGTAAGTGGGAACGGATGCTGACACTAGTTAATTTAGACTTAGGTCCTTAGTTAGAGTTAGTTAGCTCTCTCAACCCTTCACCCTCATAACATAGGAGAAAAACCATAAAAGATCATAAAAATCATATACCTCGGACTTACTTAACCATACACCGTAACACCAACAAGTCTAGGAAGACAACGAATGATTAACCCTAAGTGTTCCATGGGGCGCTTAGGCATTTAGTCTACAGAGTTCGACCGGATTGCGCGTGCTATGCTCGTTTTGTATGGTTGAGTGTAGGGGTACCTCGCCACTCAACATTACTATAAAGCCAATTGACCTTTTTGGGCACCCATAATCTTACTCCTTATAACCCTCTCATCTTCAAGAAATTTAGGGCACAATCGAGGGTCGTAACGAGTAAAACATTTTTTGAGATGATCATAACTTAAGATCATACACATGATCAAAGGTATAGAACATAGAGTATAGGATTTTAAAGGATGTTGGTGGGCAACAAAAATTTCGGTCATAACAGTGTAAAAAGCAAAGAAACATGGCATCGACCAATCATAAACCCTATCGGTTATGGCACTATGAAGTATGAAAATAGAATAAGAATTAACATTGTACTGTTGTCTGTACCATAGAACCTTGCTACTAATGAATAAACATAAGTCAAAATAAGCATCATTAATGAAATCTTTATGAACGAATTGGTTTTTACGAATGATGGAATTAGCAACATAATTGGATAATTCCATCTTATAGAATGATTTAAATTGTGGAGAACGAGCTGTAAGAATCAACAGATCCTCTCCTAGCTGAAAACCTAAGACTACTTTGATATCAAGAGGAAGGATCATTACTGCTCCAAAAACTAATTAAAAATAGTGCTTTTCTTTTTATCATATTGTTCAAACCACTTTGCAAGAACAACCTTGCAAAAGGAAAGTTTAAAAATTGGAAAAATAAGTAAATCAACCAATCTAGAAGTAGTGAGAAACTGAAAACCATCCTACCTGATCGAAGTAGTAAGAACATTATTTTGGTGTAGAAAAATATTACTAGGTAATAAAGAGCGGCTACCTGAAGGGGCTCGAGGTGAAGTCTGACGTTTAGAAGCCATGAATTCTTTATAATAATAAGTTTTCAAACTTCTTTGTAGATAATCTTTTGCTGGTTGTGATAAGTAAATCAACTTACTTCTTATATTTATAATATAATTATAAAAATATTAGTAAAAGAAAAGAGAGAGTATAACTTAAGATAACAAAAGATTTAATAAAAGTTAACATATACTTTTTTTTAAAGAAAAAGCTAACATTCACTTTTTTTTATTTTATAATTTTTAGGTTTATTAAAGTGAAGTTATATATAGTTTAACAAAAAGTACTCTTCGAGATGATTCCAACGATACCAATTTCGTCACAATTCAACTTACGGTTTGAAAGATATGACCATTCTCGTTTTACGTGTAATTAATAATAATAATAATATATGTATTAAAAATCAATTTGGATGTCTTGGGTTCGAACCCGAGCCCCAATATTAAGTTTTAAATATATATATATATAAATTAAAGAAATTTTTTTTTAATAATAATTAAAAAAAAAATTTGGCCCATGGCATGGCTGCGACCAAGCCTGCGGCTCGCTGTTGTTAGCTGCGGCAAGGCTGTGGCTAGCTACGGCCAGCCTCGGTTAGGCTAGGCCACAGCCAACCATGACCAACCGTGGAAGAGGGAGGGCCGCGGACTCAGAAATCTGGCCCTAGTGGGCAAAACAATAAAAATTGCATTTTTGGTATTTTTTTTCTCGTTTTTATTTTTATTTTTAGTCACTATTTTCTTTGCTACTGTTGTTGCTACCTATCACCACCTCTCTTGTCTCCCATCGCTACCTCTTACGCCGCCTATCACTACCTCTTTCATGCCACCCATCACTACCTTCTGGCCATCGCATAGAGCCTAAATCGATCATCGATCAATATGGAAAAATTAAATTTTTTCGATAATTTACAAAAATTTTGAAATTTTTGTCAGTTGACGGAAATTTTCAAAAAAATAAAAAAATAAAAATTTTTGGGCTGTTAGTATTAGTTTAAGTATAAATACGCACTCAATTATTTACAAAAATACAAATTAATGTTATAATAGTAACTTAAATAAAAATTTTATCATTAAGTGTGCACATCCTAGAGTAGAATTGGGATGGGTGACCTCTCGGGAAGTCTTAAAAACTTAAAATTTCTATAACATTTGAATCCGGAGTCCATTTTCAACCAAACAAAAACCAATTCCAACAGATTTGAACCTTCTAGACTTAATGGAATTGTCAAATTTAGCTTTTAGATTACAGAAAATTAACTTTTAATTCCTTAATTTAGGTCCCAAAATAATTAGGGTTTGATGAGAAATCTATAATAGTTTCAACTTCTTCCACAATTGACTAAAAGATTTTGAATTCCATAAAAGGGCCATAGAGGCTAAGGATTCTCAAACATACCTGATTTTTTCAACTTACCGAAGTCCAAAACCCAAAAAATAAATTGGAGAGAAATGGAAGCCCGAGTCAATGACCAAATGAATGCCCTTGAAGAACAAATTAATGAGATCAGGGGTGGTCAAGAAGAACTTTGACACTCAAACCAAGGGTTCAAGGTATAGAGATGTAAAATATGTTTGAATAAATTAAGAAATTGTTTCGAAATTCAGAGGATAAATGGTCCAAAGTCCAAGGAAAGATGGATTCCTTTGCTGACTCCATCAAGCAATTAACCAACCATCTTATTCAACCTTCCAATCCTACCCAAGGTCTACCTAGAGCACAACATCAAGATCAACCTTCCATTAGGAATCCACAACAAACACAACCTCCACTTGATGGACAACATACTGAAATCTACCTTGTAGACTGTAGAATTGAAATCGAGAGTGAAGGATATGGGAACTGGCTTAATCCATCTAAAGAATCATTAACACAAGTGCATGATAAGAAAGTAAAATTAGATCATTATGATGGAGCCCTTGGATCTAGTGCTAAGGCAAAGGATTGGCTTGATACAATGAAAATTTACTTTGATATGTTGAATTTGTCAAGCCATGAATGTCTAGAAGTTATCTCCTTGTATTTAAGAAGATTTGCAGCAACATGGTGGAATGGGTTGAGATCTCAAAGTTTGATTACAAATTGGCTTAATTTTTGTCGAGATTTTGAACAAAAATTTGTTCCTAATTTTTTTCTCAAAGAGCATAGAATGAGATTTGATTCCTTAAGGTTGGGAAAACAATCCATAGATGATTACTACAAAGAATTTTGTGATCTTTCTTGATATGTAAGTCATCGGGATGAGGGAGAATTAGCTTTAAAATTCATTGGAGGATTACATGCTCAATTACGTCCACAAACATGAGCCCATAATCCCCAAACTGTTGATGAGGCATATAGAATTACTAAGGATTATGAGGAATCGAATAAGATAAAAGTCACCTTTCGACAAGCAACTTTTTGACCAAGCCCTTTTCCACAAGCAATGGTAGAATAGACACCAACACAAAAAGCTTGACCAGGATCTAGATGTTTCTTTTGTGGTGAAGACCATCTTAAATGAGATTGACCAAAATTTTAAGAAAAAATACAAAGGAAACACCAAATCAAAAATTAGAAACCAAACCAAAACATAAACAAAGGAAAAATTTCAGCCACTACAACAACCATCAAGAAGATATCTGCATCAACTAAATCAGGTTTGCAAAAATTTCAATTTTCTTAATTGATTTTTAAAGGTTCAATTAAAGGTAAACAAATTAAATTTTTGATTGATAGTGGTGCCAGTGATAACTTTATTTCTTAAAATTTAATTAATTTATTGAAATTAAGTCTCCCTTCTAAGAAAATTATTAAGATAGAACTGGCAGATGGAACAACTGTGAGCAAATATATCAGGTATGGAAAATAAACTTTACTTTGCAAAATATGCCCTTCATTGATGAATTTTTTGAATTTGAACTAGGTGATGTTGATGCCATTTTAGGAATGTCTTTCCTACAAAACTTTGATGTTACTGCCCACTTTGGAACTCATAGTTTACAAGTTCCAACCACTGACGGAGTCAAGGTTCTATGGGGGGTAGGAACAACAAAAAAAAATTTATACAATAACTATTAAGCAAGCTAAAAGATTAGTCAAAAAAGGTGCTACAATGTTGTTGGTTAAAGTTATCCAACCTCAGAAGCTTTCAAGTGTTGAGATCCCAAATGAACTTAAAGAATATAAAGATTTAGTATTTGGTGAAACTAGAGAATTACCTCCAAAAAGAACTGTTGAACATGCCATTGATATTATTCCCTGTACACAACCTATCTCAAACAGCTCCTTATAGATTTTCTACTTCAGAATTAAGAGAATTAAAAGTACAATTAGAACAATTATTGGAAGAAGGGAAAATTAGACCTAGTGTATCACCTTGGGGGGGTGCACCAGTTCTATTCATCAAAAAGAAAGATGGCACTCTAAGATTATGCATTGATTATAGAGCATTGAATAAAGTGATGATTAAAAATACTTGTCCTTTATTTAGAATTGATGATTTATTTGATCAACTCACAGGTGCATGTTATTTCTCAAAGATTGATTTAAAATCAAGATATTACCAAATAAGGATTAAGGAGAAAGATATTGAGAAAACTGCTTTTAGAACCAGATATGGATTATACACATTTGTTGTGATGTCGTTTGGATTAACTAATGCACCTGCAACATTTATGGCATTAATGAATAATATTTTTCATGAATATCTTGATCAATTTGTCATAGTATTTATGGATGATATACTTGTTTATTCTAAATCAAGAGAAGCACATATTGAACATTTGAAAACTATAATGGAAATTCTTAAAGAACATCAATTAAAAGCTAAATTGAGTAAATGTGAACTCTTTAAGGAAGAAGTCTCATACTTAGAACATATAGTTTCCAAGAAAGGATTGCAAGTAGATCCAACAAAAATTAGTGCAATACAAGATTGGCCTGAATTAAAAGATGTTACAACAGTTCGAAGCTTCTTAGGGTTAGCCGATTTTTATCAATGATTCATTAAAGATTATTCTACCTTGGTAGCCCCATTAATTGAACTTTTGTAGGAGAAATGCGAGTTCAAATTTCATGAAAAATGTAGGGAATCCTTTCTCAGATTAAAGATGCTACTTACAATAGCACCTATATTGAGAATTCCGGATGAAGATCTACCATTTGAAGTATCCACAAATGCCTGTGGAATAGGAATTGGTGCAGT
The DNA here is from genome assembly GCA_015680685.1 of Gnetum montanum. Classification (NCBI taxonomy): domain Eukaryota; kingdom Viridiplantae; phylum Streptophyta; class Gnetopsida; order Gnetales; family Gnetaceae; genus Gnetum; species Gnetum montanum. Next base: position 2,179,761 of record MNCI01031946.1, on the reverse strand, counting down.
TCTTTCATAGGAAGATAAAGTGGTATGTTATGAATCTCATAAATTATGAGGAGTTGAGGTAAATTACTCAACTCATGATTTAGAATTACTAGTAATTGTTCATGCTCTAAAAGTTTGGAGACATTATCTTTGCGGAAAGAAGTTTGTACTAAAAATGGATCATAAAAGTTTAGAATATTTGCAAAGACAAACTATTTGGAATACTTTTCAAAGGTGATGGATAGAATTATTAGCAGAATATGATTTTGAAATCAAATATGTTCCTAGCAAAAAGAATGTGGTAGTTGATGCCCTTAGTCAAATGTGGAATTTAATGATAGGTGTAGTAATGACCCCTATGGAAGAAGAAATTAAGAAACAAATGATAGAAGACCCTTTAAAAATATTTTAACTAACATGTTCAATGAGCCTTAATACCAACTCACTTCTAATGGTTTATTGATGAAAGGACAAAGAGTATGCATACCAGAAGGAAATTGGAGACTAAAATTGTTGTGTGAAGCACATGAAGTACCATATGCAAGATACCCAGGTTATATTAAGACCTATATGATAATTCAAAAATCTTATTTTTGGCCTAGAATGAAGAATGATGTGTCTACATACATTAAAAATTGCCCAACATGTCAAAGAATAAAAGATGAACAAAGGAAACCCAGTGGATTATTACAACCCTTGGAAGTTCCAACCTAGAAATGGAAAAATATCACTATGGATTTCATTGTGGGACTGCTAGTAACCAAAAAAGGAAATGACTCAATTTTCATAGTAGTTGATCATCTATCAAAGATGGCACATTTTATAGCTTTGAAATCTACAAACACAACAGAAGAAATAACCCAAAAATTCATACGAGAAGTATTTAGATTACATGGTTGTTCAAAATCTATCACTTTGGATAGAGATCCTAAATTCATATCTAAATTCTGGAAAAATTTCTTCAGAGAGCTTGGAAGTCAATTGAAATTTAGCATAACTTATCATCCTAAAATTGATAGAAAAACTAAATGAGTGAATAGAATATTAGAATATATCCTACGAAGTTATGTTGGGAGTAGACCAAAAACATGGGAGAATTATTTTCATTTGGTAGAATTTTCCTACAATAAAAATTATCAAGGTTTTATACATCGAACACCATTCGAAGTAGTATATGGATGTAATTGTCGTACACCATTAACCTGGGTAGATCCAACCTTAAGAGTGGAATGGAAGGAAGAAGAAATGAAAATAATGGAAAACATTATCACAAGGGTTAAACAAAATTTACAAGCTGCCCAAGATAAATATAAAGGATATGCAGATCAACATTGACTTAAGAAAGAATTCCAAGTAGGGGATCAAGTATTTTTGAGAGTAAAACCTACCAGAAGTTCTCTTAAATTGGGAAAATATACTAAATTAGCACCTAGATTTTGTGGACCTTTTAAAATCTTTGAAAGAATTGGCAAAGTAGCATATCGATTGAATCTTCCCAAAACCTTAAAAATTCATCTAGTTTTTCATGTGAGCTTGTTAAAAAAATTTCATGAAAATGATGTACCATATGTATTAGATTAAAATACTTTGTCATTACGATCCAACGCCAGCTTTGAAGTAAAACCCATTGCTATTAAAAACCAACGAACCAAGAAATTATGAAATAAAACTATCAGCGAAGTACTTATTCAATGGTCAAATTGTGATCAACAGACCTAGGAAAACATGGAGTTTATTTTAAATACTTACCCTCAACTTTTTGATCATCCAGATATTGAATGATAGGTTGAATTTATTATGGATATAATAAATTATTCTTATAAATTTTGATCCGTTATTTGTATAGATGATAATGAGGAAAATAAGGGAATTGAAGCTCAGGAGCATAACTATGAAGCAACTGTTAAGCAGCTAGATATCGAGGAAGCACTCGAGGACGAGCTAGATGCTTAAGGAGGATAGATTGTAATGTCCCATCCCTTGTTAAGGATGGAAACAATTGTAAACAATGTAATTAACCTTCTAATGAAGGGGTACATCATTATGAGGAGTTATGACTATTCATGTATCCCTTGGAAAAGGGTTTAACCTATGCTATTTAAGGATGGGTTAGAGGTCGTGCTGACATGGAGTTGTGGAGCCTGGAGAGGCGAGTAACAAGAGCCAAGTGAAGTGGGATAGGAAAGGGACTAACCCACCCTTCTGGCCAAGTTATAGGCCTAACCGTGGTGACAGTGCCGGATTACCTCTAAGGCTTAAGTGGCATAGGAATATAATCCAAAAGGGCGTTACCGTACTCTCTTCCATTAATACAATCCTTCCATTTTTCTTTCCTTGATTAATTATTTAGTATCAATTATTTATTTTCTAATTAATTCATTATTTAAGTGTTTATGATATTTTTGATATGTTATCCATGATGAATATAATAAATTAGGCGTTTGTATTTTTATGACATCCGGGAACATATCAAACATTTAAAAATTACAATGGAAATTCTTAAAGAGCATTAGCTAAAAGCTAAATTGAGTAAATGTGAACTCTTTAAGGAAGAAGTTTCATACTTAGGACATATAGTTTTCAAGAAAGGATTGCAAGTAGATTCAGCAAAAATTAGTGCGATTCGGGATTGGCCAATTTCTTAGGTTTAGCCAATTTTTATCAATGTTTCATTAAAGGTTATTCTACCTTGGTAGTCTCATTGACTAACTTGTTGTAGGAGAAATGTGTGTTCAAGTTTGATGAAAAATGTAGGGAATCTTTTCTTAGATTAAAGATGCTAGTTACAACAACACCTATTTTGAGAATTTCAAATGAAGAATTACCATTTGAAGTATCCACGGATGCCTGTGGAATAGAAATTAGTGCAGTTCTTTCACAAGAAGATAAAGTGGTATGTTATGAATCTCATAAATTATGAGGAGCCAAGGTAAAGTACTCAACCCATGATTTAGAATTACTAGCAATTGTTCATGCTATAAAAGTTTGGAGACATTATCTTTGTGGAAAAAGGTTTGTACTAAAAAAAGATCATAAAAGTTTAGAATATTTACAAAGATAGCTTATTTTGAATACTCATTAAAGGTGATTAATAGAATTATTGGCTGAATATGATTTTGAAATCAAATATTCCCAGTAAGAAAAACATGGTAGCTAATGCCCTTAGTCAGATGTAGGACTTAATGATAGGTGTGGTAACAACCCCTATGGAAGAAGAAATTAAGGAACAAATAAAAGTAGACCCTTATTCTAAAAATATTTTAACCAATATTTCCTATGAGACTCAATATCAACTTACCTCTAACGGTTTATTGATGAAAGGACAAAGAGTATGCATACTAGAAGGAAATTGGAGACTAAGGTTGTTGTGTGAAGCACAGGAAGTACCATACGCAGGACACCCAGGTTATATTAAGACCTATATGATAATTCAAAAATCTTATTTTTCACTTGGAATGAAGAATGATGTGTCCTCATACATTAAAAATTATCCAATGTGTCAAAGCATAAAAGCTAAACAGAGGAAGCCTAGTGGATTGTTACAACCTTTGGAAGTCCCAACCTAGAAATGGGAAGATATCACTATGGATTTCATTGTGAGATTACCAATAACCAAAAAGGGAAATGACTCAATTTTTGTAGTGGTTGATCATTTATCAACGATGGCACATTTTAAAGCTTTGAAATCTACAAACACAGCTGAAGAAGTAGCCAAAAAATTTGTACAAGAAGTATTTTGATTGCATGGTTGTCCAAAATCTATGACTTTAGATAGAGATCCCAAGTTCATATCCAAATTTTGGAAAAATTTCTTTAGAGAACTTGGAACCAAGTTAAAATTTAGCATAACTTATCACCTTGAGACTGATGGACAAACTGAACATGTAAATAGAATATTAGAAGATATCTTATGAAGCTATGTTGGGAGTAGACCAAAAACATGGGAGAATTATTTACTTCTGGCTTAATTTTCCTATAATAAAAATTATCAAGGTTCTATACATTGAACACCATTCAAAGTAGTATATGAATGTAATTACCGTACACCACTAACTTGGGAAAATCCAACCTTAAGAATGAAATGGAAGGAAGAAGAAATGAAAATAATGGATAACATTGTCACAAGAGTTAAAAAAAATTTACAAGCTGCTAAGATAAATATAAAGGATCTATAGATCAACATTGACTTAAGAAAGAATTCCAAGTAGGAGACCAAGTATTATTGAGAGTAAAACCTACCAAAGGTTCTCTTAAATTGGGAAAATATACTAAATTGGCACCTAGATCTTGTGGGCCTTTTGAAATCTCTAAAAGAATTGGTGAAGTAGCATATTGATTGAATCTTCTAGCAACCTTAAAAACTCATCCAGTTTTTCATGTGAGCTTGCTAAAGAAATTTCATGAAAATGATGTACCATATGTGTTGGATTGGAATACTTTGCCATTACAATCCAACGCCAGCTTTGAAGTTAAACCCATTACTATTAAGAACCAACAAACCAAAAAACTACGAAATAAAACTATCAACAAAGTACTTGTTTAATGGTCAAATTCTGATCAATAGACTTGGGAAAATAGGGAGTTTATTTTCAATACTAAATCGTAACTTTTTGAGCATCATGATATTGAATGATAGATTGTATTTATTATGGATGTAATAAATAATTTTTTATAATTTTTAATCTTCTATTTGTATAGATGATAATAAGGAAAATAAAGGAGCTGAAGTTGAGGAGCATAACAACGAAGCACTCAAGGACAAGCTAGATGCCTAAGAGGGGTAGCTTGTAATGTCCCATCCTTTGTTAAGGTTGGAAAAAATTGTAAATAATGTAATTAACCTTAAAATGAAGTGACACCTCATTATGAGGAGTTATGATTATTCATGTATCCCTTGGGAAATGGTTTGACCTATGCCATTTAAGGCTAGGGTTAGAGGTCATGCTGAGCATGGAGTTGTGAAGCTGAGAGAGGCAAGTAACAAGATTTGGATGAAGCAAGACAAAAAAGGGACTAATTGCCTCTTTAGTAGGATAGCCCAACCATGGTGGCAGTGCTAGATTGCCTCTAAGTCTTAAGTGGTATAGGAAGACAACCTCAAGGGCATTACAATACTCTCTTCTATTAATAGAATTTTTTCATTTTTTCTTGTTTCATTCTTCAATACCAATTATTTATTTACCAGTTAATTCATTTATTAAATATTTATAATAGTTCTAGAATATTATCTAAAAAAACGATGAATGCAATAAATTAAGCAATCGTATATTTACAACATTCGAGAATAAGATGTCATAGTGATGACATCAAATGTGCATTGATAGATTAGGAACAAAGGAAAAACATGGTTGAAAGAGGTTAAAACATGGTCAAACGAAGTCAAAACATTGACTAATGTTCAATGCATGAAAATAAATCTTAGAAATAGCTATCTGTTGTTGTAGCACTCAAGTGTTATATAAAAGAGGGTAACTCCAAGATTGTTCCCTAGCTAAAGCCCCTTCATTTTGTAGGATTTCAAAAGGAGGTTCTTCTGTGTTTGTTTTTCACATTGGAAGCATGACTTTGTTAATAAGACCAAAGTTGGTTGCTTCTTCTGGTGACATATAAGTATACACATCAAGGGCCTTTTCAAGAAACTCTTCACTTTGAGATTTTCTCATACAATAGCATTGTACAATTGTTTTGCATAATTTTTGAATGAAAAAGGTGTTCCTAATGAAAAGCCAAGCTAGTTCATCATAAATAAAAGACCTTGGTTGGTGGACCATTACTCTATTGTTAAGTGCTACATTACAAAAACCATAGGTGCTCACACTTAAAACTAAAGTTGCTATTGAAGCAACTAGTCCAAGGCCAATTGTATATATTATTTCTTTAATTTGAAGCATAGTATCAAATCTACCTAGATTTAGTAGTATTGGCCTACTACAAGAATTAATATAAGAAAAAATGGCATTATTTCTGTATTCACTTATATCGCTCAAAATGTAGTAAATTAAGATACCCACAATCATACCTCCAAGGTCATAATCAACTGGTTGGCCCAAAAAAAGATAACAATTTATGGCCATTATGTTGGTTGGAGTAGATTATAATAATCCCTCTCTATGAACCACATGTGCATTTTTTCTTACATACAACCCTTGTTACTCGAACAGTGATGAGTTAGACATCTACTTGATTTTTTGTCGCAATGCTTTGTCCAAATTTGTTATTTTTAGAAACAGAAAACCAACTTTTATTATGAAAAAATGACTATTTTCTACTACTTCTTGATGTGCCTATTTCAGGTTATTTCAAATCTAACATGAATATGATCTCATTAAATAGAAAAAAGCACAAAATAATTTGCTTGTTCCCGAGATGTGTTTCATCATAAAATCTTTAGGGTTTAACTCTACTCATATACAAAAAATCCTATTATTCTTCCTCATTGAGAAACAAAGTGAGCACTAAAGTCATATTTATAGCATAAAGAATTTTATGTAATTTTGAATTGCCTTTTTTCTAAGGATTTTCAGATTAGTTTATAGATATAGATCTTTAAGTGTATAATCTAATACAAAACTATTCAAAAAATTGTATTTTTGTCTAATGTACTATTGATAACTCTTTCTAGTTCTTTTTTCAATTGGAAAAATACGTGAGGAAGACTATTAGGTTATAACAATCTCATTCTTGGAATGAGTTCATAGTGGGAACAACAAAACCCGAAGTGACCCTATTCAATGAGAATTGATCAATTGGAGATTCCCTACTTTAGCTAGGGATCGACCCTTATGTTACCTTCATTACCCCCTTTTTTAGGTTTAGACATTGTTGAATCCTCAAAAAATGATGAGAACAACTAACGTTAAACATAGGGAGTTCACCATTATCTTCTTTTTTATTTGGTTGATTTTCGTTGTAAGGAAAACTAACTTTTGGAATACCAAGGAGCATTTTCCCTAAATATTTTCAATGTCTTCTCTTCTTTCACTTTCTTCTCTTCTTTTTTTTTTCTTTTTATTTATTTTGCAGAATTTTGTTTATCTTAAAGTAATTGGAATGAAGCTTACATCACAAAATTCATGGATAACAATTAGTAACAAGTTTATGGAAAGGAATTTTTGTGAAAAGGAGTTTATCTAAACATAAGTGAATCTCCTTTAGTTTTGTAGTTAGATAAAAGTGAAGCTTATATTATTTAGTTAATTTTCTCTAGAAAATATTCCTGTTCGTGTAATCAATGTAAATGGAACCAACCCTTCAATTATGTAGTTATACATGGAAAAGATAAAATATTTTTTCTTTGCCTATATGTTCTATTTTTCAATAGGTTTATTTTAAGATGACCTACCCTATTTTTTTATAGAGGTAGCATCTTTCTATAATGTAAGAAAGTTTAATCTTCTACTTTTTTGCTTTTCTAGAGCAATGGGGATGCTTCTATGGGTTTGCCTTGGTATCATGTACATACTATTATCTTGAATAATCCTAGTCATTTAATTGTTGTGCATATAATGCACATAGGGTGAGTTCAATGGCTTTGTACCAATTAGTTATATTTGATCCATCTAATCCGATTCTTGATTCTATGTGGAGACAAGGTATGTTTATTTTTCCTTTTATGACTCATTTAGGAATAAAATATTGTTGGGGTGGTTTGAGTATTACAAGGGAAATTAGAGTCAATCTGGGTCTATTGAGTTACGAGGGTGTAGACAAAGCACATATTGTATTTTCTAGCTTATGTTTTCTATTAGCTATTTTGCATTAGGTATATTGGGATCTTGCAATATTTTTGGATCCTCGTACAGTTAAACCTTCTTTATATTTACCAATTTTTTTTATATTCATCTATTCCTTTCAGGAGTGGCTTGTTTTGGATTCAAAGATTTTCATGTCATAGGTTTGTATGGCCCTAAAATATGGGTTTGGACTTACTGGAAGAATACAACTTATAAGTCTAGCTTGGGGGGCTGAGGGATTTGATCCCTTTGTTTTAGGAGGAATTTCATCTCACCATATTGTAACGGATTTTTTGGGCATAATAGTAGGTTTGTTTCATCTTAGTGTTTATCCTCTTCAACGTTTATATAAAGGACTACGAATGGGAAATATTGAGACAATCCTATCTAGTAGTATTGCTACTATATTTTTAGTAGCTTTTATCGTTGCTAGAACCATGTGGCATGGGTTTGCAACAACCCCAATTGAACTTTTTGGGCCAATGTGTTCTCAATGGGACTAGGGATATTTTCAACAAGAAATAGACCAGCAAGTTCAGGTAGCTTTGGCTGAAAAGTTGAGTCTATTTAAAGCATAGCCTTAAATTGTAGAAAAAGTTACTTTTTATGATTACATTAGTAATAATCTGGCTAAAGGAGGATTATTTCAGGCTAGTGTAATGGATAATGGAGATGGAATAGTTGTTGGGTGGTTGGGACACCCTATTTTCAAAGATAAAGTGGACAATTATAGGTTACAATAATTATTTTCAGGAAATGCACATAGCGAGAATGACCAAGGTAACGTAGGGGATGTTTCCCCACTAATGTGCCTACATTACCCTGCAATGAACTTTTTGTCTGATGCATGCCTACTTTTTTGGAAACATTTCCTCACTGCTTTTGACAATGAGCACTAAAGCTTGTAGTTCTGGTGTAGAAAGAAAGAAGTGTAAAAGTTGATGTTCCCTTTCAGAGATCAGAATCCAAGTATAGTGTAGAACAAGTTGGTGTAACTATTGAATTTTATGACAGAGAACTTAAAAGGATAAGTTTGAGTAATCTTTCTATAGTGAAAAAATATAGATACTAAATAGTTTGAATTGACCAAAACATATGCATGTGAAACATAAAAATACCGATCTCCATCTAATGGAGAAAAAAATAAGCTCTAAACCATAGGCAAAGCAGCAGGTCAATGAAAAAATCTAAACAAAATTAGAAATAAAATTTGAAACTATGACTTACCAAGGATCCTCATTTACAATGTAGATCTATATCTAGCTCTTCTCTAGTTCAGTAGGAACTTCATCTCTAGTTTTATCTTCCTTATATCAACTTATGCAAATGGATGATCTCTCATGAAATGATTGCTATGTATGTATGCTTGCAAGGGTAAGGCAATGTTGACCAAAAAGGTTAATCTAATGGGAAACTGAAAATAAAAGAAATTTTACTTCTAAAAATAATTTTCTAATAGCAGTTAATGCCTAGCACTAGTATAATGGGCACCTATAAGGGTAAGCTTATAACTACCTTTAAGCCCAAGCTAATAGCTATATCTAAGCCCAATTAATAATAAAGTCAAAGGTTAAAACATAACTAAGAAAGAGGCTAATACTAGATCCTCTAAAACATAAAGTAAAAGAAAAATTAGAACTTAAAAAATATTTAAAAAATTATCAAAATTTAGAGTAACCAAGAAAATCATACCGCAAATCAAAGTAGTAACCCACGTGCTAATGACCCATATAGTCCCTAATATTTAATAACTCAAACCTCCAATAAAGTGTTAGTGCACATATGCCAAATTAAAAATAAAAATAAAATATTAAAAATATTTAAAAAATATAAAAACATGAAAAAAATACAAAAATAACATAAAATTAAAATAAAAAAAGGAGAAATAAATCTTAACATATAAAAAGAAAAAGATAATTAAAAGGAAATAGAAATATACAAAAAGGAGAAAAGATTAATAAAGAATATAACATAAGTTAGCAAATCAAGATAATCATACACATATCAAGAGATACAGGGTATCTAAGTTAGGGGTATTACATGCTCTATGATTAGTCACTAAAAGAAATTCAAATCCTAGCAAGTAATGTTTCCAATGCTTGATGGCTTGAATTATAGCATACAATTCCTTCTCATATATACTATACTTTTGTCTAGATTATTCGATTAATCAAAAAAGAATGCAATGGACATAATTTCTTAAGAAAGAATATCATGAATAGTAAGTCCACTTGCATCCATCTCTAGTTCAAAAAGTTTATAGAAGTTTAAAATTACTAAAACTAGAGTACTACAAATCTTTTCCTTCCATGTTTGAAAAGAATTCTCTTTGGCATCATCCCACATAAAAGTTGAATTTTTCAAATAAGATAGCATAGGAGATGTAATAGAACTAAAAATTCTAATAAATCTTCTATAGAAGTTAGCCAAAATAAGAAAAGATCTTATTACTCACATATTTAGGTGAAGGCCACTCCTTTATTGTCTTAATATTTCTTGGCTCTATCTTGACTTAATTCATTGAGAAAACATGATCTAAGTAGGCAATATCTCTTCATAAACTGATATTTCTTAGTATGAATCATGAACTGAGCTTCATGAAAGTTTAAGCACACTAATGAAACACGAATTGCACAGGCCACGATATCAAATACGTGATATCGCGTCCACCGCGATATCGCATCCCCTGCGATATCGCGGTCCACCGCCAAATCTATAAATAAGAGGCGGCACTCCCCTCATTTCTAATCATAGGCGTAAAGTAGCGAAGCTCTAGTGGATTGATCACCCCAGAGATAGAATATTTTCCATGTGCCCGCAGTAGGAGTCCCCCAAGTGAACGGTTCTTTATTCGAGCAACTTTGTACTTGAACGCAAGTTGTGTACAACAATAAAGACGAGCTTTGTGGATAAACCTTGAAATGCATGGATAGGTTTAATTAATGTTATTTATTGCTTTCCTAGTAACGCGGCATGAGTACGACTTGGTTACGAG
>MNCI01031946.1:2123669-2168831 GCA_015680685.1 Gnetum montanum | reverse complement strand
CCTTCACCGTTTAGCATAGGAGATAAATCGGAAAATACCAAAAAAAATCATATACCTCGGACTTACTTAACCATACACTGTGACAACAACAAGTAAGTCTGGGAAGACAACGACTAATTAACCCCAAGTGTTCCTTACAGCGTTAGGCATTTAGTCTATGGAGTTCGACTGGATCACACGTGCTACGCTCGTTTCGTATGGTTGAGTGTAGGGGTACCTCGCCACTCATCACACACCAACCTTAAGTGTTTCCCATGATCATTGATGAGTAGTAAGAGTTCCTAACACTTAACCATACAAGTCATAAGTGCACACATGTGAATAGATCATAATCTATGGATTGGACAATGTAAGTATACTAACAAGGTAATGATAAGTTTGTGAACGTTGTCTCCTTACTAGAGTTAGTGAGGTGTAAAATGTATGGTTTGACTCTAAGTGAGGTATATGATTGTATGATGTTGTATGGCTCTTAGTGTGTTGAAAGTAAATATAGTGACTTGAATATAAGTTTTATTAACTAAGAACAATGTAAAAACAAATTTATTCTAGCCTAAAGGTGATAAGTATTTATTCTTGACTTGCCAAACATGTCTTGGGCTAATATAATAGTTATTGGGATTACCAAGGAACTAGCTGTTAAGCAAATCAAGCTTAACCACTACTGGGTTATCAAATGATTATATTTGTGCATTAAAAATCAATCATACTTATTCCACCAAGTAATCTAAGAAATATTGAAAAGTCAATTGCAAAAGAAAGTGAATTTAATCTAAGTGAGATTTTGCAATGATGAAAAAAAACATCGATCTTTATTTTTAATCATGGAATACATCTAGATATAATTCACTTGAACAAAGATCTTGTACAACTGTTAATCATGACACTATGAAAATTCACAAAAAATGGTAACTTTATAAAAATAAACTACAAGAGCTTTAGTAAGGATTTAGGGTTTAGTAAGTTTGACACGGTAGTGGGCTTGTATTTATTGAAATGGTTATGTCCCACTACATTGTATTTATCACATCATACATTAAGATATGATATCATAGATATGATATCTTAGTTGATCATAAAAACTTGATTTATTATACCCCCACAACTAATTTAAAACTTATCCTTAAGTTAAAACAAAATGAGGATAGTGTTATTCCAAAATTCTGGGGTTACATAGACTTGATAAAATCTTCATATGTACATGACATGATTGGCTAACTATGAGTGTCACATCCATGTTTGAGTGATGTAAAAAATTATTATGAAAATGCATGATTGACACATAAATGAAATAATTAACACAAAATAAAATGTTGATTAGTTTTTTAAGTTCTTAATGGGTGTAATTTCTCTTTCATCGATTTTTTTGTTATCATCAAGTTGCTTGAGCTAGTACTTTCTTAGTAGGACTCTCAACTTTGCTTTCTTCATTTAGGGATCCTAAATAGTCCATGTTACTTTGGAAATGTTCTCTAGTGTTGGTACTTCACAAGGACATGATAGCTATAGAAATAAATCATTTACCTTCATGTACCATGTTGCAGATTGGGCTCTTTCTACTTCAAAGCCTTGGCTAGTTTCTACAATTCTTGATAGTTTGTCATTCTTCTAGCTAAGTTTGCTATAACATATTTTTGATCTTGATAACTAGCTTTTACCATTTGAAGTTTAGAGTTTAAAATATGAAATTTCTATTAGGCATCCATTCTACCTGCAAACTCCTTGTTATACATCTAGTACATTATTGTTAGTTGTTGTTCTAGTTTTGACCTTGGTCTACTTACTATTAACATGATAAAATTGTTGTAGTATAGATTTAGTAATTTTATATACTCCATTAAATCTTAAATCTATAGGTATTTATTCATAAGATCTACTTAATGGATCCAAGTAAGACTATCCAAGATGGATTACCAATCAAGTAACTATTGAGTTACAAAATTGATCTTGGCTTTGACTCTCTTGATTTTCTTTTCATTGATCTACTTATAAATGTCCACTTGATTTATGAAATGTTCTTTGATATTGTCATGCTTCTTGACCTTATTTTTCCATGCATTAATCTCAATAGAATACTTTTTTGATATTGTGTACACTTCTTTCATGGATAAGGTTCTATTTTCTTTAGCTAATCATCAAATATCTAAGTTGACTCAGGAAAACTACTCTCTTAATTCATGAATGTATTCTTTAGGAATATGCTTTTCTTTCTCAACATTGGTTAACCTTAGATTCTTAGTAGTAGTTTTCTTATTTTCTTCCTCCAATGTAGAAATGACTTTGGCATATGCATAGGTTTGAGCATCAATAACTAATGTATTCCATGTTGTCTTTCCTTTCTCTATTTCTAATTACCTTTGTGTTACCATCATTTGATTTATTTGGTCATCTTGAAATTGTGATAGTTGATCTAGTGCCAAATACTATTTAGAATCTTACTTTTCTATTCTAAGCTAGACTAATTTCTGTTGTAGCATTTGAACCTCTGCCTTTACAATTTGCATCCTCATTTTTGCAATGACTAGTATTCCTTTGGTTGAGATTAATTCAAAGTATAATATAGCGATATCACTGGTAACATCAAAAATATTTTTCATTACTTGTCTTGTCTACAGTATTCTATCCAATGCATCCTCATGTTTTTCTAGAGTCATGAATTATTTTCCCTTTCCCTTATCCTTTCCTAGTATTCCTACTAGGATTTGGACATTTTTGGCTTTAGAAATATTAGATGGTGGTGTACTAGGAATATTAAAAGGTTCTTTGATATGATCTATTACTATCTCTACTACTCCTTGTGCATCCTTATGTTGCATAACCATAATTGTAGCTTCTTCTTTTGTTTCTCTTGTGACCTAGAAGGATGTAGCATTCTTGGATATCTATTATGTCTAGTCATCATCTTCTTCCTCCTGTAAAGAAACTTGACCATTGTCTAGTCCTATGGATATTGTAGGTTGACTAGGGTTGTCTCTAACTCTATATATGTTTGATACTTTCCAACATCCCTAGATTATTGTCTTTGCAATTTCTTGGAGATAATTCATTGAAGGTCTGTAATCTTATTTTGCTGGTGGTGCACTTGGTATTATTCTTTCTATAGCTAGGGTTGACCCACTAGGTCTTTCTTATTTTATTTCTATAATTGAAATGTTGACAACTAGCATTGATCCTATTGCTACATTAGTGCTTGCTAGTTTCTTAATTTAATCCTTCTTTGCAGGCTTTGGCTTGGAGATCTCATCAAATGATGCATTTTTGACATTTCTTAAAATATCATTTATGTACCCCAAAATTATTGCCTATACGCATAACTTTCTAATTAGGTAAGAAAATGGAAGTGTAGGGTTTTCTATTTTCTTCTCAATTCTTTTTTGAATCTCCAGCAATAGCATATGAGCTATGTTTGCCCTAAAATTTTCCATTAGGATTGTGCTTCCTCTAGTAGAATAGGTTGAAATTCTATTTAGCCTCTCTAGAGAAAAATTATGATATGTGCCTATTTTGAAATATATTTTCTTAGCAATGGTTAACCCATAGTACTTTTTTTTAGTTGTTCCATATGCTCTCTACAACCAAAGGTTCCTTGCATCAACGTTGAACCTTGTAGAAATTTGTGTAATGTTGGCCTTGACATTTGGAAGATTGAGTGTCATGGGAATGACATCTATTAAATACAACACTATAAATCCTTCAATATTTATTGTTGCATCATCTTGCCAATTATTCCAAAATTGGTAGGTCTCTCCTAAGTACCATTTACTATTGCTAGACATTATAGGCTATAAGGGTGATTCTTGTAGTTGTTCATGCAGTTTTATAGGTGCAAATTCCATAAAAAAACCAAAATTAAGCTCCATGATGATATTTTACATAATGGATTTGTCATTTATGGCTTGGAAACAATCATTTTATAAGTATTAAATGTTGACCTATTGCAAAAGTAGGTGATGGTTTCATAGCTTCTACCTATGCAGATTATCTTGTTGTAGGTGTAGGTTACTGAATTGAGTAGGATTGTGCTTCTTACTCATCTATAGAATTTTGATCTCTACCTTCTCATCTTCTTGTTCCTTTATGTCTTCTCTCCTTGTTCTATGATGGTCTACTAGCGTTTGGTACTTGTTTTAGAGGCACTTGCAGTCACAAGGAATTCTAGGATTATCCAAAAATTCCAAAAAATTTCCTAGTAGTTCTTAACCTTTCATTAGGTTTTGGAATTTCATCAAAAATCCAAAACATAATAAAATTTATTTTTTATTTGGATTTATGTTTTACAAATTTTTCAAATTTGAAAAGCCCAAAATTTTTTAAAAAAATCTTCAAGTTGAATAATTTACTGGTAATTAAAATATTTGCAAGATAAACAACCTATTGCTTATTCTTGAACTATTGTTGAAAAAGTATGAAACATTTCCTTAGGAAAGAATTTATAATTTTTTGGTTATAACTGAAATTAAAAAAATTATTCTTATTCATAGTTTTAGATAATCCTTACCTTTGATTAATAATCCATATGTTAGTAAAATTTTTTCAAATTTAGCATAGTATTTCTCCTATGATAGAAAAGCTCACTTTGAGAGCTAAAGGAATAGAAAATGGTAAGAATAGGATATGTGGTGAGAAATACAAGGATCTTAGAAGGTTCTTTGAGATAAAAATGACATGAACTCTACTTGCATTTGAAGCTATAAATAAAAAATTTTCTAATGGTCATGCATTTATATAGAAATTTATAATGATGATATCGTTGATGTGATATCATAGGTGATGCAATCCTATGATATTGCATCAATGATGTCACATCTATGATATTATCATTATAAATTTCTATCATATTTTATGATATCACCTTTAAAATATTAAAAATTTTAGTGAAAGAAAATAATATATTGGATAGTTTGGAAGGTACTAAGACTCTACTAAAGGATATCGAGTCATGGATGATGTCTAGAATGTGCCAAATTGCTATAAAAATGGTGATAAGAAAGAATATCGAGTAAAGTATTGATGATCATGAGGTGATTATGTGAAAAATTCTTGAGTATATGAATTTGTAGAAAAGTGATGATGATTATAGAAGTATCTAGGAGTGTACAAGATGGTATGAAATTAGACGCCAAGTATGAAACACAAGAATTATCCAAGTGGGTCCTTCCTAAAGTAGGTTCCTACTCTTAATACCCTTATATAACCATGCTTATAAGTGTCCATGCGCAAGGAGTTGAATGTTAGTCTTACCTATCTTTCAAGATACACATGTTAGTATTGCCTAAATAAAAAAAAATACTATGCTATATAAAATCAGGAGATTATAATTATATATAACAATGAAATGAAATGATGATAGAAGGGATCATAGAGAACAGGATGTGAGATGCCTTACCATAATGATAATGAATTTTGGGTGTGATGCATGGTTAAAGAGATCACTACCCTATTTTTCCAATATCCAAACTAAGTCCATACCAATTACTAGTGACATCACATCATATCATTCCAAAACTTATGACTATGAGACCATCACAATTGTAGGAAATATCATTAGTTGACAATGAAGAAGAAAGAAGTAGTTAACTACCTAAGTATTCTATATTAAAGGATATTTGGCCATTGGTTAGAGGAGTGCCTTTAGGTATGGGTAATATGTCTTTTTAGTCCTATATCCAATGTGAGTTCAAAAGATCTAAGATTCCTAGGAAGTAGCCTATCTTTAGGCATGGGTAACATGTCCTTTTAGTGGTACACATAGGAGTGTTTATTATGTGAATTTATAAGTTATAAATGTGTTACCCTTATTAGAGGACTACCTTTAGGCATGGATAATAGGTTTTTTCTAGTGACATGACAAGGTAACACTTATTTAGGAACATGCTTCTAGCTGAAATTAGAACACAAGTAATGATAGAATCTTATAGCATAATGAGATCCATAGAAGAAGCTTAGAGAATCAAAAAATCTCCTTGATGCCAGACTCTTCATTTCCATTTGGTTTTTCACCTTTCCATCGAGGCATAATAATCATAGGTTAATTTTAGTTATTTGTGATGAGAATATCATTATATCGATGGTAAGAACCTCTTATTATTAGAAAATAGGGTATATGGATGATGTGGTTTCATTGTATATAAAATTAGTCTTTTAATGATTTGATAGCATAGGACAAAATTCTTGCTATTTAACTACATCTTACTTATTACTAGTACTTTAAAAAATAATCAATAAAACATATAATTTCATAAATAGAAAAATTTATAAAGAATAAAATATTGTAAAAATAGGAAAACATATAAAGAATGTGAAAAATTTCAAAGAATAGAAAAATGATGAGAATTGTAAAGATAGTAAAGAATTAAGAAAATTATCAAGAATTTGAAAAGATAGTAAAAAATTATAAAAAACTATAAAAAGAACTCACAAGGCCTAAGGAAAATAAATGACTCCCTCATAATAATTTTTGAAAGAGAAGATGAAGAATATTAAATGGGAGTTTATCTGAGTATGATGTATGATAGAGTCTCTTGAAGGTGGAAAGTTGTAAAATGATTTAACTTATTAAATATTACCAAGAATAAGTTTTTGTAGATTGGCTAGGTGATATATTTGCATGGTGCCATATTGATATGTAGCATGAACTATATAGGATTCTTACCATTAGGTTTGAAATTATTCTTTTTCAGTAATACTTTTTGTATTATAATAAAGAAATCTATCTTTGAGTCTAATAAAAAATTTTCTAAACCTAGAATCATGTTAGCATTTGGAGTATTTCTTATGTATCTTATTATAGATTTGGATAACTAACCACTTTTCATTAACCAGATTAAGATTCATTAGTTATTCTTTCTAGGTAAGATCTACATTTAAGTCATGTACATAGGTGGCAGCTACAATATTGGTTTCTAGTTCAATTGGTGGGATAGGTAAGTTATCATAAATGAGTTCATATGTAGAATACCCTATAGGAAGTTTCCAAGTTGATTGATGAGCCCATAGAGCATCATTAAGGTTAGTGTTCTAATCCTTCCTATAATGACTAATAGTTCTAATTCATATGCATGTAATTTCTTTATTAGTAACTTCAACTTGACCATTTGCTTAGGGATGGTAAGGTCTAGTGAATTTATGATTAATGCCAAGACATTACGTTAGCTTCTAAAATGTAGCTTTAGTGAAATATGTCTTGTTATCTAAGAGTAGCAATTTAGGTACTCTAACTTTATTCACCACATGTTGTTAAAAGAACTTTGTAACTATTTTTGCTATATAATCTTTGATTGTAGTTGTTTCTACCCACTTGGTGCAATAATTAGGGGTTAAAATTATATATGAATTTTCATTCAGCATCAATGTGATGGAATCCATGATATAAATTCTCTAGATAACAAATGGTTCAAATGGTTATATCCATTATTGGAGTCTTGCATGCCTTACTGTCAGTCCTTCATCTCTCTAACATCTTTTATAAAATTATGTGAATCAGTATGCATCCCTAAATATGGTAGGTCAAAAATAGCTTGCCATAAGAACTTTCAGAATAGCTCTTATCCTTGTGTAATGATGACCACATTGTCCTTCAAGCATATTCTATAGGACTCTTTGTTGATTTTCTTCTAGAACACACTATTGAAATAATCTATCTACATAAGCCTTATATAGATCACCTTAGATTTCCATGAATTTTTTGATCCTATAGAGAAACTATTACTTTTACTTTTTATCCCATTAGGTAGGAAGTTCTTATGATAGTAGATAGATCACATAATATAAAACCTAGAACTTTGTTACTAAATGCACAATTTTTGCTAATTTAGTAAATAAAAATTCATCTAGAAATTGATTTGATAAAGGTTCTTTGTTATCTTATGGATTTCAATGTAATCTTGATAGATTATGAGCTACTACATTTTCATTTCTTTTTCAATCAATTACGATAATGTCAAATTTTTGTAATATCATGAGCCATTTGATTAGTCTTGGGTTGATTCTTGGTTATTCATCAAGAATTTGATTGAATAATGGCTATTATGGATCTAGACTAGATAGTCGAGCACATAGCATCTAAATTTTTCAAGTGCATATACCACAACCATAAGCTTCTTTTTTTGTAGTGGTATAGTTAATTTGTGATCTAGTAATACAATGACTAATACAATGTATGTAATAGAGTCCTTTTCAATCATCAAACTAAGTATGTACTACTCCTAGTGCATAGTTAGAAGCACCCATCATGATGTTGAAAGGCTTTGACCAATATGGAGATCTTAAGATTAGAGTCTTGATTATCTTTTTTTAGGCTTTAAAATGTCTTTTAATACTCTTTTGACTAATTGAATGATGCATCTTTCTTTTTTAGTTCCACAAGTAATTTTTCTATCGTTAAAAAATTCTCAATAAACATTCTATAATACCCTATGTGACTAAAACGTTATTTAACATCCTTAACTATTTATGACCTCTAGATAATATTTTGAATGACTCTTATCTTATCCATATCTACCTCTATTTGTTTCTACAATACTTTATGCCCTAGAATATTTCTTTCTAGACCATTAAGTGGCTCTTTTACTAATTGATTTTTAGATTTGTTTCTATGCATATTTTTAGAACTTTCTTTTAACTAGTCAAAGCTTTCTTGAAGGTAGGTAGATAAGTGGAGAAATAATCCATAAATATCTTAACTTTATTACCAATTTTCTTTTGGAAAATATTAAGCACAAGTCTTTGAAATGTCATAGGAACATTGCATAGATCAAATGACATTATGTTTTTCATGGGCTATTGAATGTAGTCTTTTCATGATCTTCTGGTTGAATATGAATATGACGATATTCATTATAATCATCCAAAAAACTATACTATTGATTCCCCACAATAGTATCCAAGACTTGGTTAAGAAATGACAAAGAAAAATGATCTTTGAATGTTACCATATTTAAAAAATGTAAATCTATATAAACCATTTAGTAGTTATCTTTTTTTGGAATGATAACTAATGAATTAACCCATTCACTATACACAAGTGGATAAAAAAACCATATGTTTAGTAATTTTATTAATTCTTAGTTGAAAAGCTCCTTACGCTTTAGGTTCAACGTCCACTAAGATTGATTGTGAGGTGTAATGCTTGGATATATGTAGATACAATGTTGGAAAATTCATAGATCTATGTCAATAATCTTGTCATAAGACCATACAAATGTGGTTGATCATCTGTTCATAACCTTGAGTAATCTTTGTTTCTATTCCTTATTAAGAGTAACATTAATAATAACCAATTTTTCATTATTAAAAAAAGCATATTATAGTACACTCAATAATATTTTGAGTTCTAGGGGTTTTGGTTCACACTTGTAAAGATTTTCTAGTTCTTCCTATTTAATATCATCTTCTTGTTCAAACTTAGTATGGGAAAGTTTTCTTCATATCTATTCTATCCATTGGTTCTCTCAACATAGACACTTTTGATTTTCTTAGCTAGTTCCATGCAAATATCAAATTATAATTCTATTTCATTAGTTAGCCACTTGGTGTCCTCTTGTTTTACGATTGCTTCATACATATACTATTGTACACACATAGTCTCGACATATACTTTGCATGCTAGTATTTTACCTTTTCTTGTCATCCATACCTTCTGCACATAATTACATCCATTATCACTATATGCAATGAATGAAAACCTTCATTGTTGGATGGCTCCTATGTTATCTTCCTTGGATACTTCCAAGAATAGGTCTTTGATTCCATGCATAGCATTGATGTGCTTAGCCATGCACTTTGCATGGTTATATGGGATTCTCCTTTATTCGTCCTCACATTAATGACTAAAAATTTCATACGATATGATCAAACATTAATAGTAGTTACAATATCTTCCACTTGTCCAAGTGAGAAAGCAATGAAATGATTTACTAGCTCTAATCAGATGTCATGTTTCTTCGATGAAGAAAAATTCCAAACCTTGTACATATCTTAGAAAATAAGATTCACCCCCAATACTAAATCTAATAAAGTCATAAATGGTGTATTTCTTTCTATATAGAGATAGATGAAAGTCCTTATTAGATTTATTTATTTTTTGGGAAATTCTCCTACTTTAATCCAGTGCCTTATGGTCTGTGCAAGCATGACGGTCTTTAGATTTTTTTTTTGTTAATGTTTGAAGCATGGTACTTGTATATGAACTTGGTGTAACAGGAGTATGATTAGATGGATTTTCTATCCCTTGGGTCTCTTTTTAACTTGTTCTAAGAAAGAATGTTTCTTTGATCTTAGTTCACAAATGCTCATGATATCCTCTTGTGTATTAACTACCTTAGTAGAACTCTTTTGTTGAGGTTGTGTTGATAGTTATTCTTGCATAATTGGTAGTAGTATTGGTAGTAATGAATTATGATTTTGATGATAATGAAATGCAACAAACTGTGACATGTAATGAATATGATTTTATATGTGGGTTTGCAAGCCTATGGTATTATACTAGATAGTAGTAAGAAGAGACATGGATTGAGATACCACCTAGAGATATGGACTTCTAGATATAGTATAACTAAGAATTCAACTGTTGATATGGATATTATTATCTTAGTGATGACATCCTTCATGACTATGGTTATTTCCACTACTACTGATATTTCTCCTATGGTTGAGGGTAATCCTTGCTAGAAAAGTACTATTGAGAGGATTGTTTAAACTTACCTTGGAAATAAGGTAATCATCTAGGAATTTTCTTTTTAACAAAATTTAGATTTAATACATATGCCCTAGATTCATGTAGATGGATCATGATAAGGCAACACCTCTTGGAATATCTATACTAACACACATCACATTCATTTTCATCCTTAGAGCTTGAATTTGTACCCTTTTCTATCATAACAAATTTTTCTTTAATCTTATACTTTTTACATTCATTGTTCTTTTTTTCTTATGTTTATTTTTGGCAAATGCTTACTTGATCTTCACTTTTACTATCTTTAGTGTTGTAAAATTTTCATCCAAAAAATCCAAAATTTTATTTACTTTAGTTGTAATTTCATTGATTGAATTTTGTATAGGTAGAGCTTTTTGTTGAATCACATCTTCCATGAATTCCTCTTATTCTTACAAATTCTCATATCTTTCTTTCTTAGAGAAGGATCTCTATTATACTCTTTAGTTAAATTTCTTTTTCTTGACTCACCTTCCTCTTTTTGAACTTGATCAATTAAGTTTTATATCTAATGGACTAATATTTTTGATAATCTTTATTGGACATACATACCAAGGATCTTTCTTGTTTTATTTCTTAATCTATTAACAATATGCCTTAGCTCTTTTGTTTGAGAAAATCTGCGTCTTGGGCATTTGTGTAAAAGTAAATTATACTTACCCATGATTGCATCAAGGGATACATTTATTACTTGTTTCCATCTTTGGATCTATTTTCTTAAGTTTGATACTCATGATTATATTTGGCACATATCATTAAATAATTCTAGCATTGTACTTCATCTTTTGATTAATTCTAGTGCTAAGAACTTGCACCAGCTTTTTGATTTCTTAATAATTATTCCAAAAAATAGCTTTAATTTTTACCAATCATTCTCTATGTTTTCTAGGACATAGACATCATGGAATGCTTAAAGGTGGTGTTGTGGATCTTCATTGTATCCTTCTTCAAACTTTGAAATATTATTTATGTCAAGTTGCTTGATACAACTATCCCTTAGATGCCTAGTTGGAATGTACACTACTCTTTTATTAATCATGCTTCTAGTGGCTAATAGGGGTTCTTCATAGTCTTTGGATTCATAGTCTCTATTGTAGTAGTAACCTTTTTAATGCTTATGGTGTTTTCTCCTTCCATGCCTTAGTTCTCTTTCCCTTTCTTATTTATTAGGATGCCTTCTTATGTTTGCATGTCTATCATGATTTCTTCTGATCTCCCTATCATGATCTCGTTATCTTCATCATTCCTTATCAGAATCTATTGAATAGTGTGATGAAGAGGATGAAATACTTTGAGACTGATGTTATGGGATTTGCTTCTATGACATCTTGATTTATCTTTTCTAGCACTATTGAAGGTCCTAGGCCTTGAATTACCCCTAGATTTAGAGTCTGCCTCATCTATTCTAGAAGTTTTTACAAGAGTAGTACATAATTTTAACTATAGAAGATCTTTTGTATATGAAGTATTTGATTAGAAACTAGATTTGTAGTGATGATGAGACTTCTAAATCTTGTGTGATATCTCTTTTTTTAGTAAGGATAATTGTTTGTGGTGCCATTTTATCTTTGTTTTTGTTCATATCTTGCTTCCATGATGACATCTCTCCTAGATTGAGTTTATATTAACTGATAGGGCCTTATTATATTCTTTGAAAGTTGGTATTCTTCTTGCCCATGGATAAGATTTGATCTAACTAGAGTTCCTTGAAGCATAAATGGTATTGAATGGTCTAGTAGTAGGACAATATTTCCTTGTAAGTCTCTCCATTGAAATTTATTTATCCTAATTAAAAATTAATGAAAAATTAGGATAATATGAATCAACATGATTATATGATATTCTAGGTTGTATTTATCCACTTCAATTTTCCTTATTAGAGTTTCTATCATTATTTTTATTAAGGTGAATAGCAAGTGGATATTTTACTTTATTAAAAGACCACCAAATTCAAGCAATAACAATTCAATTACAAATTTGTGTAAGTGTCAACATAAGGCAAATTTTTTCTAAGTGTTTGGCCCATGAGCCCACTATTGGGGCTATGCTCTAGAGGATAGCTAGCATAGCACACAACATAGAACCAAATCTGCAAAATTCTCTAAGTGTCAAAAAGCAGCTGTAGAAATTTTTCTAAGTTTCCTGCTATGCTCCCATTCCTCCTACTATTCTCTATAGTGTAGCAAGCATAGTAGCACTCCAGTGGCCAATTTGCATTAGTTTTGAGCTAGAAGTTGTCAAGATAGCTCAGCATGGAAGAGGCATTTGATAGATTTTCTAACCCCTGAAGCTACCTCTCCTACTACACTCTTGAGCATAGCTAGCATAGTAGGAGCAAGAAGTGAAATCTTTGCTATATTTTTCTAAGTGTTCATGCTATGCCCTATACCATCTTGCTATGCCCATGAGCATAGTAGCAATGGACTTCAATTTCTTGTGAAATTTTCCCGACTATTGGCTATGCTACAGCATAGCTAGTGTAGCAACATGGAACTACCTCCAAAAGCTTCTAGAGCTTAGCATAGGCCTTCATTATAGCTCCAACACTTCTCCAACAATTAGGATCAGCAACCTATAGTCTTTTTTTACCCCCACTATGTACCAAAATTGTACCTAGACTTGATCCCACTCGAGAGAGGGGAGAACATAGTCTTGGAGCATAGTCTTCAAATTACACTATTTTGCACTATTTGTAGGTACATTATAGTCTTGGCACATGTAATGTTGGTAGTGTAGCCATGGTTTGGAAATATCTTAAGGTCTAGTGGAGCATACCAGAGTGTACCACCAATTTCTCTAGTAGGAGCATATCAAAGGTTATTGTAGCCCCACCTACCCCTTTGGCACATGGCACTCAATCTGCACATCACGCTAACCTTAAGCCTATAAATACCCTCACATCCCACACTCTAGAGGTTGTAGAGGTAGGGTTGAGGTTGTGCACCCGCAAACCCCTCAATGTTCTACCCATTAATGTTTTCGGTTACTACAGTTTTCTAGCACTAGAAGGAGGGCCTTGCCATTTCCTTCTACGTTCGGTGGTAGTCCTGCGTGCTCTCTGTACCTCCATTACTAGCTTCAAACTAGCATAGACATGACATACTTGTGGTTGTCTACTATATGGTTGGTGTAGATTGGTACCAGTTGTTAGTTCCCCTGGAACCCCATAGGATAGAAGCCAAAGTGTACTACATGCACGTGGGCCCTAAACTCTGTGTGCTAGGAAGAGCATAGCTTGCCCTCAGCATAGGAGCATAGAAAGCTATAGCATAGCAAGAATAGCACTAGAGTTAGACATTTTTCTAGTAACACTCTTAGAATTGGCTATTACTTCATCATTTCTATACTTAGCCATTTTTAGCAATCGTTATACTTGGCCATTTATTTTCTAGTGTTGCACATTTTACATTTTCTCACAATGGCATGAACCCCAAAGAGCCTTCAACCTCTACCTTAGGTGTAGTCATTGTTTGACCTATTTAGCAAGAATTCACAATTGACATGCATGGAGCTAGGGGCCCCATCTTCATGAGAAAGTAATCCCTTAGGCTCCATAACCAATCTCCCGAGCACATGATATTTGAGAAAGAAAAATACAACCTCCTTTGTGCAAAACTCTAGGTAGGCATTCCCTTAGACTACCAAGAGTTGGATGTAAAGTTAGGTTATGAGCTAATACATTTTAATGAGAGGGATTACTTCCCTACCCCTAACAATCTCATCCCCCTCATTGAGACCTTTCGGTGGATGCTTGACCAACTCATCTAACTAAGTGGGTCAAATGAGTACGATGCAACAATTGACTATGAGGAGTCCTTGCAAGATGGGCAAGAGGAATTTGAGGCTCACTCAAAGAATGAGAATTCCTTCTATGTCTCTTTCTTGCCACCCACCTCTAATGTCACTCCTTCGTAGTCTCAACCATCTACCTTCTTTGAGGCAGCAACATCTCCCTTGTCACCACCTAAGACAATGCCCATTGTGGCAAGCCATTAAGTGCATACTCATCAGGGTGTAGGACTATCTATCATTCCATCCTTCATGGCCTCAACATATTCTGTGCAATCCTTTACACTAGCATTTGTAATGCGAACCTAGCCCTACGTGCGAATAGTGCTGACGCCCTAGCCACATGTGATTCAAGCATCATACATCCCACCTATCCCTGTGGGGCCTCCTATGATAGCCCAAGCCACAACCACATGGTAGGGCCTTACCTCTATGACCTAGGCACAAAACTTGTAATAGTAGCATGCACAACAACCTTTACACTAGTATAGTTAATAGGTATCTTATGTGGTCGCACAACCCACAATGGGACCATGGGCCACACCAATAGCATAGCAAGCTATACAACCAATGCAGCCTGCCAAACCCACACCAAGCTTGGATCAAGCATTCTAGCTCATTCAAACACTCATTGAGAGGTCAAATGGCTTAAGACCACCTCTTTTGATATCATCCAAGTGATGGACTTCTACCAGGATGATCCTATTAATCCTATTGTCCCATCATTGATCTTGCCTCTTGGCATCCACCTTCCCTAGTTCACCAAATATAGTGGTGAAGGGGACCCCCATGCCCATCTAGTGACCTTTTGATCTGAGTGCCTTTGGTTGTAGGCATGGCCACATGCAATCATTCATGTGTTTGCCATGTCCCTAACTGGCAAGGTGCTAGATTGGACCGTGCACTTCCTAGGGTCTCCATATCTTCATTGGAGGATTTACTTAGCTAGTTTGTCACTCATTTCAAGTACAACTTGAAGCCTAAGGTGACCTTGGATCAACTTATGCAAATCAAGCATGGCCACTTAGAGTCCATTCAAAATTTTACACTTAACAAAATGCATGAGCCTATCATGGCAACTCACCTACTTGCCATTTTCAAAGGTGCAGTGAATAACTTCATTAAGTTGAAGCTATACTATCTTACCCTACACTCCTTGCGCCAAGCATTCACTCAAACAAAGATCATTCAAGATGTAGCAAAAGCCAATAAGGATCTAGAATATTTGGCCTACAAGAATGCCCATGCAAAGAAAGATAAGGAGAAGGGTAAGGAAACAACAATCATTGTAGCTAAAGAATGACAAACTAACAACCAAGGTAACTAAGGCCCCAGCCAACAACAAGGTAACCATTTCTAGCACTACGGTGATGAACCAACTTGCATCATCAATGGCCATGGGGCAAGCTACCCCAAGGCCAAACTTTGAGTGCAGGGACTGCTCAAAGCATACACCGTTACCCATCAAACCATCAAAAGTTTTGGGTCAGTTGCTTAGTGCTAGGTGCATCCAGTACAAGTACATGTCTAAAGATGCTTGCAAGCATCATGATCACTACTACGAGTTCCTTAGAAACCCATCAGTAGCTACAGTAGACAAGCCTCCAATCCTAAAGCACATTAGGTTGGACCGGTTCTACCATTATCATTAATTTCCTGGCCATGACATAGACTTCTACATGGCCTTATGGGATGACATACAATGCAAGATTAACCAAGGCCAACTAGTTCTTGATTCAACCAACCCACTTCACCTAGAAAATTAATCAATGAAAGTCTACAAAGATCCTCTCAACGCAAGTGGCACAAGCTATGTCATCAATGTCATTAGCATTGATGATGACGTAGGATCACCATGAGAGCCATTTGTGGGTCATGTGCCCTCTGATGACATTGGGGCATCTTCGATATCAACTAGTCCAAGGATCCCTTTATTTATCAGAGCACCACCTCAGGCACCCATAAAATCCTTTGTGGTTAGATCCCCACAACATGTTGTGGTGATTGTAGCCCAGACACCCTTTGCGATTAGAGTGCCACAATATGCGGACCCTTTACCAAGTTCAGTGGTGGGGACTGCAGCAGGCCCTACTCGCTTGAGGCCTCATCATGCATACAACACTAGGTAGTTGAGGTGGTAGCCTAAGAGGCCTAACAAGCACCTCACCAACCGAATGATGAGGGAACATATGACATTACGTCCACCTAAGCCCATCTCCTTGTTTGCTATTCCTATGGCCACATTAGCCCAAGCTGCTACTACAAGCGATCAACAATTGAGCACTAAGGCTCATAGGTAGGTAAAACAAAACAAGCCAAAATCTCCTCTCTAAGAGATTTTCCTCTTGGGCCACATGGAGGAGATGAAGGCTAACAAGACAACTAACAGTGGTAAAGACTTTCTAGACACGTTAGCACAAGTCAAGAAAGCTCTTAAATAAAAAGATACAACCTTGAGCTTGTACAACTTGGTGATGACCTCCTTTGCTCATCGTGAAACACTAGTTTGTATGTTGGCTTCCATTCCTATCAAAGAGGAAATCCCAGCAAATGAACAAGCCATCCAGGCTATGATGCTTCCTCCTTTGCCTCAAGAATCAGGTCCAACACCTCTAGCATTTCATGATGAGGCAATCAAGTTTGACCCTAAAATGGGTCAGGTCACCACTGTACCAATGTTTATAACCATCCAAGTAGGGAAATGCAAGATTCATAGGGTGCACATCAATGATGGGTCCATGACTAACATCATCCCATTCCCAGTCGTTGATAAGTTTGTTCTAGCTAATCAAATCTAGGCCACAAAGATGACATGCCTCAAGTCCTTTAATGGGTCACACACTGTCATGAAGGGAATGTTCATAATAGCCTTCATGGTAGGGGAGTGATTCCCCACTATGACCAAATTCATTGTCATTGAGGAGATGCCCAAGTTCAACCTAATTTTGGGAAGGCCCTAGCTAGCCCAATTTTGGGCCATCTCCTCACCCATTCATCAAGAGATCCACCTTCCATATGAATGTGGAGAAGTGATCATACATGATGATAAATCAGTCCCTTCAACCATCAAAAACTTTGACACAAATCAAGGGTTGGAGGTAGAGTTCCTTGATGACATGCTACCTATGGAGGACAAGAGTCAACCTTTTCTAGCAAACTTGTCTGAAGAGAAAAAGAGGCTAATACCTTCCATGAAAAAGCTTTATGGGTAGAACTACCCTTTAACATCAACGATGAGGGTATAGGTGAATATCTTCTCGTGTTTCCTAGGCCCTATGCACCCCCTAACCCAAATTAGGTTAGGAAGCAACTACATGACTAAGGTACTCCCTTAGTGCAACATGTGCTAGGTGCCTACTTGCCCTTAATATTTTGCATGCCCCACTAGCCTTTGCTTACACAACTACATTTTGCATAGTTGCTTGTGTTTGACCTTATTCTCTTTGTTATGCATTCACCTCTTTTGCTTATGCATTTTCATTGGGTTTCTTTACACATTAGAAAAACATCAAAAACACATAAAAATTATAAAACAAAAATTGCAAAAAAAAAAAAAAAAAAAGAGAAAAAACATGGCCTGAAAAGGCCTTAAACTAGCCCATGGCCCGAAAAGGCCTTAAACTAGTGGATGGCCCACCACAGCCTAAAATTGGCCACATCCGTTATAATATAATGGCTTAAAAGGCCTTAAAATAGCAGATGGCTTGCCATGGCCTAAAACTAGCAACCTTGTTCTTCCATCACACAGCCCACCATGGCCTTAAATTGGTACTTCATAGCCCATCATGGCCCAAAATTGGTTGCATTTTCCTCTTATTTGCAATTCAAAATGGCCTTAAACTAGTAATGGCCCTTTTGCCATGGCCTTAAAGTGGGATGGGGCCCATAAGGGGCCTAATCACATCAACTAGTTACATTATCCACATTAAATAGGTAGTGAAATAAACATGAAGTTTCACACACAATCCTGATCGCAAAAGGCATAATTTTTATTATATCCCTATTAGTAGGAGTATATAGTGTAACCATGGGACAAAAATGGTCAAAGTGCAAAATTTCCCAACAATAGGACTACATTAGGTTAGCTTAGTTGGTGGTGTCTAGTGGGGGTTGAAGCTCCTCCTCCTCCTCCTCTATTGCTCTACTGGGACCTACGTTATCACCTAGTTCCTATTCTAAAGTAATGTAAAATAAAAAATTCATCAGCAAGTGCAAAACTACAATACAAAATTAACTTGCAAAATCGACACATAAGAGCATAAAAGAACAAAGGAAAAACTAACTTGAGAGGATCCTACATCAAAATATGGGGGCAATCGATCAAGGTCCTCTTCTAAGCATCGAAGGATCTCAACCTCTGAAAACTGCATCTAGTCCTTGTGGCTAAAGTCAACATATGCAAGGATCTTGTCCTCATCCATGGCAATCCATGTAGGAGGTTGCATAGAAAAGGTGGCTATAGAAATCTTCCCTAAGGGCAAGGTAATCTCTCACTCTATGAAACCACTAATCACTATATGCTGAGCAAATAGCTTGAAGGC
This sequence comes from Gnetum montanum, assembly GCA_015680685.1. Taxonomy (NCBI): domain Eukaryota; kingdom Viridiplantae; phylum Streptophyta; class Gnetopsida; order Gnetales; family Gnetaceae; genus Gnetum; species Gnetum montanum. The sequence continues at coordinate 2,149,787 of MNCI01031946.1, read as the reverse complement.
TTGACTCCTACCAATTGCCTCAACAAACATCTCAAGATGATGAGCCTTCATAGACTCATCCTTGAGCTACTGTAAATAGGCATCTTGCTCATGCTTGTAGTGGTGCTTGTGGTTCTTTTGCACATGCCTCTATTTGCACATCTTGGTGCTAAAGATCTTTCACTCCTGATTCTTTCAAGAGAGAAAATACATTTGCAACCTCTACTTGAAGATCTTCTAGGTAGCTCATTCTTACCTCAGATTACTGACCAATATTTGGTGTAATCTATCTCTGATGTCCACCAAGTACCATCCCTCTATGCAAGAGCTGAAAAGAAAGCATAATGGGGCTGGAGGTCCTCGTTCTTTGTCGTTAGGATTACCATTGCCTCCTAGAGCTCATGCATTCATTTCCATAGGTGCTCATTTGAGCACCTACAAGTCCACAACACCTTCACACTAGAAAGTGCACATTTTTTCATCACCTCATACACATGATGAGGCACTTGCTCCACCTTGAGGGAATACTTAGGGATGGCATCCATATGATTTACCTAGTTTGGATCCCAATGAAGCTTAGAGCCTATTAGCATATAATAAAAAAACCATTATTAGCAACAGACTAAGCTATAGAATTGGTAAAATAGTTCAAGAAAAATGACATACATACCAAGTTTTGGATTCACCTACTATATGTGGTCCACCTTCCTCCACAATGCCTTCCATGAAGGTGAATTTATTTGGTGTCTCTACCCATGGATCCATATAGTGGATAGGCATTAATAGTGGATTGCCAACAAGAAGGTCTGAGACTGCAATACAACATAACACTACACTTAGTGATAATTGAGCAGTTAAAGGCTTAAGAGCAAGGGGAAAAAGTAGATGGTAACACAAAGTGCTCACTAAGCAAGCCCTCAAATGTTAGTGTAGGTTGGTCTCCCAGCTACACACCATTGAAGAGGTTGGTAAAGTCACCCTCAAGGTGGAATAGCCCCTCAACATCAAACTATTGGAAGACCTTTGGGACCTCTGGTGGTTCCCTCCTATGAGCTACCTCCCTTTCAACTTGAAGAGGGGCCATGTCTACTGCCTCTATTGTCACCACCACTACTTCCTTAGCAGCCTCTTGCCTGACTCACATAGTGTAGTAGTATTAGCATAGTGTAACAAAAAAAAAACAAAAAATATAAGCCAAATGCATCTATGATGTACACTAACCTGCAATCACCAAATGGAGTGTGGGTATCTTGAGGTAGACTTTCTTGATGCCTGCTTGTCCAACTACAAGGGAAGTATCCTTTGTCAGGTGTAGCCTCTTGATTTTTGCCTTGGAAGATCCCACCATCTCCACAATGTATCACTCCACCCTGTTCACATCCTTAACAATAGTTGGTGGACACTCACCCATGTTGTCATGGGAATAGGATGACTATGACCTACCCAGATGTGCCTTCATCATAATTGAATATGACTCATCAATCCCCTCTGGTGGGTCCTACACATGAGTGATGGCAAATAAGTGCTTGACCCATGGCTTAGACAGCTGCCCACGATCTTGCACAATTCAGTGCCTACTATCCTTGATCACCAGGAACTCCGCAAGCATTCGTAGATAGGCTGTAAAGAAGGCAAAGTGAGAGTGAGACCTCACATGGACATTGTGATGAAGCTTGGTAATCTCTAACTATAGCCTGGCAATGATAGAAGAGTCACAGTTAAACCTGGTGCCCTCCTCTATGACCTCCCACATCATCCATGCTTACTCCACCCCAATGACCTTTCATTGGGAGAGTAGCTTAGGAAAGGTGCAGGCACGAAAGAGAGGGTAAAGCCTTCAAACCTCAAGCACATGCACATTCCCAACCAATATGCCTTTACGAGAATGAGTAGTCCCTAAGCCACTTTTCAATCTCTTCCCTCTGGTCCACCCCTTAGTTGGGCTTATCAATGATTAATGGGCCCTTAGAGGGAAGGCCAAAGAACTCAATGAAGAAAGCATCTCTAAGGTCCAATACTACCTTCACTTCATGCACATGAGTAACAAAATAGCAAGCATCATAGCTGAAGGATTTAATGATAGTTAACATCTCAGCCACTGGAGTGCTTGGGCTGAGGGTCAAGAAAAGGTCCATCAACCTAGCATGTGTAAGTCAACCAGTCAAAGCCTCTAAGGCCTAATGGCATAGCCTCTCCTATGCCCCCTCTACATTGTCATACTTCATAATGAGTGTGGCCCCACTATAGCTAGTGGTGATCATTGTTAATTCTCCTAAAGCAATAGTAGCTGTAACATATGCAAATGCAATGTAAGCATCATGTGATAATGTGTGCTTGAGAACAAGCAATATAAGTCAAGTCAACATAACAAATACCCACATGGAACAAATAGTGTGCATAATGTAGGTGATGGCACAACAAACTCTTTGGATATAGCCTTATCACTAGCCCATCTCTTGTCAAGCTAATCATAGGTCCAGCACCACTTGAATGCCTTTGGATACCAGGAGGATAGTTCTCTAAGTCCTCTCCCACCTATTTAATAACTACCTCCTGAAAGCTTAAACTAGTGAAAAATACCTATAACATGGTATGGGTCAAAGCGAGAACCCATGTCTCGTCATGAAGTACCTCATCATCAAATTTAAACTTGGCATTAGACATTTGTAATTAGTAGTTAGCAAATCTAGCATGGCCAATGATAATGAGACATAATGAAAGGCAAGAGCACTTATCCTTTAGCACAATATTTAGTCCTAGGTGGATTCTAGAAGACTGTATGCATGCACATGGTAGTGAAAAGGATGTTGCTCTTGTTATAACAAGAGAACTCTGGCATGCTCCAGATCCTAGCTAAGGGATGAATGCTCCTAGGACCTAGTCTCGGGCCACTTACTTAATCACCACTAGTCATGGGCTCATTGAACATGAATCTTAGTCTGTCCTAGTTTTCCCTCACCAATAGCATCTCGGTGATGATGTTTGCAGCCTTTACTATCAAGTGTGACCACATGATCATCCTAAAGTGCTACAATAGGTAAGCTAGGAATTCAGATGCCCATAGCTAAAACCACACCGCCTGATGATCCAACTTCATGTCAAGTGTAGGCGTGTTGGGTATAGTCTGGATAATGTAGGATAGGATGTTGATGAGCTTCACCACCACTAAGAAAAGCTTCAGTAGCATCTTGCAATCATAAGACAGTAAACGAATGTAGCGTTAGCACATAAAAAATTGCATTTTGGCATAAAATATTAACCTACACTAGCAAAATTAGCAAATTTAGCTCAAAATGGCATAACTTAGAAATATATCCTTAGGGTCCCCATGGGGCCCCATGAGCATAGGATGTCAATACATATTTAATGCACCTGGTGCTCATTGGATTACAACTTTAAGATAGAATTAGCATTTTGCTTCACATTTGCACCATTTGCACCAACCCAATTTGCATGTTTTAGCATCCACATGCTCAACTTGCAAAATTAGCATTCTGTCAAATTTTTCATGCATTCAGTGTTTTTCTTCGCATAAGGCATTCATACCTTTGATGTACTTACATTTAGCATTTTTCACATATGGCATTCCATTTTTACACTTAGCGATTTTTTAAAAATTTCTCAAAATTTTTCTAACTCTAGGTGGTGTAGCATGGGATTCAAAAAAAATTTTCTATCTACTACTCTCCCTAGGGAGTGTAGCTAAAAAATCACCAAATTTTCTAATTGTTGGATATGCTCCCCAGGGAGTGTAGCCCAAAAATGAACAAAAAATCAACAAATAATTCTAACTGTTGAGAGCATAACATCCCACCACATTTGGAAAGTAACCAATTTTAACAAAGTGTTGGCTACGCTCCCTGGGGAGCGTAGCCACTAGCACCTAAGCTTCCATCACCATGCCTCATTCACTGTGCCACCTAGTATCATCACGCACTGATGACATGTGTTGGGGTACTCACCATGGTCATGACCTTGGTGATCTCTTTGGCCCTACTCACCCCCTCATTATGACTACCACCCTTGTGGCCATGTCATTTTTCCTTTCCTTGTCCCTATGACCTTCTCCCCATGTGTCCCTGTGATGCCTAACCCTCCCTTTCTCCTCACCCTGCATTACCCCTACATCATAAAATAAGTGAAGAATCCTATCCCCTAGCTGTGACAATTTTTAGCCATAATGGCTTAACCCTTGCCTCAATCCTTTGCTCACCAAATCCTGTTTCCAAAGCACAAAACTACGACACACCGTTACACTACCACCATCCTTACCCACACATCAACAACATAAAAAAGGAGAGAGAAAAGAAGAAAAAGGAAAGAAAGGAACCCTAGCCATGCACACCCTAGTTATGGTCATTTTTGCCCCATTTTGTGTTCTCCATGTGGCATGGATTCTAGTGAGAAAAGTCCCAATCCACTACTAGAACAAGAATCTCATTTTTTCCTTCTCTCCCTCGCCCTATGCACCATGTCCCTTAGGAATAAATGTATCAAATCCCTCATATCCCACAAGTTGTTCCTTGTCCTATTCACTGCAAATAATCAAAATAAAACATCAACACATCAATAAAGATCCACAACCCATGCACATGTTTTCTCCCCTGGCCTTGGTTGCCAAGGCAACCAAGGCGGCAGTGGTCCCTACCAAGGTAGGTCACCCCAGGACTCAAATCCCAACACCAAGCAAGAGAAGCTATAATGTGAAGAGACAAATGATGTGAAAAGGGACAAGCATAGTGAGTGTACCTAGTAGTTAGTAGCACTCTCCTCTCCTCCACCTACACCTGTAGCAAGCATTCTAGGGCTCACCTTTTCTCTTCCACATTGGAAAGTCTAGGGTGTTGATAGTCACTGCGGCATGTCATCCTGGTGCTATGCTCTGGCCACTACACTCCAATTGCTACACTCTGGATGTCACTCTTGTTTCAAATTATGCTATGCTTTGTAATTGCTTGTTCACACTTTATAAATGATAGTTTACCCTTGGTGAATCATGCATAACAGAGATAGGTGAATCAAATTATGCATACCCTTTGTAAGCTAGTTATGAACTAAGTTATAGAGATTTATGCTTGTAAAGCATAACACTTACAACCTTATTGTGACTTGGTGAAGCATTTTCTCAGATGGTTTACAATTGTAAATATCCAACACATCCCCTACAACAAGAATGCCATTGCCGATGCATTAGCCACATTAGCCATGTTTCATGCCTTGTCCTCCTTAGTAACAGATTATACTAAACCTATCACACAAGTAACTGACATTGCATCTATAGCCACAACAAGCACAACACACACACAAGAGTGGTATGATGATATCAAGTCATACTTTCAATAGGGTGAGCCTCTGTAGCATCTAACCACTGCCCAGAAGGATGTAGTGTAGAATTGGTCATGGTAGTATGTCATTGTGGGTGATGGCACATTGTGTCATAGGTCTTATCATGGCATATTGTTGACCTGCGTTAGCAATGGTGAAGTGCAAACAATCATTGATCAAGTCCAAAAGAGACTGTGTAGATGCCACATAGCACCCAGAGAAATGACATCAAAAATTAGATGATTAGGCTACTATTGGCCTTACATGGAGCACAATTGTGTTTCCAAGGTCAAGATGTGTGATGTGTGTCAACGACATGGCAACTTAATGCATGTGCCACCCACTAAAATACACACCACATAGATCACATGGTTGTTCCAATGTTGGGGTTTGGATATCATAGGGCCCATCATGCCTAAGTCATTTATAGGACATAGCTTCATCATAATTGTAATTGAATATTTTACCAAATGGGTGAAAGCCATTCCCCTTAGGAGGACCACATCATAGTAGGTTTGCAAATTCATCCTTGATAATGTAGTGATCCAGTTTGGTCTACCATGACCGTTGTCATGGACAACGACCACAATTTAGTAGTGTAGAAACTAAAGCCTTTTATGAATACCTTGGCATCAAGCATTCCTTTTCATCATCATACTACCCATAAGAGAATGGCTAGGTGGAGGCCACAAACAAGGTCATCATCAACCTTCTGAAGAAGATGCTTAGTAGTAGCAAATGATGATGACATGAGCAATTGGTCTATGCACTATGGGCCTACCGCACAACACATAGAACAAAAATAGGTAAGATGCCATATAGCCTTGTATATGGATCTGAAGCCACCTTACCTCTTGAAGTGTAGGTCTCATCACTCCATGTAATCCTCTTGAGCTTCATTGATGAGGCCCAAAAAAATGAGTTGAGAGACATTAACCTTGACTCTATAGAGAAGGAGCACATGCAGATGTGTGATCACATCGAATGGTACCAAGAGAAGAAAAGACAAAAGCACCATCACAATCAGCATTAGCACTAGATTAAGGAGGGGGACCTAGTCCTCAAGGTCATTAGTGAACCTATGAACAAATTATTATCCAACTAGGAAATACCTTTCTTAGTCACTAAGGCCTATGACAATGGAGCATTCAAGCTTGTTGATCTAGATAGCCATGAGTGTATCAATTTGACCAACTATTCATACTTGAAGTTATACTATGCCTAACATGCAATGTCACATCAATGACAAAGTAAGGTGAGCAAGAGTCTGCTACAACTATAAACTAGCACAAAGTCTGCTATGATGTTAAACTAGCATAGTAAGTCTGCTATGACTATAAACCATCACAACAATTTTTCTATGACAATAAACTAGCATAGATAGTCCACTATGACTATAAACTGGCACAGATAATCTACTATGACGTTGAATTAGCATAGCATAGTCTGTTATGAATTTAAATTGGCATAGTTCATCCTTGGGCTACAACAGTAAACTGGCATCCACAACATACCCATCCACTATGACATTAAATTGGCATAGTGAGTTCGCTATGACTATAAACGGGCACAACTCATCCTTGGGCTACGACGTTAAATTGGTAACCACAACATAGTCCACTATGACTATAAACTAGCACAACTCATCCTTGCACCATGACGTTAAACTAGCACAACATCCACCATCTGCTATGATGTTAAACTAGCACATAGCAATCTACTAGGATTATAAACTAGCACATCATGGTCTACTAGGACCTTAAATTGGGTTCATAGTTCAACATGCATAGCCCAACATACATAGTTCTGTGAACAAGCGAGCGTGAGTACTTTGCATCCTCTATCAGCTGCCCACATCTTGGTGGGTTGGGTAGGACGGGATGTTGCAGTTCCAGAATGGAGTTCACATCATCTAGAAAAAGCCTCTCAAAAATTTGCAACTTCACCACCCTTGGCATTTTGATGATTCTCCAAAGATGCCCTTGGGCATTTTGCTGACCTTTTGGAGCTACCACCACCATTGTTTGCACTATTAGTTAGAGCTCTCACTGTCAACACCACCTATTGGAGTCCCAGTAGTATTGTGGCTCAACCATAGCACTACCATCCTCTAGCCCTCACCATTGCATCAGCTTAGAAGTGCATCTAGTAGCATGGCTCCCTGTCATCTTACTAGATTTCCAAGTTCCTGTTCTTGGTGTGGAGTCTCAAGAACCTACATCACCATCGCCCTCAATCACCTCACTAGCCTCCTTAGGATGCTTGCTTCTAGTGTGTCTACTAGAGCTTTTGTACCCTTATGGCTTCAGCATCTACATTGGCCTTCTTGCTTTGGCATTGCAAGCTCTTACAACTAGTCTAGCACTTATGGCACTTGTAACACCCTTGCAACTAGTATTTTGCTCTTATCTCTGATGTTATGTGGTTTTTTTCTTGTTTCCTCTATGTTGTGTTTATAGGATGAACCCTTGAAGGTAGTTTTTTGAAGGCATGGTTCATCATAGCAGCAAGGCACCACATTGCTCTGACGTGCCTGGTTGGACTCACCAACTTGATTGAGAGTGCACATCCCTATTATCCTACTATAGCCTACTCGCATTTATCGCTTTCACCATACATTTTCCCACATTTCCTACAAGCTTCTTTGATGCACATGGAACCCTTCTTTCTATCAACTGTAGAACCCTTGACAAATGTAATGCAACTCATCCCATGGGAAGCCTCTATGGGCTGGTCAAAGCCCAAATGGATGTAATGCAACTCATCCTAGGGATGAAACACCTGTTCTATAGATGCAACATAGTTACCTCTAAGAAAATCCCATCGAATGGCATGTAGTCCACTCGATGATAAGCATCTTGCAGCGAGCATTTTGCAAAAAATAAAAAAATAAAAAAAAGAGCAAAAGTGGGGTAAAACATATCCCTAAATAAAATCTAGAAAAGATACAATTTCATAACCGATCCAACCCTAATTTTGTAATGGCCTTCTCATAAGCACTCTGACAAGAGGCCAACATGTTAGGGGTAAGCCAGTCTAGTGCTATTGATGAAGGCTCTCTCCCAAGCACTTTGATGAGAGGCCATTATTTGGTGACAATCCACCCTAGTGCCATGATCATAGTTAGTCATGTTAACTCCATATATTATAGTATGATACATCGTTTTCATCTCATTCCTCACATACTATCCCCAAGCCAATTCCCTACAACATGCCATGACCTTTAGCACTTTTGAACGCAGAAAAGAATCATCCAATCGGGTACCGACGAGTGATGTTGGTGTCATGTCTATTGTGATGTTTTATGTTCTTTATCAACATCTCTCAAGCCACTCTTCCAAACATCAACAAAGAGGGATCAGTGAAACACCACCAAATTCAAGCAACAACACTTCAAAGGAAAATTTGTCTAAGTGTCAACACAAGGCAAATTTTTCTAAGTGTTTGGCCCATGGGCCCACTACTGGGGCTATTCTCCAGATCATAGCCAATATAGCATGCAACACAAAACCAAATTTGCAAAATTCTCTAAGTGTCAAATAGTAGCCATAGAAATTTTTCTAATTTTCCTGCTACACTTCCATTCCTCTTGCTACTTTCTCTAGCATAGCAAGTGTAGCAACACTTTGGTGGCTAGTTTGTACTAGTGTTGAGCCAAAAATTGTCAAGCTAGCTTAGCATGGAAGATGCATTTGGTAGATTTTCTAACTCTTAAAGTTACCCCTCCTGCTATGCTCTCAAGCGTCGCTGGTGTAGTAGCAGTAAGGACTACAATTTTTGCCAGATTTTTCTAAGTGTCCATGTTATTCCTGATACCATCCTGCTATACTCACAAGCATAGCAAGTGTAGTAGCAATGAACTTCAATTTCTTGCAAAATTTTCCCAACTGTTGGGCTATGCTCCATAGCATAGCTAGCATAGCAACACAAAATTGCCTCCAAAAGCTTCCAGAGCTCAGCATAGGCCTTTATTCTAGCTCCAACACTCCTCCAACAAGTAGGATCAGTGACTTGCACTCTTTTTGTACCCCCCCTATGTCCCAAAATTATACCTATGCTCAATCCCACTTGAGAGAGGGGAGAACATAGTCTTGGAGTGTAGCTTCCAAATTGCACTATTTGCAAGTACATTGCAATCTTGGCACATGTAGTCTTGGCAGTGTAGCCATGGTCTAGTAGTCTCTTAAGATCTAATGGAGCATACCAAAGCATAGCAACGATTTCTCTAGTAGGAGTGTAGAAATAGTTAGTGTAGTCCCACCTACCCCTTTGCCATGTGACACTCGATCAGCACTTCATGCTAATCTTAAGCCTATAAATACCCCTGCATTCCACACTCTAGGGGTTGGCAATTCATTCTAGTGATGGGCATTTGAAGCATTTGGATAGTGAACCTAGGTAGAAATTGGCATTTTAGAGTACCACTTGGCACTCGAGGCACATTGAGCACCCCACACATTGAAGTGTATCAACATATTGGCAACACCTCTACATCCCATTTAGCACTGTAGCACACCACAAACCTACAAGACACCATGGCATCTAACCCAATAAGCATGGACCTCGCAATGGACATCAATCTTCACCCTGGGGCACCCTAGAGACTATGGCTATACTACTACTTCACCTGTCTATACACTATGTACCTCCACAAAGCTTATTTGTAATTTCTATGCTCCCCACTTGGGGTGGTACCGTTCTTTCTTTCTCTCAGACTCCGTTGCATTTTAAGCATTTTCTTTAACATTCAGTACCACATTTTCACTTTTCACTACTTTACACATTTTTGACACACTTGCACGATTATTCTCATGTTGTGAAACCTCACTACACTTAGGCTTAGCTAGCCTCAGTATTGTCGAGAATGTTGTTAGAATGCTTAGCATTATCCCACAACGTCAGCACTTGCATTTCGACTAACCATGCCATCCCTCAGTTACACCCAATACCCCAGTCGTAGTGGGAAAGGTCCCTATTTGATGAACAAGACTGTCCAAGGCACTTTGCCTCCATCTCCCAACAAAAGCCATCATGTAGAGGCAGGGTTAATATTCTGTGCTTGGGAACCCCTCGATGTTTTAGCCACCAATGTTTTCAGTCACTACATTTGTGTGTAGAAGCCATTTTGAATTAGTGAATTCTTAAGTGTGTATTTTTAGAAATTATTATAAGTCTTGAAAAATAAACTTTAAAATACTAGATACAATGAACTATGATTAACTTAATTGGCTAATAAACATTAACACCATCCCCAGTATTGGTACTAATGATAAGCAGTGAGAGTTTCTAACACTCAATCATACAAGTCATAAGTACATGCATGCAATCATATGGTAATCTATGGATGAGATAATGTAAGTATACCAGCAAGTTAATGATAAGTTCTTGATCATTTACTTTTCACTAGAGTTAGTGTGATGCAAAAAATATGATTTAACTCTATGCAAGGTATGTGATTGAATGATATTATATGGATATTAGTATACTAAAAGTAAACATAGTGAGTTGAATATAAATTTTATTAACTAAGAACAATATAAACATAAAGCTATTCTAGTTTAATAATAATAGGTATCCATTCATGACTTTTTGAACATGGCCTATGCTAATATAACCATTACTAGGATTATTAAGTGACTAACTATTGAGCAAATCAAGCTTAGCCACTATTGGATCATCAAATGATTATATTTATGTAGTTAAAATCAATCATACATATTTCACATGGTAATCAAATAGATATTAAAAATTAAATAACATAGAAATATAATAACATAGGAATGTAAATTTCATAAGTAAATCTAATATAATTGAGATGCTCCAATGATGAGAAATAATCTTGATTTTATTTTTGGCCGTGGAATGTATGTAGGTATAATTTACTTGAATAAAAATTTTGTACAACTGTTAATCACCACACTACGAGGATTTACAACTAACTCTAACTTTATGAAAACAAACTACAAAATTTTTACTAAGGATTTACCAAAATTTAAGTTTGGTATAATAGTGGGCTTGTATTTATAGGCATGACTATGGCCCACTACATTGCATCTAAAATATTGTATATTGAGATATATTATCACATCTACGATATCATAGTTAATTATAAAAATTTATTTATCACTAATATTCATTAGATCTATAAATAAGAATATTGTTAAAGAAAAAAATGCAACCTTTGCTAATAATGTCTCTCAAAACATCATGAATAAGCTTCATGAATGTGTCTCAAGCATTGGTTAGTCCAAAAGGCATGACTAACCACTCATATAGATCATCAAGATTTCTGAATGTTAATTTTCATTTATCTCTTGACCTGATTACAATTTGATGATATACACTTTTCAAATCAATCTTTGCAAATATTTTAGTATAAGCCAAGACATTAAGAATATAATCCATTCTAGGAATATAAAATCTATATGTAATAGTAATTCTATTAATAATCCTAAAATCAATGAATATTGTAATTTTCTCTATATCATTTTTGGGAATAATATCAACTAGAATGACACATGGAGAAATATATTACTTAATGAAATCATTGAAGACTAAATCACTTATGCAACTTCTTCCTTTAATGTGGAGTTACTTCATAAGCTCTTTCATTTGGAATGAATGCTCCATACATGAAGTTAATTTGATCCTAGATGGATCTCATTGGAGGAAGGCCTTTCAATTTATTATGAAATACATTAACAAATTCTTGTGCCAAAGATTACACTTTAAGGATCCTCTTCACATGGTGCAATTATAGAATTAATGATAAAATCATGACCATTTTTCTTATGTCTTTTAGATATTCTATTTTCCCAAGAAAATTCAATGAAGCATTAATAGATACATTCTTCTTATATTGATGTAATTTCATAGGAATCAACTGGTATATTCCACCTTTCCTTTTTTCATTATATGTAGTCTTCTTATAATGATTCCAAGATCTACCAAGTATGACATAAGCACTATCTATGGAAAGAATAATAGATTTCACTTAATCTTTAAAATTTCAAATCTTAAAAAATAAAATGAATCATTCCTTTGCCTCTTTGAAATCATCTCTAAAGAGCCAATACACTCTATAGTGCTTAGGATAAGTAAATTTCTTCCATCCAAGTCTATCAACAACCTCAAAAGTAATAACATTATCTTATGCATCTTCATCTATTAAGATGTAAAACTATTTTCCACTAGTGAGATATATAGCCTCAATTCTAAAGGACATTTTCCTCAAATGATTCTCACTAACATTAATATTTTTCATAAATATATTAATTTTAGTATCTTCAATAAAAGAGATATAAGGATTATCTTCATTTGAACTCTTTTACATATTTAATGTTTGAAGTTCCTTGCCCTTTGAAGACTTAGGTTACTTTCATTCACATTTCTTATCTCTCAATTCTCTAGAATTGAAGCATTGAACCTTGGAAACATTACCATTTTATTAATCTTTTTTCTATCTTGGAAGTATCTTTCTTAGAATCTTGGCATTTATTATTCTTTTCTTGTTTTTCATGTGAATTTTCTATGATGCTAACCTTCTTCTTTGGTTCTTTGTAATCTTTAAAAGCCTTAAAGTCTTTGCATTTGAAATTCTTAAAATCTTTATTGAAGCCTTGAGGTTTGTATATAATCTTAAGAGCTAAATCAAAAATCTCAACCAAGTTTTGAGGTTCCTAGAAGAGAAGTTCTTACAAGAATTCTTTCTTTAGTTTACCTTGGAAGTTTGCAGCTTGCTCATAATCATTCTAATATACCTTAGCTTGCTAGAAATATTTGATAAAATCTATATCTTCTTGTCTCATAAATTTTAATCTTTGAATAACTTCTTTAATATGATAATAATTTTTAAATATTTTCTTAAGGATAAATTTCATACAAGAAATCCATATCTTCTTATCTCATAAATTTTAATCTTTGAATAACTTCTTTAATATGATAATAATTTTTAAATCTTTTCTTAAGGATAAATTTCATACAAGAATAATCTTTGATAGTAGTACTATTTCTTACATATAAAATTGAATTTATTTTTCCCATAATCCTTGTGTCATACCTTCAAGCTTAGTTTTAGCATATGATACCTTTTGATAATCTTCAACATCTTTAAGCTCAAAGTATATGTCCAACATCTCAAGCCAAAAGAAAAAGAATCTAGTACATTCTATGCAATTAAAGTTTTGACTTCAACATGAGGTAATATTCAAGAATATTTGAAAGGTTTAGGAAATGCAAGCTAAATTTCTTCATTTGGATTCCTTTGAGGTTTAGAAGATATTTTCTTCTTTTCTTTTCTTAAAAATATGAATACTTGAGACTTATTCTTAATACTTGAAACATTAAGAATATTATCTTCAAAAATCTTCATTTTCAAAAGGTATATTATATTCAAGAAAATACATGGATTAATGTCTTGATGAAATCCTTAGTAAAGAATCTTTTGAGTTGACTCCTTGTCTATATGTCTTTGATAAAGAAGAGTATCTATTTTTCTCATAAATTTTCAAGTTTTTCAACACTAAACTTAAAAGATGGTAAAGCTTGAACTATCTTATTCTTTGGATTTATGATGAAAATAAACTAAAATGTTAAATTTACAAAGCCTATAAGAAGATGTAAAAGATCAAGAAGATTCAAATATCAGAAATAAGGATTAGTCAAATCTTAGTAGAAATGAGTTTAAAATTCTCAAATCATGGCTATTACAAGTAAATTTGTATGAAAATATATAATTATCTTGTAGACCTTTAAAGATATGATTAACTTATGAATCAAATAAGTTCTCCAAAACCTAAGGAGGATTAAAGGAATAAAAATTGAGAATTTAAATCAAAATGATGATCTAAAGATCGATTTCTTGTATTTAAGATGAAGATTCTGCACTTGAATTGAATTATCTTTAAAGCCAAGTGTTATGATACCAATATGATGAGAAGAACTTTTGAATTCCACAACCCAATCTTACTTAAGTACAAAGAACCAGCACACTTTCTCAATTAGATAAGAAAGGAAATAAAAAATTTATTCTTGCCCCAAAGAAATAAATTACAATATATAATAAAATCAAATACACTTTCAAGGATATAAAATTAATTAGTAAAATATTTAGTCCACATAATATAAGCTGAATCATCAATGGATGATCACTCATTTAAAATATTTACAAATCCCACAATGTTCAAGAATATATATATATATATATACATACATACATATCTCCACCACTAGAATTACATTAGGCTTATCTTTCACTAACATTAGATATCAGAAATCTTCTCTTAAGTCACCTTGATATTTTATGAATTTTTCCAAATGTTTCTTAATATTTCTTGACTATTGGAATACATTGGAAATTATGTCTTCTTCAAATTATTCATTGTATTGGAACTGTAATTGGATATGACTCGTAGCTTCCTCATTGCAAACATATAGTGACAAGATTGTAACTCGCATCCAAACACATAGGTAAATCTTAAATATTTTGATTATTGTTTATTAGATAGCTATGATCCTATTGCAACTAACAATTTCTCACTATGACTTATAACTTCTTGACTTATTTAAAAAATATATAGTTCATCTAATTAGAGCAAACTATGCCTTGAAGCTATCTAGAGGACTAGTTGCTTTCCTAGACTATAAAAAATACTTACATGAATCCAAAACAACAACAAAACATATACATGACTAATACTTGTTCTAAGATACACTAAGGGTAAGCATTACCCATAAGAATGGGTTGATATCCTCATCATATAGGTAGGTTTTAATAGTGATGAGTTGTTGTTGGTTGGCCATG
Organism: Gnetum montanum; assembly: GCA_015680685.1. Lineage (NCBI taxonomy): Eukaryota > Viridiplantae > Streptophyta > Gnetopsida > Gnetales > Gnetaceae > Gnetum > Gnetum montanum. The sequence continues at coordinate 2,134,681 of MNCI01031946.1, read as the reverse complement.
TCAATGAGGCCTTGTTGACGTAGTCAACCATGTCAACAAGGCCTTGTTGATGCATCTTGCCCTACATCGATGAGGCTCCATTGATGCAATGTCTATCCGTCACCTATAAATACATGCCTACCAACTGCATTTATGGCAATCTAGATTTTAGTCACAGTGAAGCTCTTGCATTTTTTCCATTCAAAAGTTAGAATGTTTTCCCCTAAGTGCCTGCAGTAGGCATCATTGAGTGTATGAATCTTTATTCCATCATTGTTGTACTTAAGCATGACAATGTGTGCAATAATAAAGATGATTTTTCTGATAAACCTTGTAGCACTTTGGATAGATTAGCTATTTTATTTATGCATTCAATGTTTTCAATTATTTGTTAATTTTCCTCAATTATTTCAAAAATATTTTCCAACAATTGAGTTATTAAGGTTATTAAGCTAGATAGATTAAATACATAAGTATGACCTCTTTGAGCATAACACATATTCTCTTGGTAATCCTAGTAGTGTTATCACTTGGTACGTCCAATAGCATAATGTTTGGTCACCCAGTAGTGGATACATGGGTTTAGGATGTGTACGAAAACTGGGAACAGATACTTATGTTAGGATTAATTAAATGTTGGTAAATTAGTTAATTTAGATTAGTTAACCAAATTATTTTTATCTACATTTGAGCACCAATTGATAAAACAAAAAATGATAAAAATCAAATGCCTTACTTACACTTAACCATACCAACGAACATCACAAGTGTAATTGGGAAGACAATGATTGACCTTAAGGCTAGATTCACTTCCTAAAGGGGCTAGTGCACTAGAAATGGTGAAGTCCATAAAATTTGACCAAATTACACGTGAACACTTTGTGATTTGTATGGTTGGGCATAGGGGTACCTCACCACTCATCGTTGGGACCATTGTTGAGGACTTTGTTTGTTGAAGGTGCACTATTTAGGTCTAAGTGAATATCACTAATATCATTGTATGAACCTAAAGGTTAATATTATTTCCACTATACATAAAAATTATAAAAGCACATTGACAATTTCATTTTGTTTTGCAAAATGTCTTCTTCTTCTTGCAAGCCTAAAGATACTAAACCACTGGTCCCACAAAAATGCAAGGTGGTATACACTCATCCAAATGAGTTTGTGTCAAATTTCACCTTCATCCTACATTAGGATGAACAAGTGCAATGGCATGATATGGAGGGCAATGTCTTCTTGCCCCCTACTAGATCTATGTCCAAAATGTTGTTTAAAATCCTTAAGAAGTTGGACGTAGCAAATCTTCATGAAGAGTACGTTGTAGATGGATATAACACTAGAAACTGCTATCCCATTGAAACACAACACAAAAGAGATAAACATTAGGAGAAACTCCATGAATCTACAAAGGGGAAATATTACACTAATCCCTTGTTCCTACTAGATTAAGAAGACAATGAGGATCCTTCCTTGGAATGTTTTCAGCATGAATATTCTCCATCCCTTGCTACTATGGTAAGGGTGTGAACCTAACCCTACAATCGACTATTCATAAATTGGGGTTAGGAAAGAGTGATAGCCAAGGTAGGGACTTAGGTAAACATCGCAGCAACAAGGGATCTAAGGATGGTGATAATAATAAGCATACGAGTGATGGTAGTGGTGGTCCACCTTTCTCTTCATCTTCTTCATCTGATTCTAAACATTCCTATTCATATGATAGTTCTCATGTAATTCACCATCGTAACAACTGTGATGAAGGTGATCGACGAAATAACAATGACCGTGAAGGCCACCAAAGCCAAATGGGTGGTCGAAACCATCAACGACATCATCAATGCAGTGATGATGATCAACCTTTATTGGCAACTCAAAGAATGTTCAACATTGTAGAGGTAGTAAAAATCCCAACGAGGCATATGAAGGATAGTCGGATTGAGTGCCTAGATATAAAAAATATCCCAAGATTTAGTGGGGGATACAATTCTAATCCACAAACATATCTACAAGCTTTTCATGATGCCTATGCCTTATAGAACATAGAGAATAAGTGGCAGAAACTCAAGCTTTTCCCAAGGACACTCATTATGAAAGTTGAAATTTGGTACTAGTCCTTAGAGTTAGAATCTATTTTAAGATGAATTACGATGTTAGAACTATTCAATGATAAATATCAAACATACTTCAGAGTGTCTAATCTCATAAGGCAAATCCAAGGCTGGAAACAAGGAGTACATAAACCCTTGGATGCTACCATGGGCCGATATTATTCACTCTTACATAGATTCCCTAGCCATGGTTACTCTCAGAGGGAACAACTTTGTCACATCATAGATGGACTTAGAGAAAAAACAAGAAGAACCCTTGGGGTGTATGCCCAGGGAAGATTGTCTAAAATGAGAGCTCATCAAATCCAAAGGTTAATTGAGCAGGAAGCAAAAGAAGAGGATGAGCTACAAAAAATGTAGAGTGCTAAATAGTATAATAGGGATCCTTCCATTAGAAAATGATAGGTTTAATTTTGTGATGAGGAGGTGTCACCACTTGATGAAGTGGTGAACAAAAAGATCTTGCCCATCCAAAAATCTATTTTTGATATTTCGGCCAAGGTTGACAAGTTATCAGACTCTTTAGATGAAAATTTTCAAACCACTTTAAAGATTGCTAAAGAATCCTAAGAGCAAACTAGTGATCGTAATCACAAGAGGTGAAAATAAGCTAAACGTGCCTACCGGAGAGGTAAGGGTAAAGCTGTTGTAGTAGAGGAAGTCATGGAGTCTGACTCTGATGATAAAACTAAATGTGAAAATTTTCAATATAAACATCCAAAAGGATGTTGCCCTATGGTGTCACACTTACAAGAGTGTAGAGTGTACACATTGAATCCTCACCTAGCACATAGGCAAGCTCCTAGATGATTGCCTTATCCTCAACGTAGTCCAAGATAGTTCCACCAACAACAACAAGCTTACTACCCAAGTGGAGCTCCTCCACAACCATATGAACAATACCAATAGTGGTATTAACCACAATCATGGGGAATGCCACCACCAAGGCAATAGTACCTTTATAGGCAACCAAATCCATACGGGTACCATGTTCAGTAGTCCATCTCCCCTAGAAGTTTAGCAAGGCATGCATCATTTTAGCATCACTATTACCCTCTAGAATACCACTGAACACATTCACTATCTACTCAAGGGGAAAATCCATATTCATATCCTTATCATCCTCCACACCCCTTTGCACCTACACCTCCACCTTCAACTCAATTACCTCCTACTTCATCCATGTATGATGAGATTCCTCCATAGCTACAACAACGAAATGCTACAAGGGTTATACACTCACAAATAGTTTTTCAACCAAGTGATTAGGATAATTGATCAAGAAAATGACCTTTCTTCTAGACCAACAGTCCTCTCCAGCACTCACAACCTACTTCAACTGATCGTCCTACATCTCCATCACCCTTATCCTCTACATCAAATACCTTTGAGTGCCTTCAAACTAAGTGCTGGTTAGGATCCATACTATAATGTTAACCCATGCTATTTCTGATTAGATTAAGGCTGACAACCTTCCTACAAAAAGATTCAATCCAAGAAGTCCACTCATCTATCTATAGATTGTTGGACAAGAGCCATGTAAGGCTCTTCTTGACTCTAGTTCCAGAGTTAAATTCATCTCCCATGATATGTACAAGGCTTTGAACCTACTAACTCTTAAGAAGAGCAACATCCTTTTAGAGTTAGTAGATCAGTCGATTATTGTCCCTTTGGGATTAGTAGAGGACATTGTGACCATCGTCTATGAGTGGTCCTATCCTACTGATCTTTTGGTAATCAAGGTGGACAATTGCAAAATTAACTTCCTCATCATTATGAAAAGGGCTTAGTTAAGCATGGTCAATGCACAAATGGGTATAAGGGACCTATCTCTTGAAATATCTAAGGAAAATTAGCTAGGAAAAATTGAGAAGAAGTGTATTCCATGCATTACGTATAGTGACAATGGGTGAAATTGCGTGCAAAAGATTTGGTTCATCAAGAGTACATATATTAAGGCATGCAATCAATGTGCACAAAAAATTAATATTCAAAAATGTTTGTATGCAACAAACAAAAAGCAAGAGGGAACCCAGTGGCTAATAGCTTATTCAGATAGCAGCACAATAGGCATGGAGCCAACTAAGAGCCTAACATGTACATATGTTGAAGGCATGGACAAAATTGAACAAGTTCATTTCAAACTCTCTAATGAAGATGAACATAATTGTTGGGGAGAGTTGAAGATCCTCGATTACTTCAAGCAGGAGCCCTTAGAACTAAAAATGTTACTAGCTGGTCTCGAGTATGCATTTTTAAGAAATGATAAATCGGTCATCATTAATGCCAAACTTTCTTCCAAAGAAAAAGAAAAATTGTTGGTGGTAAATAAATGGTTAATAGCTTTTTCTTGGTCACATCCAAAATTAACATGAATTGATCTAAGGATATGCTAGCATCGCATCTACACTAACCCAACCATGAAACCTAGAAGGCAACCACAAAGGTGGTTGAACAACAAATTAAAGCAAGTCATCAAGGAGGAGATAGAGTAACTCTTCAAGGTGGGGTTCATTTATCCAATCACAGATAGTGAGTGGGTTAGCCCACTTGTAGTAGTATCGAAGAAGGATGGAAATTGGTGAATTTGCATCAACTTTAAGCTATTAAATATGGTAACATTTAAAGATCATTTTGCTTTTTCATTTGTAGATCAAGTGTTAGATACCATATTCAAGTATTGTTATTATAGTTTCTTGGACGATTATAGTGGCTATAACCAAATCCATATCACACTAGAAGACTAGGCCAAGACAACATTTATGAGTTCCTCGGGGACTTTCACATACTTTAAGTTGCCATTTGGCCTATGTAATGCCCCTACAACATTTCAACACTTGGTCCTAAATGTCTTTCAACAACAAATCAATAGTGGTGTTGAAGTTTTTATGGATAACATTTGCAGCTATGAAGTTACATTTGAGTAAGCCTTGGACCAACTTGAGCAAGTACTGAAGAGATGTGTAGAGATAAACCTACAACTCAATTGGCAAAAGAGCCATCTCATGGTTCAAGAAGGCATTATGCTAGGGCATCAAATTTTGTAGAAAGGGATTGAGGTAGACCTAGAAACGATATGGGTCATCCAAGGAATAACACAGCAACCAAAGCCATAAAAGATGTTTGGTAATTCCTTAGACACACTCGTTACTATGAACATTTTATTAAGAATTTCTCTAAGATTGCAAAGCCTTTGGTAGAACTTACAAAGAAAGATGCACCTTTCATTTGGATCAAGGAATGTGAACTTACATTCCAACAATTAAAGAAAAAACTCATAGAAACACCAATCCTAAAAGTACCAAATTGGTCCAAACCATTCCATACCATGATAGCTGCATCTAACTATGCTTTGGGAGTAGTGCTCATGTAGATGGATGATAAGAAACATCCATATTATATCCACTATGTGAGCTGAAGCATTGTGGGGGCACAGTTAAATTATACCACAATAGAAAAGAATTAATGGTAGTGGTGTACACGCTAGAAAATTTTAGACATTATATATGCTAGGTTACAAAGTGTTTGTGCATATAGACCATAGTGCAATTTGCTTCCTTATGAATAAACTGATGGTGATCCCTCGTGTTATACGGTGTCTTGTGATCTTGCAGAAATTTGATCTTACTATGGTAGATCGGAAAGGAACTAAGAATGTGGTCAATGACCACCTTTCTTACTTAAGATGGGATAACAAAGAGGAGGAAACTCTACTCTTTGATTAGTTTCCAATTGAACTCCTCTTTACTAAGCAATAAGTGAAGAAATGCCTAAAAATCAATATGGTATAATGGCATTCTCACATATCTTCTCACTCAATAGATGTCACAAGACTTGGATTTTAGGGAAAAGCAACAATTTTTTTCATCAGGTTAAATACTTCATGGAAATCAATGGACACCTTTACAAGGTGTGTGCTAATGTCATGATTTGTTGATGTGTCCTTGATGAAGATCAACTATGCATTCTCCACGATGCTCATGAAGGGCCTTATGGAGGCCAATATGCAAGGAGACACATGACCATAAAAATCCCGATGGCAAGATACTCTTGGCCTACAATATTTAGAAATGCCCACTAATTTGTCAAACCTTGTCAATGTTATCAACATGATGGAAGGATGACTACTTACATGGAAGGTCCTCAACAGTGGATTTAACCACTGGAACCTTTTGATATATGGGGTGTTGACTTGATGGGTTTCATCACACCCATGTGTAATGGGAAGGCATATATTATAGTTGCAGTTGACTACTGCACAAAAGTTGGTAGAAGCAGCAGCTGTTACTAATTGTACATCATCCACTACTGCCAAATTTATATAAAAAAATATCATAAATAGGTTTGGGGTTCCATTTTCATTAATTTTTGATAATGGAACTCATTTCACAAATGCCACATTTAGAATATTAATGTAATGCTTGGGGGTAGAACATAAATTAACAACACCTTACCACCCCCAAGCCAATGGTCAAGTAGAAGAAACCAACCAAGAGATTACAAAAATCCTAACATGAACCATTAGTAGATATAGAAAGGACTAGAGTACAAAACTTAACGATGCTCTCTGGGCTTATCGATCAACTTGGAAACTTCCTATTGGATATTCTCCCTATGAGTTAGTGTATATAAAACTTCCTAATTTTTTAATTAAATTTGAACTTCATACACTCTCGACAGCCTATGATCTAAACCTTAACCTAAGCCTAGCACAGAAGAAAATATTGATCAATCTAAACGTGTTAGATGAAAATTACTTAATGGCCCTATCCTTGAATGAGGTGATCAAAGAATTCAATAAACATCATCATGACCTTAGAATTAGAAAAGTAAAATTTCATCTAGGAGATAAGGTTCTTTATTGGAATCCCACACATGTACCCCAAGAGACAAAATTCCAAACATTGTGAGAGGAACTTATATAATTGATCAAACCTTTCACTATGGGGCCATGTTGATCTACAAACCTAACAACCCAAATAAAAAATAGTTGGTTAATATCCAATAAGTGAAGCCTTTACTCAAACTAAGATAGGCCAATGTAAATACCACCTCAATGAATGGACAACCACATTCTATTTTTCAAATCTCCTCCCTCCAACTTAGTCATGGGTGAGAGGGCCATCCATGCTAACCATTACCATGGCCTCTTAGTTTTTCTACCTTTTTTGTTTGTCACATTTTTAATTTTACAAATTTTTAATTTTTAAATTTTTTTAATTTTACACCATCTTTAGTACCTTTAAAATTTCTTAATTATTTTACACTTTCTTATATATTTTACTTTATTTTTCTTTCTTTTGTTTAAGCATGATATTTTCTCATTTTTACTAATAAATTTACTTTATTTTCATAAGACACAATGCCACTATCGCTATTTACTAATGATGATTTGTGCTTAATGTGTGCTTATTGATGTCTAGTTTTTATTTTTGAATTCTAATTTTTGATGACTTTGGCATGGTTTATTTTTCATGGAACAAGTAGTGAGTCCATGTCATCTACCCATCTAATGAACCCTATGGTTTTCTTTGTTTTTGGAATTTGAGGTCCCTTTTCATTAACAAAACTTTTAATCAATTAGTGACCTTGGTAGTTCTAGAATTAGGAAGAATTCAAAGGTTTGTAAAGGATGTGACTTCAAGGGGACTCATTCTTCTTAGTTGAGTGCTTGAGTGTTTTTCACAGACTTCTTACCATTTCATACCACCCAATGATAGGAAGACAAATAACATCATTGTAGGGTGTGGTTCCCATCATTCAAGAAAAACAATAAACGATGGGAATTCAAAGCACACCCCTTCAACATGAATAAGTCCTCACATGGTGTGATTCCCATTTCAATAAAAATAATGGAAATTCAAAGCACATCCCTTGGACAAATAAAAAGGCTACAAGCATTGGTTATGGGACTCAAATAGCACTATGCCTGAAGGTCCCCTCTAACTAAGGCCCTCTCTCTCTCACTTCCTACTTCTCCTTTCTTTTCTTTGTGGAATAGTGGTTATTTTGTGAAAGCACTCTCGTGTCTCAAGTGGATGGATCAGTCTTAGAGTGGTGATGCAAAGTCACTGAAAGTGGATGGTTTTGTCTAGATTGAGGATGAAACTTCTCAAGTCATTTTAACCACAAATTTTACAAGGGACTTCTTATGACCTTAACTTGGAACTCCATTCCACCTTCTCTATTATCCATCCATGCTACCATAATTAACCTCACTACTAGGTTCTATGTTATGCTTTATGTCTTAGTCTAATGTGTTGGGATTCTTGAGTGAATTCTTTTTGGTTGGTCCTTAAGTTGTCATGATCATTAAATCGACTATGGAGCCCATGGACCCCTTAGTTGAGGTTATGCAAGGGCAAAAAGGGCATGAGCCTACTATGGGGAGGACCCACTTGCATAGCTTTTGGTTTGATTAGTTAAAGTTCCTTACCTTTGACATCGCTACAATCCTATATTTCGTATTTTTCATTATGTAAATTGCTTAGTACTCCTCAATATTTTATTGCATTCATCCATTAAATCAATTTTTCTCCATTTTTTCAAATTTATGAATTTGAACGCCCTCTTCCCATGATTTCATACTATTCTTGGTCTTATAAGCTTTCATTTGACCTCAATTTCATCAAAAAATTCCTTGTATTTTAAAAGTTTGATCAAAGTGAACAGTGGTCAATAGCTACATTGACGAGGCCTTGTCAACACAACCAACTACATCAATGAGGCTTTGTCAACATAGTACAAAAATACTATATATACCACTGAATACTTTGGAATTTTTTGCAATTTTCTCATAACACACAAGGAATATTTGAAATTTTTCAAAGCCAAAACCTTCTAGAGCCCATAACTTTCAAACCGTTTGTTCAAATCACTTTATTTTTTAATTTTGCACTTACCAGAGGTAAGATCTTTATCATGGGGGCTGCAAACCATAAGGTTTTCAATGAAATTTTCAAAAAAAAATTCTAACTCCCCCAAGGGTTAGTGATGAGTGGCGAGGTACCCCTAAACTCAACCATATGAATACGAGCGTGCATGCATGATCCGGTCGAACTCCGCAGACTAAATGCCTTAACGCCACAAGAAACACTTGGGGTTAATCGTTCGTTGTCTTCCCAGGCTTGCTTGTAAGTGTCACGGTGTATGGTTAAGCAAGTCTGAGGTATGTGATTTTTTGGTATTTTTTAGTTTATCTTCTATGCTATCAGAGGAAAGGGTTGAGAAACTAAGCTAACTCTAACTAATGTCCTAAGTCTAAATTAACTAGCGTTAGCATCTGTTCCCACTTACCGGACACACCCTGAACTATGCAACTATGGCTTACCAAACGCTAATCGTTACTGGGATCACCACACGTAACGCAAGTGCTCGAAGTGGTCGTACTGAGGCACCTATTTAGCTTAAGTGTGATAAGCATCCGATTCCTTAGCTAGCCGTACACACCCGTGGGTGCTCGTAACTAAGTCGTACTTATCACACATTCCAGCCTAGCAATGAGTAGCCGATTCCTTGACTAGCCATACACATTGGACTACCACTAGCATTACCAAGCGCAGAATCCTGGAATACGCTACTGGGTTACCAAGCAGCCAATGCTCGTAATCAAGTCGTACTCATGCGTTGCGACAAGCAGCCAATTCCTTGACTAACCGTACACGTCCGTAGACGCTCGTAATCAAGTCGTACTTGTGCGCACTAGGAAAGCAGTAAATAATCAATAATAAAACCATGTACTTCAAGGTTTATCCAATCAAGTTCATCTTTATTACCGTACACAACTTGGGTTCAGGTTACAAGCTGCTCGAATAAAGAGCCGTTCACTCTAGGACTCCTACTGAGGGCACATGGGAAAAATTCTAACTCTGGAGTGATCAATCTGCTAGAGCTTCGCTACTTCTAGCCATGATTTTGAAATGAAGGGAGTGCCGCCTCTTATTTATAGATATGGTGGCAGACCGCGATATCGCGTACGCAATATCGCAGGGGAAGACGCGATATCGCGGCACATGCAGGTCGCGTCTCATCATACCCCCATGATTGAATGAAAACTTGTCCTCGAGTTCCTTACAATGATCTCAGGTAGGTATGGGATTATTAGGGGAAATGGAACTAATGGAATGACATGTGAACGGTCTTTATTACAAGACTTGACAAAAAATGGTGTTCATGACAACAAGGGTGAACACCTTATTACAATGACATCAGGCCACATTGGCAGCTGAGAGAAAAGAGGAGAGAGAATAGAAGAGAAGAAGAGAGAAGGGTCTTGCTACTGCCAACGCCTAGATTGCGCCTTTCGTTGTCCATTCGTAAGCGCATTATCAATTTTGCTCCTTGCATAGCGGCTTCAATGCTGCTCCACTCCAAGTGTTTGCTCCAGATCCATTCTGTTGTTGTATGATTGTCATCTGCACCCACAACACAATCATATATTAGCAAGGGTAATTGAATCATTAAGTAAATCATACCTTGCTTCGATTTAGGTTCCTTGGCTAAGTTGTGGGATGGCTAATATGGATCTGGGAAAATGTGGATGATGGCTACCAAAGGTGTAGGGGTTAGGAAGAAAAACGAAAAAATTTGGGGCTTAGGATAAAAATCGAAAAATCAGGCCTCGTACCCCCATGACTAATCGCAAACCTCCGGTAGCGTTAGAATGGAGAACGAAAAGGAGGAGGAAAGATAGGTAAAAAGGGACAACTATGGCATCGGTGAAGGGGACGTCATAATGGAAATGAACAAAAATAAAATTAATTGCAAAATGTTAAGGAAAAGAAGTTAACTAATGTTCCAAATAGAAATGTCAGTGGGTCCTCCCCAAAGCAGGTTCATGCCATTAATGCCCTGACAATCCCACATTCAAATAGTCCGTGGGCTCTGGGAATGTCCTTTGGAACAAGAGTTAAAGTCTTAACC
>MNCI01031946.1:2020060-2118519 GCA_015680685.1 Gnetum montanum | reverse complement strand
TGGAATACGCTACTGGGTTACCAAGCAGCCGATGCTCGTAATCAAGTCGTACTCATGCGTTGCGACAAGCAGCCGATTCCTTGACTAGCCATACACATCCGTAGATGCTTGTAATCAAGTCGTACTTGTGTGCACTAGGAAAGCAGTAAATAAAAAATAATAAAACCATGTACTGCAAGGTTCATCCAATCAAGTTCGTCTTTATTGCCATACACAACTTGGGTTCAGGTTACAAGCTGCTCGAATAAAGAGCCGTTCACTCTAGGACTCCTACTACGAGCACATGGGAAAAATTCTAACTCTGGAGTGATCAATCTGCCAGAGCTTCGCTACTTCTAGCCATGATTTTGAAATGAAGGGAGTGTCGCCTCTTATTTATAGATATGGCGGCGGACCGCGATATCGCGTACGCGATATCGCAAGGGAAGACGCGATATCGCGTACACGATATCGCGGCACATGCAGGTCGCGTCTCATCAGTTAGTAACCTTAACAACATAAAAATATCAACTCTTTCGATAGTTAACCCTTCCAAAAACCTCTAGGATGATTTATTAATGATAATTCATAAATAAAAATAACAATTTAATTAATTAAATCAGCCATAATCACAACTTAGCCAAGTGTAACTATCCTCAAGAGTTAAGGTATCCCAATTGTTTTAAGATTACATAATGCTTGCTAATCCATGGTCTTATTATGATTATAGATGACACCTAAACAAAAGTGTTCACAAGAAGGAGGCCCTCACAACCATGGGAGAAGCAACCTAGAGGTAGAAGGGGCCAATAGGAACAAGGCCAAGAGCTACTAGAGGTGACTCATTTAACAAAAACTCTTCAAGAGGAGCCTGAAGTGGAATTTGTTCAACAAATTCTAGAGGAAGAAGTTCCTACTGAACAATCCCAACAAGGAGAAGCATCTGGACCCATGCCAAGGCTTGAGGTCACTCTAACTTAAGCCTACCTAGACATCATCAAGTCTCAAGAAATCCAAAGATTAGTTCTTCAAGAGATAAAATTTCAGCCATTTTTGAAAAAAGTTCCAAAGGATGCTAAGACATAATTGCAAGCCTCTCCCATGTGGCAGGTCATCATGTCTAGTGGGGAATGGTACATAGGAGAGACTTATCTCTTTTAGAGTAGTCGAAGGCTGGGATCCATTGCCAATATCAAGGACACTTAAGTGTCCTACTTAGCGAAAGCTAATACACAAGCATTAGGATTGCCAAACATTGGAACATAGTTGGTAGAGATATAAAAAAAAGGCAATCTTGAGGCAAAAAGAAAATAGACCTAGCAATGCTACAAGGTGGACTCTAAGGAGTATGGTGCACTCACACCGACAAAGTGGATTTATTTCAGAATTATGGCCTATCACCTCAATCCAATGGTGAGGCCAAGCAAGGTGACTACTTTCTCCACTCAAGCATGCACCACTCTAAGTGGAAAATTTCCCATTAACCTTCCACACTTGCTTTATTTGGAGATTGAAAAGTGCTTCAAGGAAAACATACATGAAAGGAAGATCCTACCCTTTCTATGTCTCATCAAAAACTTTTGCATGAGGGTAGGTATTGTTTGCTACTCAAATGACACTCTTAGGCATGCTCCCTTAGCCTCATGGGCAAAAATCATGAAAGATAAGATGCCAATAATCACTCAAGAAGAGGAGCTATCATCACCACCACCCACTCAAGAGACAACACTAGAGGCTTGTGTGGTCCTTGAGCATCTATGTCAATTTTGATTACAACTCTTAAGCAAGTAAGAGCAACAAATAGGAACAAGTGGGGTAGATCCATCTGTGTATCAGCTAGCAATGAGTCACCTTAATGAGGTGGCTTGAATAGTTAGTTATATGGAAAGAGGTGGTCCCATTTTCTCTACCCAAAGAATGCAACTATCATGAAGGTTAGATCCTAATTCTTGAGAGGTGACAATGTCACTAGCAACACATCATTTATTTTTAGAAATCTCTGGGAATGTCACCACTTTCTTAGTGCGATTAGAGGAAGGAGAAGAGGCAACCATCTTGGTGATGCAGAACCAAGAGTAGGAGATAGCGATAGAAGTGGTAGCTAACAATGTAGCTGAAGCACTGAATGCACCCATAACATCTATACTAGATGTAGCTGCACTCCAAGACGTGCAAACATCCACAGGCATAGTCAATAAAAAAATGAACTTAGCCCGACATGAACAGTTGTTGGAATGACTAGTAGGAACTAGGTAATCGACTCCAAACATCTTTGATCTTCTAGAGAACATCATCGCAACCCAGTAGGAGCTACTAAATGCAAGGAGTAGATGCATCATTTTGGAAAGGAAACTAGAAATGGTGCAAGAGCAAAATCAACACTTGCACGCAGAGGTTACTGAACTTCATGCCTAACTTGCAAAATAAGCAATTCTCAACTCAACAACAGCAAGATATGAAGCTATCAAATAGCTTCAAGAATAATTTTAAAAGGTTGAGGAGGAAGTAGTTATGACCATATTCAAATAATCTATGGTAGAAGTTAAAATGCACTCAATCAAAAAGGACTTGAATTAGATGCACTAGGAGAACAAAGCATTAACCTTGCAAAATCATCACCTGTGAAATGTTGATGCTCAGAGAGATCAAATGCAAGAATTCATCCATCAGTAGCAAAAGCAACTTGCCAGAGTTAACACTGAACTAAAGAAATTGGTCATAGATAACTGCAATATGTCAATGAAGGAGGTACGCGCCTTGCAATAAAATTCTACCATCAAGATCTCTGCTTGGAAGAATGAAGCTCTTAAATTTAAGAAAGTGAAAAATCACTATAGGGACCAGGTTATCTTACAAAAGGAAATTAATGAAAAACAAATCTAGATGATAAAGATGAAAGTGGATGAAGCCCTCCAGCAACTCTAACAAGTAAGAAAGATGTGGCTGCCCATCCTTGATGGGATTGATGCCTACAACAAAGCAGAGATCTGCTTGAATAAGTTGCAAATCAAGAAAATTATAGAGTATATGGAGTTGGCCAATATTCATTATGCAAACCTAGAAATGCTGATAGCTAGATGGCTATGTTCAAAATTGAAGAAACAAGGGGCTAGCTCATATATGCTATATGAGGTTAAGTTCAAATACCACAAGGACACGAAGCAAAAGCTTGAGACTACTAATTTTGAACTCAAAGTTCTCTAAGGATGATTCAGAGATCAACGATCTATTGCATTCAATGTCAAACACTCTCACTATAAGGCCTCATCGATGCATCTCACCCTACGTCAATGAGGCTCATCAACACAATGTCTATCCATTGCCTATAAATATGCTTCTATTAGTTGCATTTATGGAAATTTAGATTTTAGTCACAACAAAGCTCTTGCATTTTTTCCATTTGAAAGTTAAAATTTTTCCCCTGAGTGCCTACAACAAGAGTCATTAAGTGTACGGATCTTTATTTGAGCATTGTTATACCTAAGCACAATAGTGTGTGTAGCAATAAAGATGAACTTTATGATAAACCTTGCAGCACTTTGGATAGATTAGCTATTTTATTTATGCATTTAATATTTTTAATTTTTTGTTAATTATTCTTAATTATTTCACAAATTTTTTCTAGCAATTAAGTTATTGAGGTTATTAAGCTAGATAGATTAAATACATAAGTACAACCACTTTGAGCATAACATGTATTTGCTTGGTAATCCTAGCAACGTTATCGCTTGGTACGCCCAGTAGCATAGTGTTTGGTCACCCAACATTGGATACATAGGTTCAAGACATGTACAAAAAGTGGGAATGGATACTTATGTTAGGATTAATTAAATGTTACTAAAGTAGTTAATTAAATTATTTTTATCTACATTTGAGCACCAACTTATAAAACAAAAAATGATAAAAATAGGATGCCTCAATTACACTTAACCATACCAACAAACATCACAAGTGTAATTGGGAAGACAAAAATTGACCTTAAGGCTAGATTCACTTCCTAAAGGGGCTAGTGCATTGAAAACAATGAAGTCCTTACAATTTGACTAGATCACGCATGAACACTTTGTGATTCATATGGTTGGGCATAGGGGTACCTTGCCACTCATCAGGTAGGATCACAAACTCTTCTTTGTTTATTATCAATTAATCACAATTGTATCACAAGTTGTGATAGAGGTTAAAAATTTAAAAATGCTTTGATTGGTAAACATAAAAGCAGTGGAGGTCCTGATAAATGAAGAGCAAGATGAGGATGCAAGAACATTGTAAGTAGAATGTGGATCATAGTCATTACCAAAGGGTATAGGGAAAATAGTAGGCATTGCGAGTTCATAATGGCTTATGGTGGAGGTAGAATAGGTATTTTTCTCTTAATCATGATCCAGATGTAAATGATACATGAGCTATGAAGGATTATTGTTGCAGCATCAATGTATTATGGATGCACCAAAAGTTATAGAAGAAGGATGACAAAGATTCTATGAACCATGAGTTAGTTGCAAATTGTTCATGACTTATACTCTATGTTAGCAATGGGTTCTAGAAGGATTGAAACTTATTCTAGCATCATAGTAGAATCATGTTGTTATAGAATAAGCCCAAAATAGTTGATTTCATCTCTAAATCAAAGTACATGAATAACCCATAAGGTAGGCAAGCCTAGGGAAGTACTATTACAAATAGGTAAGAATTGAAGGTACCAAGATACTAATAAATGGTTCCACACACTACAAGTGGATGTTTCTGAATAAAATTTTTAGTGGAACTTTCTTAATGCTTCCTTTGGTAAATCTACCCTTCTTGAACTAGGATGCTGATGAGTGATACATACCCCTATGCCCAACCATATGAATCACAAGCATTTATGCATGATTCGGTTGAATTTCATGGATGGGGCTAGTTGTGGCATTTAGATTATTAAACATTGATCATAGGATGTTGTCTTCTCACTTGAACTAGTGATAGCTTTGTCACGTGTGATTTAGTCCAAAGTGAGGCATATGATAATTGATGTTTATATGCCTTGATTACTCCTAGCAACAAATATAATTAACAATGAAATTTAAATCTAAGTAATGACAGTAAGGTAGATCTACTTTAGACTAGAGTAATGAGCATCTTGTCATGGCTTACTGTACATGTCTTGGACTCATGTAACTATTACTGGGTCACCAATCATTATGCTACTGGGTGAAATAAGTAATAACACTACTGAGATTACTAAACAACTACACTTAAATGTTTGAAACAAGTTGTAATCATTCCACCTTACTAATGAACAAGTAAAGTAAAATACTTGGAAATGTAAATGATTAAACTAAGAAAATAGTAAAAACTATGCTATGTAAAATAATAAAACTAAGTGGATGCTACAATCATGAAAAGCAATCTCAATTTTTATTTCTGGTCATGAACTATGTCCAAGTACACTTCACTCGAATAAATATTTCATACAACTATATAATACCATACTACAGGCATTTACTCTATTACTAAAACTATGAAACAAAATTGCAAGAATCTACCTAAGGATGGAATGAAAATTCTTCAGATCTGTGCATCCAAGTTTTGTATTTATAGGCTAACATACATTCCGTGATATCGAATATGCAATGATGTAGCTTGTGCTACGATATTGTAGCTATGATATTGAATCTACGATATCATAGCCTATGAAAATTTACTTTATCATACCCCCACAACTAATTGAAAACTCATCCTTAAGTTAAAACAAAATTAGGATGGGGTCTCTTACAAAATTGAGAGGTAGATTTACTTGATTGACTTAACTATATACATGACACTACATGTTGTAGTGGTGTTTTACAAAAATCGACATAAGTTATGACATAACAAAAATAAAATTTGAAGTGGCTTGATATAGTTTGTATTTCATGTAGTGGTGGCTCTTCCATTGGCTTCTTTCCTTTGTCATTAGGCTTTTGGAAAGTTTCTCCTCTTCTATTCTTATCTTGTTTTCCATATGTCCTCTCTACTGAGTATGACATAGAGACTCTTTTGATTTTAACTATTGCATTAGCCTCTTTATTTTTCCAGAATTGGTATGTTTCTCATAAGTTCTATTCATTATTGTTGGTTAGTGTGGGTTAGAATGGAGACACCTAGATTTACATTTTTATAGCTTTCAAGTTGTGTAGGTCCTCCTTCTAGTATCCTCTTCGAGACCATCTACAACCAGTCAAGAGTTTAGGATTATCAAAATGTTATCATCGATGCTTAATTATTCATAATCCTTCTCATACTCTTGGTTAGATCAAGTTCTTATCATTTTATGATTGTAGAGTTACAAAAATTTGCAAAAAATAAACCCTTTAGGTGTTATATTATTTAGTTACATATGACCTTCTTATCATTTTCTTGCTTATTATGGCCTAAAATACTTGGTATGATCTATTAGGAGTATGATCTAAATATTTCTGGCCTTAGTTTGGTTGATTAACTATAAGATTCTTATTATTTCTTTGTACTTACCCTTTATAGTATCTTTTGACATTAAGAATTTTTGGCTCAAATTTTCAAATCTTTAAATTGTTGCTCATATCATGCAATGCACTCCCCCACAACTAAGTTGAACATTCTAGGATCAACAGGATTTAAGAATTTTTGAAATTGGAGGTACGAGGATGAAGTTATGGCCTTAGGAAGCTAGTGTACAAGAGGGTTATGGAAAAATTGCAAAATGTGAGAGAAATGAAAAATTTTAGTAACTCCCATGCATATATATACTATTTTTATATGTGTGACATCATAGATCATACATCATAGATATGACATTTTAGGTGCCTACAACGTCATTGTTAAAAATTTCAAATTTTTCATTGATTTTTTGGGGAAAAAATAAGTCAAATGGAATGTCTGGAAGATGTAAAGATTGTCTAGAGGGTCATGGGCTATGAGTGATGTACAGTTCTAAAAAATTTAACATTCAAGATTCATGAAGAAGGAATCTTAGGCAAAAAATGTTTATGGTATGGATAAGAAATGGGTAATGAATTTATAATGTATAGATAGATTATTAGATGATATGGAAAGTTTAATAGATGTTTTTGGAAGGCACAAGATGATGTGAAATTTCTTGCCATGTATAAGATACAATAGTTATACAAGTGGACCCTCCCCAAAGCAGGCTCTAGCCCTTAGTGCCCTTGTATAACCATGCCTAAAATTGTTCTTAGGTACTCAAGGAGTTAAATGTAAGGTATACCTATTTAGCAAAACACACATGTTAGTATCACCAAGTTGGAAAAATTATGCTATGCTACACAAAATGACAAGTCATGATTATTCATACAGTGAGATGAAATGCACTTAGAAGGGATTGTAGAAATTAGGACATGAGGTGTCCCACCATAGGCATAATGAATTCTTATGTTTTATTAGTGGTTAAAGTAATCACTTAACCTTTTTTCCCAAGATTCAAACCAAGTCTAGAGCATATTTCAATGACATTGCATTATCTCATCTCTTGGAATTGCAACTGTAAGACTACCACTATTGGAAGAGTATCATCACTTGGCATATTATACAAGGGAGGATTTTATTCATTGCACTTTTATTTTTTTAGATTCTTGAGAAGCCACCTACCTTCAGGCATGGGTAACATGTCTTTCTAGTGAGACCCTTAGAAATTTATTTAGTGCATGAGCTTTATTTTTATCTATATCAGCCTTACCAAAGAACTACCTTCAAGCATGGGTAACATGTCTTTCCAATAACATGGTAAGGTAGCACTTATTTTACTCTTACTCCCATTTTTTTTAGATCTAAAAGGATATAATACAACCTAAGCAATAGAATAGAACTCATAGCAGTAATCCAAGAGAGTCCACAAATCTCCTTGATGTCATACCCTTTACATTCCCACATGGTTCTTCACTTTTCAATCCATGCATAATGATCATAAGTTTAGTCTTAGTTGTATGATGGGAAGAATATCATTCTGGTGATGGTAAGAACCTCTTATTAATGGAATGAATGGATGGATGGTGTGGTCTCACTGTATAGATAACTAGTCCCTTATGATTGATAATATAGAGAAATGTTCACCTTATTGGGACTACATCTTGCCTTATTTGATGTGTTTTATTGAAAATTGACAAGAATATGTATAAGTAAAATGAATATAAAATACTAAAAAATAGAAAATTTATCAAGAATTAACAAGATAAAAAGAAATTAAATTTATCAAATAATTAGAAAATATCAAAGAATATCAAAATTTTAAGAAATGAAAAAGTATAAAAGAATGAGTAGATATTAATGAATGTGAAAAACTATTAAGAAAAAAAAGGTATAACAAAAAATTATAAACCACAAAAAAGTTAAAAAGCACTTATTACTTCCTAAGTTAGGATAAGGCCTCTCCCCATGATTGAATGCATGGGTGAGTGTTTGGAGAGTCCACCTTAAATTCCTTGGATCATACACTATGGGTTGCTCACTTACCATCCTTAGTGATTTAATTTTTCTATTGTTATCTATGTCCTTATTTCCTCTATTTACTAGTGTATCATTATGGTTTAATATTTATGTTTGTGAGCTCTTAGTTGGGATCATTTTCTTACAAGAGGAGTTAATAAGTGGTCCAAATGTTTCCATGCATGTTTTAGACAGTTTTAGGTTCTCAATTTGTGACCACTAGGTGTCTTTTGGTTTAGTGAGCCATGCTTATATTTGTCCACACACTTTTTTTTCACATCTGTTGTGGGTTGGCATAGGGATTGTTTTAATATTTTAAAATTTTGACCTATAACTACATCCTTTATTATTATTAGTGATGCATGGAATTACATGTCTCTCTACAGTTATAGATTCATCTGTTATGTTTTGCATTAAAGTGGTAATGGGTGTTGGCTCTTGCAGAGCATTGGCAGACATTGTTTTGGTGAGGAAGGGTGTTACACTTGGTTGTCCTTGTGCTACTTTTGATGAGCTAGTATGTCTACAAGTTTTGTGTGCATGTGTGGAAACTTTCCCAAAGAAAGAACGTTTTCAAGAATGTGGTTGAGATTTGTTAGCATTATCACTTACATGTATGTTCGTAGCACAAGTGGCATTCTTCCATTGATGTTGTGCTGCTAATCCTTCCTATGTTGTTGGTGGTGACATATGGTGGAGGGAAGTATGAGAATATTAAGGATGTGATGGAGGATAAAAGGTGTGAGATGGTGATCCCATAGGATATGTTGTGGACTGATGATATTTGGAAGAGTGATAGTAGTAAGTTGAATTAGAGGAAGTAGAACCATTTGGAAAAATAGATTATTGAACATAGTAGTCATATAGGTTTAGCTAGCAATAAGGGTATTTCTATTTTGTTGATGGCATTTCCCATGACTATTGGTTTTGCCACTATGGTTGATAGTAGCTTGAGGCTAATAATAAGTTCCACTAGAATAGTATAGTTGGTTGTATGATTATCTATAATTACCTTGTAAGTAAGGTAATTTCCTAGGCATCTACTTTGTATGAACTTGGGATTCAAATAAAAAGCCCCAAACTCTTGTGAATGTAACATTATTGGGTAGTAGTCCCTTATATGGTTATATTGACAGGTGTCACATCCATCATCCTCTTTTGTGGTTGAGTCTATAGCCTCTTCTACTATAGCTATTTTCCATTTTTTCCTATTTCTTTGGTCTTTTTCCTCTTTTTTTTTATCACTTGATCCTTTTTATGTTATCTTCTCCTCTATGATTTTCATGTATGTTGTAACTTTATCATTCACCAACTACCACATCTTATCTATTCTTACTTCAAGCTCAACAATAGACTTCTGTAATGGCAAGGTTTATTGTGAAATCACCTCATCATGATCTACCTCTTTTTCCTCATTATAAATATGGAAACTCTTCTTTCAAAGAGTTGGATCATAGTTATACTCCTCTACATTCTCTCATTTACCTAGCTCTCCTTCTTCTTTCTCCACCTACTCAAGGGCCTTTATGTCTGATAGGTTTTAATTTAGATAACTGACCTTAGACATAAATCCCAAGGGTCTCCCTCATTTTATTATGAAGCCTATCTATGATGTAGAGAAGGTACTCTTTTTTGGAGAAATCATGACCTAGCCATCTATATAGTGGCGAATAGTCTCTATCTAAGGTCACATCCAAGGATTCATGTTTTTCTTGTCTCCATCCTTGGATTTTTTTTCTCAGGTTAGACATTATCACATAGGTTTGGTATTTCTCATTGAAAAGTTCTAGCATTGTGAACCATTTATGGATTGAATTTGGTTCCAACAATCTATACCAACTTTTAAATTCATTAACTAGTATCCTAGGAAAGAGCTTAAGCTTTTGCCACTCACTCTTGATGTTTTGCAAGGCATAGACATCATCGAAGACTTATAAGTGATGTTGTGGATTAGAGTTATAGCCTCCTGAAAATTTAGGGATGTTATTCATATCAATCCTTTTGATGTAATTTTCCTTTTATGCCTATGGGATATTCTAACTACCTTCATTATATGCATCATGATCTTAGTAGTCAATAAGGGTTCATCATCATCAAACATGTCATGGCGATGATTTCTATTTCTATTTATCTAATTATGATAATCTCATCTATGTTTACTTTGATGATCTCATCTATTTCTATTTCTATCTTCATCTCGACCACTTAGTGTATCTCTATTTATATACCTACATTCATCTTTATTAGAATTAGACATGGAAGAGGAAGAGGAAGATGGGAAACTAGGAGAATAACCATGGTTGCTATATCTCCCCCTATGGTTCCTTGATTTATCTCTTCTAGGTTTGGAGGATTTCTTAGGCCTTAAGGCCCTCCTTGTTCTAGGATTTACTCCATCTCCTCTAGGATTTTCTACATTAGTTGAATGTAGTCTTTGAGTGTAGTAAGGATCTAAATGAGCATAGGAAACCCCTACTTGTGGTTGTTTACTTTATTTTTCCTTAGTATATATCCTATCATTTCTCCTACTAGTGTTTTCATCAATAAGTCCTATGTGAAGGGAACATGATTTTATCTTATAATGTATGTGACTTAAAGAATTAATATTATTTAAAATATAAATCATTAATACTTTTACAATGATTGCTTATAATATAACTAATCTAGATAACTAGCATCATCCCTGGCAATGGTGCCAATGATGAGCAGCAAGTACCCCTATGCCCAATCATACGAATCACAAGTGTTCATGCATAATCTAGAAAAATTTTATGGATGGGACTAGTTGTGGCATCTAGATTGTTAACCATTAATTGCAAGATGTTGTCTTCCCACTTGGACTAGTGGTAGCTTTGTCACATATGGTTTACTCCAAAGTGAGACATATGATAATTAATGTTTATAGTTCCTAATTACTCCTAGCAATAAACATAATCAAGAATGAAATTTAAATCTAAGTAATGATGGCAAGGTAAATCTACTGTAGCCTAGAGTGATGAGCATTTGGTCCAAGCTTATCGTACATGTCTTGGGCTCATGTAACTATTACTAGGTTACCAAGAGTTATGCTACTAGGTGAACTAAGCAATAACACTATTGGGATTACCAAATGATTACACTTAAATGCTCGAAATCGATCATACTCATTCCACTTTACTAATGAACAAGGTAAAATACTTGAAAATGTAAATGATCAAACTAAGAAAATAGTAAAAACTATGCTAAGTAAAATAATAAAACTAAGTGGATGCTACAATGATGAAAAGCAATCTCGATCTTTATTTTTTATCATGAATTGTGCCCAAGTACACTTGAATAAAGATTTTGTACAATTGCTCAACACCACACTACAAGAATTCACTCTATTGCTAAAACTATGGAACAAAACTTCAAGAATCTACCTTAGGATGGAATGAAACTTCTTCAAATCTGTGCATCCAAGTGTTATATTTATAGGATAGCATTCATCTTGGAATATCGTGTATGCAATGACATAGCTTGTGCTATGATATTGGAT
Organism: Gnetum montanum; assembly: GCA_015680685.1. Lineage (NCBI taxonomy): Eukaryota > Viridiplantae > Streptophyta > Gnetopsida > Gnetales > Gnetaceae > Gnetum > Gnetum montanum. Next base: position 2,106,584 of record MNCI01031946.1, on the reverse strand, counting down.
CTACAATATTGTAGCCTATGAAAATTTGACTTCATTAGATGCCTTTAAACCCATATCAAACATAAGAAAAAATACGTATCAATAATGGTTATTGATCATCAATAGGCTCTGCTTCTTCTTCTTTCCTCTTTTAAATAATAATGAAAATGATATCAAATTGAAATAAGGTTGAAATTGATAAAATAATTGAAATTTTGAAATGAAAATAAAATAGATAAAAAAACTAAAATGTGATCATAAGATAATGATATGGAGAAAACATCTATTGCTATTTCTTCAAGCTTTAATTTTACATCAATGGAGTTTTTCTTGGAATGGATCAAGTTTAAGGAAAGCTCTAATAAATATTGATTAAAATATTCTTCTCATCAAAACTAAATTATAAGGATAAGATACTTGTTATCCCAAATCATGAGGGAGCACTACCTATGCCTATGTACTACATGTGGTCCCAACACATGTGGAATGGTTACTTGGGGTCTTGGATGGTTCCAAGAGATTCATGTCTTGTGGTATTGGAGGTTCCACATTTTGACTTCATTTAACATCTTCTTTCCTTTTATACTTGAAATAAAAAAATTGCTTCATGTAATATATTACATGGATATATTGAAATATGGACCCATTCTACAATACTCATACAATAACATGGAAAATAAATATAACTTCTACAAAAACATGAAAAATAAAAATGATATAACCAAAGCACACATTTACCTACAAATATTATCAAACTTAATAAAATACTAGTTACAATCATGTAATGATTGTATGTATATTACAATCATTGTAAATTACTTTTGATAATCACTTATGATGACTATTAACTTACATGAATGGACATGGTTTGTTCTATATAGTATAACAATACATATCATAATGAATTATTATGAATTTTTACAATAGAATATATTCAAGATAGTCCTTAATTTTTAGAATAAATATACCACCATCAAGCTCATGGTATATTAGTGAAAATCAACTAAAAATGTGAAATGAGAATATTTATCTTTACATTCCTAAAATTGAATATTTACAAAAGAGGAAATGAAAAAGATTAAATGAGAGTTTATTTGAGTATGATGTGGTAGATTCTCTTGAAGGTTGAAAGTTGTAAAATTATTTAACTTATTAAATATTACCAAACCAATTTTTTGTAGATTGGTTGCGTGATAGATTTGCATGGTCCCAGACTGATATGTAGCATGGACTATATAGGGTTCTTCCCATTAGGCTTGAAACTTATTCTTGTGAGTAACATGGTTATGATTATAATAAAGAACTCTATATTTGAATCTAATAGAAAACTTTCTAATCCTAGTGTTATATTAGCATTTAAAGTATTTTTTATGAATTTCATTACACATTTGGATAACTAACCACTTTTCATTCAATAGATTGAGTCATTAATCATTCTTTATAGGCAAGATTTATATTTAATTCATGTACATAGGTGGTAGCTAGGGTATTAATTTCTAGTTAAATTGGTAGGATAGATAAGTTATCATAAATAAGTTCATATGGAGAATATCCTATAGGAAGTTTCCAGGTTGATCAATGAGTCCATCGAGCATCATTAAGCTTAATGCTCTTATCCTTACTATATCAACTAATAATTCTAGTTCATATGCATATAATTTCTCTATTATTAACTTTCATTTAATAATTTTGTTAAGGATGGTAAGGTGTAGTGAATTTATGATTAACACCAAAGTGTTACATTAGTTTGTTAAATGTAGTTTTAGTGAAATATGTCTCATTATCTAAGATTAGAATTTTAGGTACTCTAAATTTATTCATCACATGTTGTTGAAAAAACTTTGTAGCTGTTATTACTATATAATCTTTGACTATAGCTACATCTACCTAGTAGATGTAATGATCAATATTCTAAATTATATATGACTTTACATTCAACATAAGTTTTATGGATCCCATAAAATTAATTTCCTAGATATCAAATGGTTCTAATGGTTATATACATTGTTATAGCCCTTCATGCCTAGCTATTAGTCCTTCATCTCTATAACATCTTTTACAAGATTATATGAATTGTTGTGCATTCCTAAATGTGATAATTCAAAAATAGCTTGTCATAAGAAGTTTTAGAGTAGTTTTTCTCCCTTATGATCATCACATGGTCTTTCATGCATATTCCATAGGACTATTTGCGTATTTTCTTCTAGAACACATCATCAAATTAATTCATCTACATAAATCTTGTATAGATTACCTTAGATTTTCATGAATTATTTTATCTTGTGAAGAAATTTTTCTTTTTGCTTTTTCTCCAATTAGGTAGGAAGTTCTTATGACAGTAGATAGATCACATATCTAGGAATTTTCCACTAAATCTACAATTTTTGCTAATTTAATAAATAAAAAATCATCTACCTTGATCTAATAAAGGTTCTTTATTATCTTGTTGGTTCCATTGTAACCTTGATAGATGATTGGCTACTACATTTTAGTCCTTTTTCTATCAGTCATGGTGACATTAATTTCTTATAATATCATGAGCCATTTGATCCTCTTAGGCTAACCCTTAGTTTATTCATCAAGAATCTAATTGCACCATGGTTAGTGTGGATATAGACTAGATAGCTAAACATGTATCATATAAATTTCTCAAGTACATATACCATAATCATAAGCTCCTTGTCTATAGTGGTATAGTTAAGTTGTGATCCAATAATACTATGACTAGCATAGTTATGTAGTAGGGTCTTTTGTTATCATCTAAGTAAGTACTACCCCATAATGTGTATTTGAAAGCATCCATCATGATGAGGAAAGGCATCAACTAATATGAAGCTCTTAAGATTGGAGTCTTGATTATCTTTTTTTAGGCTTCCAAATTCCTTTTTATGATATTTTGACTAATTAAATAATTAATCTTTCTTTGTTAGTTCCACAAGCGATTTTTCCATCTTTAAAAAATTCTCAATAAATCTTCTATAATATTGTATGTAACTAAGAAATCATTTAACATCTTTACTTATTTGTGGCCTCTAGGTAATATTTTGGATGACTCTTATCTTGTTAGGAACTACCTCTATTTATCTCCACAATACTTTATGCCCTAGAGATATGCCTTTCTAGACCATTAAGTGGCTCTTCTATCAATTGAGCTTTAGATTTGTTTCTATGCATCTTTTTAGGACCTACTCTAAATGGTCTAGAGCTTGCTTGAAGTTGGGTGCATAAGTGAAGAAATCATCCATAAATATCTTAACTTTATTACCAATATACTTTTGAAAAATACTAAAGACAAGTCTTTGGAATGTTGTAGGAGCATTGTACAAATCAAAAAACATTTATCTATACATAAATGTTCTCCATGAGCTAGTGAATGTAGTCTTTTCTTAATCTTCTAGTGGGATACGAATATGATTATATCCATTATACTCATCCAAAAAACTATCGTATTGATTCCTCATAATAGTATCCAAGATGTAGTTAACAAATGACAAAGGTAAATGTTCATTGAATGGTAATACATTTAAGAAATAAAAATCTATATAAAATATCTAGTTATTATCCTTCTTGAGGATGATAACCAATGAGTTGATCCATTCACGATCCATGATTGAGTAAATAAACCCTATCTTTAGTAGTTTTTCAATTCTTGTTGTACAAACTCCTTAAGCATTGAGTTCAGCCTCCACTAAGGTTAACTACATGGTTTAATGCTTTGATCTATCTAGATATGATGTTGGTAAATTCATATATCTATGCCAATAATCTTTTCATAAGATCATGAAAATGTTGTTGGTCATCTTTTCACAACCATAAATAATCTTCATTTCTATCTTTTATTAAGATCAACATTAATAATTATCAAGTTTTCATTAATCAAAAAAATCATATTATATTACACGTAATAATATTTCGAGTTCTAGGGCTTTTGGTTCACACTTGTAAGGAATGTCTAGTTCTTGCATTTAATATTATCTTCTTGTTCAAAATTAGTATGAAAATTTTTTCTTCATATCTATTCTATTTCATTGGTTCTCTCAAAATAAACATGTGAATTTATTAACTAGTTCCATGCAAATATTTAATCCTAATTCTAGTTCATTAGTTAGTCACTCAATGTCCTGTTGTTTCATGATTGTTGCATATAGATACTATTGTATACATATATTCTCAATATATACTTTGCATACTGGGATTTTACCTTTTCTTATCATGTATACCTTCTGCACGTAATGGCATCCATTATTACTACATGAAATTAATGAAATTATTTGTTGTATGATGGCTCCTATGTTATCTTCCTTGGACACTTTCAAGGATAGATCTTTGATTTTATGCTTAGCATCAATGGTATTAAGCCATATCCTTTCTATTATTACAAGGAATTATCCTTTATTCTTCCTCACATGTGATTAAACATTGATAGCAATTATGATGTCTTTTACTTATCCAAGTGAGATAGTCTGCTAGCTCTAATAAAATGTTTCATTTCTTTAATGAAGGTAAATTCCAAGTCTTATACGTATATTAGGAAATAAGATTCACTTCCAATTCTAGATCTAATAAAGCCATACATGGCATATTTCTTGCTATCTAGAGATAGATGAAAAGGCTTCCTAGATTTTTTCATTTTTTAAGAAATGCTCCTACTTTTATTTAATGACTTATGGTCTATATAAGCATGATGGTATTCATATTTCTTTTGTCGATGTTTAAAGCATGGTACTTGTATAAGAACTTGGTGTAATAGGATCAAGATTAGATGGCATTTCTATCCTTCGATTCTTTTTTGAAGTTGTTCTAAAGAAACAATATTTCTTTAATCTTAGTTCATCAATGCTCATGATGTCCTCTTAGCACTCTTCTATTGTGATTGTGTCGATAGTTCTTCTTGCATAATTGGTAGTAATATTGGTGGTAAATGCAACTAACTAGGACATGTAACAAATATGTTTTTACATGTGGGGTTGTAGGCCTATGGTATTCTACTAGATAGTACTAAGAGGAGGTATGGACTAAGATACCACCTAGAGATATGGGCTCCTAGACATAGTATAAGGATTTGGTTATCAATACGGATATTATTATCTTATTGATGACATCCTTCATGACTGTGGTTATTGTCATTGCTACTGATATTTTTCCTATGGTTTAGGCTAATCCTTGTTAGAATTGTACTATTGAGAGGACTATTTAGAATTACATTGCAAATAAGGTAATTTTCTAGGAATTTTCTTTTTAACAAGTTTTAGATTTAATACATATGTTCTAGATTCTTATAGATGGGTTATGATAAGACAACACGCCTAGTGATGTTTATACTACAATACATTTAATCCATTTTCATCCTTAGAGCTCGAATTTGTAGCCTTTTCTATCATACCAATGTTTTCTTTATTCTTATATTTTTCACATATATTATCCTTATTTTCTTTCTTATTTTTATTTTAGAAAAATGCTTACTTGGTATTTTCTTTTACTATCTTTAGTGTTTTAAACTTTTCATCCAAAAAATCCCACATTTTTCTACTTTATCTACAATTTCATTAATTGAATTTTTTATAGATAGAGTTTTTTGTTGAATTACATCTTCCATGGATTCTTCCTCTTGCATTTCAAAAATTCTCAGATCTTTCTTTCTTAGAGAAGGATATTTATAATACTCTTCAGTTAACTCTCTTTTTCTGAATTCACCTTCCTCTTTTACAACTTAATCTAGTAACTTTTGTATCTAATGGACTATTATTTTTTATAATCTTTAATTGGCATATATACAAACAGTCTTTCTAGTTTTGTTTCTTAACCTATTAATAATGTGTCCTAGCTATTTTTATTAAGAAAATTCATGGCTTGTGCATTGCTGTGAAGGTAAATTAGACTTACCCATGGCTACATCAAGGGATTTATTTATTAGTTGTTTCCATCCATGGATCTATTTTCTTAAGTTTGATACTCATGATTATATTTGGTATGTATAATTAAATAGTTCTAGCATGGTACTCCATCTTTTGATTGATTCAATTTCTAAGGACTTGTACCAGCTCCTTGCTTTCTTAATAAGTGTTATTAAAAATAGCTTTAATTTCTACCAATTATTATATATGTTCTATAGGACATAAGCATCATTGAATGCTTGAAGGTGATGTTTTGAAACCACATTGTATTCTCCTTAAAACTTTGGAATGTTATTTATGTCAAGTTACTTGATGCATTTCTTAGATGTCTAGTCAAAATGTACATTGTTTCTCTTATGTTAATCATGCTTTTAGTGGCCAATAGAAGTTCTTCATTGTCTCTATTGTAGTAATGACCTCTTTGATGGTCATGGTGCATTCTTCTCCCATGCGTTAGTACTCTTTTCCTTTTTTCTTCATTAGGATTCCTTCTTAGGTTTGCATATCTATCATAATCTCTTCTTATCTCCCTATCATGATAACTTTATCTTCATCCTTCCATATTAGAATCTACTAAAGAGTGTGATGAAGAGGATAGAGGACTTGAAGAATGATGTTAGTTGGCTCTTCTTCCATGACTTCTTGATTTATCTTTTATGTCTTTATTAGAGGTCCTAGACCTTAAATTCCTCCTAACTCTAGAGTCTATCTCATCCCTTTCAGAACTTTTTGTAAGAATAGTACATAATTTTAACTACATAGGATCTTTAGTATATGAAGTATGTGATTGAAAACTACATCTATAGTAATGATGAGACTTCACAATTTTATGCACTGTATCTTTTTCTCACTAAGGATGATTGTTTGTGTTGTCCTTTAACCTTTCTTTTGTTCATATCTTACTTCCGTGATGGTATCTTGTAACGACTGAAAAATTCAGTGTTAGAGAACCAAAACTTTTAGCTCGAAATACTTTAACTCACAGATCCATGTGCCTCGGAAAGGATCTGCGAGTACCTCAAATAATCTTGCCAATCACTTGAGGACTTAGAAATCTATTATTAGTATTTAAAAAAATATATAAACTAAATGATAATCCTAGTGCTAAAATCCAAGAAACAAAAAGAAGCAAAAAAATATGACAAACAAAGTAACTGCAAACTATGTATTAAATGTTATGAAAATTTGTTTAAAAATAATGGTTAAGAGAGTATAGATCATGGGCTTTAATAGCTTGACAATCAAAATATCCTTCAATCTTGATGTAGATAGAAGGGTGTGATCTACAATCCAATATACACTAATCTATCTCACATAATCTACCCATGTAGCTTTATTTGCCACTAGTTCTCTCTACTCTAGATGGTCTATGCTAGGGAAAAATGGTTGTGGACTTTTGCTTTTTCCCCACTCTAGATGGTCTATGCTGGGAAAAAATGATTCAAAATTCCTTCAAAATATGAAAGCTTTTGTTTAATAGGCTATGCACATCATGATTTATTATTGGTTGATTCTACCATGATTGCTACCAAATTTCTGATAAATTTTGTAATTTTATAGATGTTAATATGCAAAATTTGATGCACCAATGTTTTTGAATTTTTAGGCATGAAATACCAACATATTTGGCACTTGCACCACCCAAAAACTATAGCATATGCACCACCAATGTATTTAAATTTTTTGGGCTAAAATACCAATGCAATTGGCACTTTCACCATTCAAAAATTGTAGCATATGAACCACCAATGGATTTGGCTTTTCTTGCCAAATTTGATGGCATATTTGGACTATTTTTGTGGCCCAAATTCCAATGTATAATCCAGAAAATTTTTTAACTTTTTGTTGCCAATTTTGGCAACATATTTACATTTTGGGCCTTCATACATTAGCATAAATGAAATTTCTAGCATATAAAATGCAAATTTCCATCTTACACATTGAAAGCTTGTCTAAAATTTTGCAAAAATAAGGTCATGGACTAGGATTCTTGATCAAAAAATAGGCAATTATTTCTACTTTTAAATTTCCATCAAATTAATGTGCAAATTCTTGGTTTAGAGGCTCTTTATGAAAAAATGCAAATTTCCTTTGGGGTGTTTCATTGGCCCCTTTTTGCTGATCATTGGAGGATTGACTCAAGAGACATCAACAAAGAATGGAAAACACCACTACAAATTCATCACCAATGCTTCCTCTCAACACTTGATTTTGTAGCTATCGAACCATGCTAAGGAGTACTCACGATGGTGAAACAAGATCACAATGAAATGTTATGAGTTTGAGATGAGATGAAGATTATATTAATTATTAGAGAATGATCACATGGGGTAACAAGAAATCCCAAATGCTAACATCATGGTCATGGCATGGTAGTGACATGTGTATTGGCTAAACAGGACTTTGTGCTTCATGCTTGAACTTTATGTTACTAAATGATGTTTTAGAGGAACCAACACTCCATTATTGGGCTTCCTTGGCCCCTAGGCTTGTCCCTTTGCTTTTTTGGAGCTATTGATTTGACTTTCAAGCTTCATTAACCTCTTGGATTTCTTGGTAATTTTATTCCCTTTTTTTATTTTTTCTTCTTTTCTTTTCTTCTCAGGAATGAAATCTTCATTGGGTTTCATTTCCAAGGCTAAACTTAGTTTTGTTTTCCCATTGAATGAGATGTGTTACATCCAATGAACTTGATCTCAAAGCATGTTGAAGAAGATGTCACATGGCCATGGTACATGAGTGTTAGACATAGGTCTTCATTGTTATTAGGGTAAGGAAGGTTTTACTTGGATTATGAGATTATGGCTTAAAAGAGGTAAAGAAAGTGGTGTGAGGCAAGTGCTTCTAGCAATATTGAACAAGCTAATGGAATCTTGTGCATTGAGGCCATGAAGTAACTCACTGCTACAATGAGTTACATCTTTGTAATGACTTTAAGCTTCATCCTATAATCATAACTCTAAGAGAACAAGACAATAAATCAAAGAATACATGTAATTACAAGAGATTTCATAGAGCCTCATGATACAACAAGTAGAATACAAACCACTATTGGTTACAACTAGTAGAATATGAGAAATTTGTACTTTGTTTCATAGATTTATACAAAGTTTGCAGTTTCTTGAGATGCCAAAAAGAAACGACAAGAGGTCACACAAGCTCACTTGTTATAGGCTACAAGGGTCATTGATGTCAATCATTCTTCCACACTAGTAAACAAAGGCTACAAAAAATAGGTTAGTATTAGATATAATAAGTTTTGAGATAGTAATGATTGATCAAATTGGCCAATTCATTCCCATCCATGTTTAGCTATCTAAATGCTCCATTACCTTAAGTTTTAGTGACTAAGAAAGGTCCTTCCCAATTGGTTTAGAATTGTCCGCATGTTCACAAACAACGTTAAGAACAAGGTCTTCTTTCTTGACTCTTTTTTTGTATAGGTCAAGTTGATGCTATTGTTTTTACCTTTCTTGATATTTTTTGATGTGAATAAGCATTTGTATTTGCTACTATTCCACTAAATCAAGGTCCATGATACATAGCTTCTTATTCTGTTCATCATTAATGAAGTCAGATAAAGCTACACTTAAAGATGGCACCTACAATTCAAGAGGCAAGATGACTTTAAATACATAAAAAATGCTATACTATATGGCTCTCATTGTGGTTCTAAAGGTTTCCCTATAGGCCCAAAGTGCATGCCTGAGTCATTCATGACACTTGCATCTACTATTGTTTAGCATCTATTTTAAAAGATTTATGATGACCTTGTTGCTAGCTTTAGCTTATCCATTGGCTTATGGATAATATAGTGACGAAAAGTAATAAAATAAAGTTTTTTCCAAAATTTCATTATAGCAACAATGTTGTACCAATGATATCAACACTCTTGATACGTCATCATTGATTCAATGTCTTGTAATGTATGCACCCCTATAAATATGATACTTCAGCACACAATCCACATAACTTTAATTCCACAAGTAATATAACTCTTGCAATTTGATTTCTTAGATTTAGACTTACCAACAGAAGAGTGATGCTTGTAGTGTGATGTTTCATAGTTGAACAATGTCTTTATTCGAGCAAGTTGTACTTGGGCACAAGTTGTGATGGCAATAAATATCAAGACTATTTTCCATCATTTCAGCATGCCCTTAGTTTACTATTTTACATAGCATAATTTCTACTATTTAACTAGCTTAATACTCTACTTTTCAAGCTCTTTATTTCTACTTGCATGTTATTATAGCAAAATGAGTATGATTAATTTCAAGCACTTACATGTAATAGTTTGGTAGTCCTTCACTTGGTAACCTAGGAACAGTTACATGAGCCTAAGGCATGTATGGTGATTCAGGAATGGATAGTCATTGCTATAGGCTAAAATATATTTACCTTTCCATTATTAGTTAGATTTAGCATTTAACTCTGCTTTCATCATGTTTACACTTAGGAGCATAACTAGCCCTACAAGACCATTTAACATATGCCTCATTGCAAGCTAAACCATACACTTAGACTTCACTAGATTGAAGTGGGAGAAAGTGATCATGAGCTTAACTCAATTATTAGCATATCAACATTGTCCATTCATGGATTACAATCAGGTCTCATGTGGATACTTGTGACTTATATGGTTGGATGTTGGATTGCTCCATTGCTCATCATTGACACCATTGTTGAGGATGTATTAATTTGTGCTAAGTAATTGATTTTACAAAGTTCATTGTATTTAAAATTAAAAAGTTAAATCTCATAATCTTGATAACACACACTCAAGAAAGCATCCTATTTACAAACATGGCTTCAACTAAAGACAAATCACCACTTGCCAAAGAACTAAAAAGGCAGAATGATAGAATTAGTGATGAAGAAGACTGGGGTATTCCCATGCAAACAAGAATCTCATACATCCATAACCATTCCTAAGATTCAAACTTTACTTTCATCTTTCACCAAGATGGGAAAATGAGGTGGAGACACACACAAAGCAACATAGTTTTGCCTCCAGAGCATCCAACACTTTGCATACTTCAAACTACCTTAAGTAGGATGAATTCAAACCATGTACATGAGGGGTACCATGTGATCAAGAACATGATAGACCCTACCAACCCATAGAGGCACAAGTGAAGAGAGATGTGTGACATTTGAAAATGTCAGTGGTTGGAACATCGAGAGGTCACTGAGCATACAACCTAACCCCAAATCCGTGTGAGGGCCATGCTAGAGAAAACAGAAACGAGGTGCCCTGAATGGTCTTGTCAATTAGATAGGGACTTACATGATGTTAAAATGACCATGTTTGAGAAGAGTCTATACTACGTTACGTGCAGGCATCGGGTTTGGGAAAGCTAGAGTGTAGCGGGGTGTCCTAGCTTGAGAACTGTGACATGAACGTGCAAATAAAAATGTAAGAAAAATACAAGTGTTATGCTAAAGAGAAATGCAATAGAATTTGAGAACAGTAGTGCACCACCCCAAAAGAGGGAGCGTAGCTAATTCATAAAGGTATACACAATGTACAATAGGCACTATGGAAGCACAGTCATAGCCTTGGTGGTGTTAGGCTATCAAGTCTAGTGCTCACTATGTTGAACTTTGCCTGCCAAGTTGGTAGCCACGGTGTACCATGTGATGTCCTACTAGGTTGTAGTGTACCATGTAGTGTAGGTGTGCCTCTCTGCCGGTGTGGTGTGCTCTAGGTCTCATTCACCTATGAAGCTAAGTGCCAAGATGCCAACGTGCTAAATGCCAAATGGAAGTACCAACTGCCTTCCTGGTGAGAAATGAATGTCAACCCTCCTCCCTTCTCCCCTTTTTCAAAAGAGGGCACAGGGGTATTTATAGGGCAAGGATTAGCCCAAAATGCAAATCAGGTGCCACATGGCAGTGCGGTGGGTGGGACCACAGGATGCTGGCTGCTAGGCTTGTATCATATTACATGTGGGACATAGGACACCATCTACTATGCTCGTTCCATGTTATGAATGGGACACAAGACATCGGCTGCTACTGTCCACTATGCTTATCTCGTGTTATGCGTGGGACACAGGACACTAGTTGCTACTATCTACTATGCTTGTCCTGTGTTACGCATGGGACATGGGACACTAGTTGCTACTATCTACTGTGCTTGTCCCATGTTATGCATGGGACATGGGACACTAGTTACTACTATCTACTATGCTCAAACATTGTCTACTGCACCCGTCCATTATCTACTACACTGGACAGGTTTGTTACGCTGCGCTATGCTACAAATCTTGATAGGGTGCTATGCTACACAGCTAATAGGGTGCTACACTATGCAGCGTAATAGGGTGCTACACTGCAGTAGACATGGTGCTATGCTACGTAGCGTAACAGGGTGCTACACTGCAGTAGACATGGTGCTATGCTACAGTAGATATGGTGCTATGCTATGTAGCGTGATAGGGTGCTACGCTGTAGTAGATATGATGCTATGCTATGCAACATAACAAGGTGCTATGCTATGTAGCGTTATGTAGCATGACAAGGTGCTATGCTACACAATGTAATAGGGTGCTACACTATGCTATGCAGAAAGTTCCATTGTTCTGACACTTAGAAAAATTTTCCAAATCTGGTAGTTGGAGCTGACTACACTCAACACTTAGAAAAATATGGGCAAAGTGCCACCATTTTGACACTTAGCCATATTTGTATTCATGATGTTGAGACTTGAAATTTTGTGGTGTTTTGATGGCCCCTCTTTGTTGACATCTGGAGGAGTGGCTTGAGAGACGTCAACAAAGAATTACAAAACACCATAGCAAACATGTCACCAACATCACTTCTTAGCATAAGACCGAATGTCATTTTATCATGCTCAAGAGTGTTATGGAAATAAGGTTATGCTAGGAAATAAGGGGTATAAGCAATGCTATAGAGATGAAATTTGAACTATGGGAATGAAATGCAAATAGTGGATCATGATGTAAGATGCAGATTCAGCATGGCTGACAATGACCATGGAATGAAGTGGTTCACCCATGAAATGTTGACCTCTCATCAAAGTGCTTATGAGAGCATCAAAGTCAATCTAAGGCTGGGCCAATTGCAAAGTTGCAGCATTGTCAATTTGCTTGGGGATGTTCTTTTCGCCATTCTTTTTTTTTGTGAGGTAAACCTCCTTTGGATTCGACTTACTACTGAATGTTAGCTGGAAGTTGGCCATCGAGAAGATAGGCTCTATTTTGATGCATCCACATCACATCTATAGGATAGGCATTTCCTCCTCAGGATGAGTTTGTGTTACATCTATGTAGGGCTTTGGCTAGTCTACAGAAGCTTCCCATAGGACGAGCTATGTTACATCGACCATAGGTTCTATAGTTGATGTGAAGAGAATGCCATGTGTGTCATAGCGTGTATGCATCAAAGGGATGTGAAAACATGAGTATGTGGAGGATGAGAGGATATTGGGATGAAGGAGTGGATGTGCGTAGGTTGTAAAAGGGATGAGGAGGATGTGCACTCTTGAATGGCTTAACTAGTCCAATCATGCACATCAGAGAAATGTGGTGACCTGCTGCTGTGATGAGATGCATCTCTGCACAACTACCTCCAAGGCTTCGTCCTACAAACATAACTCAGAGAAGACAATAAAACCACAAAAACATGAAATGCAAGTGCACATGCCAGATGTGAAGATGCTACAAGTGCTAGATGAAAAGATGTTGTAAATGCATTACATGTTGTGCCTGTTGCAAGTGCTCAAGAAGCCAGTGAAAGTGTCAGGGTGATGATGTTGTAAGTCCTCTGAAGGCTACACTAATGACAAGTGCTTCGAAAAATCAGGAGAATGGTGGGAGGTGATGATGCTATGAGTTCCACTAAGGCCGCATTAATGGCAAGTGCTTCAAAAGATCAACAACATGCCAGTTTAAAGTCCTAGTAGACTATGAACATAGTTTAAGGTCCTAGTAGACCATGATGTGCTAGTTTACAGTCCTAGCAAACTGTTGGATGCTAGTTTAATGTTGTAGCGAATAGTGGATATTGTGCTAGTTTAATGTCATGACCCAAGGATGAGTTGTTGTGTTAGTTTAACGTCATGACCTAAGGATGAGCTATTGTGCCAATTTAACATCATGACCCAAGGATGATTTGTGCCAGTTTATAGTCATAGTGGATTGTCTATGCCAATTTATAGTCATAGTAGGCTGGTGCTTACCTTGCTTGTGTAAGGTGTGATGCTGCATGCATGGTCATGCTATGTGCCTGCAAGATCATGCAAAAATCAACTAGAAAGAAAAAAACATCAAGAAACACCTATCGTAAACAAAGTCAAAATGGATGAATGAAAGGAAAGCAATGCAAAAAGTGATAGTTTTAGGCCATTCCAAGTCGTAGGCTAGTTTAAGGCCTTTTTGGGCCATGTGTTTTTATTGTTTTTCAAATGCAATATATAAGCTAAGTAGATGGATGTGTAAACAAAGTGGAAATATGTAAACAAAGAGAAATAGTGTGTAAACTAGGCAAGCAAGTGAAATGTAAATGCATGAACAAATGCAACCCAAGAAAAAACCAAAAATGCATGGCCAATGAAGGAAAGGGGTGATCTAGTGGTTAATGTGTTTTTGGCCAAGGAAAAGTCTTGATGACATAGTTGCTTCCTAATCAGCTGTGGATTAGGGGGTGTGCAAGGCTTAGGATCCTCTGAGAGGCTATTTGCTTCAACCACTTGTTCAGGTATGTTAGCCTTAGGTGCTACATTGGTTGATGTAGGTGTACCACTAAGAAACTCTTCTTCCGAAACTTGCGCCATGTCTATGTCATGAATAGTGAAGAGGAGGCATTATCACCATGGATGATAACTTGACCACCTTCATATGGAAGGTGGATTTCTTGGTGGATGAGAGAGGAGATGACCCTTAGTTGGGCTAGCCAAGGCCTGCCTAGAATCATGTTGAAACCTAGCATCTTCTTTATGACAGTGAAATCTGCACTAGTGGGGAATTGCTCTCCTGCCATAAAGGTAAGTTGATTGTACCCCTAAATGTGACATGTGATCCATTGAAGGATTCTAGACACGTGGTTTTGGTTGGCCTAATTTCGTCCACTAGGACTAGTTTGTCGATGGTGGGGTACAGGACTACATTCATTGCTGCACCATCATCGACATGCACTCTACGAATGGTGCATTGCCCAATACAAATGCTAATGGACAATGGAGCTGTAGTGACCTCCCCTCATTCGGTGTTGACCTTGACTACATTAGTGAAAAATACTATGGATGTTGAACTCAATTCTTGTGGTTTAGGGGAAAACATCGTTGCATGGATGGATCTCTCATCTACAGGAATGTCCTCCATAATAGGAATGGAGGCCAAGATCTGGGCCAATGCTTGGTAGCGAGTAGATGAGGTCATGACTAGGTCATACAAGCTCAACGTTGTGTTCTTTTTCTTGAGCGTTTGTTTCATCTGGGTTAGTGTAGCTATGAAGTCCTTGTCATTGGTTGTTATGTCGGCCTTGATTTCCTCCATGTGGATTGAGAGATAGGGAGGGAACTTGGGCTTGTTTTGCTTGGCCTGCTTAGGACTAGGAGTCCCAGTGTTTGGTTGTTGCTTGCTAGTTGTGGCCTTTTCTTTGACCATGGGAGTTGTGAGGTGCTCATTTGTCCTCTTGCATTTCCATTTGGTAAACCTACCTGGGTTACTAATGGGGTTAGCCCTTGAAGGAGGAGAGATTGAGACATTGGCTACTATTGGGCTTTGGGTAGGTGAGGGGCCATTACGTTGTGGCACCCTTATGATAAAGGGTGGCTTAGGAGTTGTTTTGGGAGTTGTTGTGTGACCAACCATTGTGATACCTTGATGACAAAAGGTTTCTTAGCAGTGGTTGTTGCTGCGTCATGCTAGTTTAATTCCTTAGTGGACGATTGCTATGGAACTTTGACCATGAAGGGTGTTGCGGGTGCCTGAGGTGGCACTTTGATAATAAAGGGGGCCCTCTTGCTTGTGGAGGCTAAGGGGACCTTTGCCTTGTTAGGAGGCACATGGATCACAAAAGGCTATTGCATAGGTTTAGACTTGCCACCTATGCTAATGGAATTTATGACAGAGGAGGCATCGTCTCTACTGGATTGATTTACCATGTCAAGTACTAGTTGGCCATGTTCTATCATCTTGCAAAGCATGACAGTTGTTCGTACTATGACTAGACAACTGGTGGTAATGATAGTATTAGTCTAGCTTGAATTGTTATGGGACTAGGGGCTCATTTGGTACTGCTGAGGTAGGGTTCCTTAGCAATTCACAGTACCTATCATGTTTTTGGTAAGAAATATTTAATATGTGTTTGTATTGGATTTGCCCAACTTTCATGAGTTGCTCCAGTAGTTCAAAGGGTTCCACTGGTAGTGGTGTATACTTTGAGTAGTCCTTGCACTGAAAGTTGGGCCTTGGGGTGGCCCCTACCGATGTAGATGAGTTGGTGCCAAAGTTGGCAGTTTTGTCAGCTAGGACCTTGAGCTACTTAGCTATTGGACCCTAGTAGGTTGCTTTTGTGCTTGCAGCCACTATTGCCACTATTATGTTTTTCTTGCGATTTTGATTTCTGTAGGCCACATAAGTTGGGTCATTGCTAGCTTGCACTGCTTCCTCTATGATTTTTGTTTGAGCAAAGGCTTGGCTAAGAGACTTCGAGACTAGATAATATAGTTTGGACTTAATGAAGTCATTTACTACACCTTTGAAGATGGCTAGTAGATGTATCTCCACTAACGGTTCATGCATTTTACTGAATGTAGCATTCCAACATTGGAGGAATTTTGGCATGGCCTTTAGAGGCCCCTACTTAACTTGCATCAGCTGGTCAAGGGTTTCTTCAGGCTTTAGGTTGTACCTGAAGTGCATCACAAACTGGCTTATGAGATCCTTCAAAGAGGAGATTGAGGCCTTGGGAAGCATGTGATACTTGTCTAAGGCCTTGTCCATGAGTGACATGGGGAACACAAGCATGATGGCATGTGGCCAAGCTTGAAGGAGTAGGAACTCAGATCGAAATGTGACCAAGTGTGCATTGGGATCCCCTTCACCATTGTACTTGGTGAATTGTGGCAGCTGGACCCTAGTTGGGAGAGTTCGAGGTGGTATCATAGGACTTATGGGGTCATCTTTGTAGAAGTCTACCACCTTGATGGTGTCATAGGAGGTAATCTTGAGTCAGTTGATCTCCTCCATCAAGCTTTGGATCAGCTAGAATTCCTGATCCAAGCTTGGGGACATGCCAGCCGATTGCATTGGCTGGGCTTATGTTGGTTGCATAGCATAGGGTAGAATTATTGGTTGTAGAGTTTGCCAGTTTAACATCGTAGAAGATGGGTGTTGCTGGTTTAACGTCATAGCGGATGGGCATTGCCAGTTTAACATCATAGCATATAGTTGTTGTTGATGTGTTGGTTGAGGAATGGATGCGATGATCGAAGTAGGCCACACATGAGTGGGTTGGATGTACACCATAAATGCCAACAAGATAGGTGGGACGTAGGATGCCTGAGTTGTCTGGGGCTAGGAGGTGGCCCTTGCATGAGCATAGTGTTGGGGAAATGCATTAGTTTCTTGCGAAGAAGGCTGAATTGGCATGGTCACCATCTCAGGGAGGATGGATGGACCAAACCAAGGAGGGGTTGTACTAGGGAGTGGTCATTGGAAGATGGTGTAGAGGGTGCTCTCGCACTCAAATTGGGCCTCAAACTCATCTTCTTCCTTCTATGAGGCTTGTAGCGACCAAAAATATCGACGGTTGGAAGAATGCCAAGTCGATAGACACAACAGTTCCAACCCCATGCCCATGGGAGGGCGGTGCTGGGTGTGTGCGAACACGGGGTGCCCTGAATGGTCTGGTCGATCAGATAGGGACTTACATCTACATCAATATAGCCTTTTGCAATATAAACTATACGAGTTGTGAGATGGTGCTTATGGGTAATTACAACGAGAAAGGAAAGGGACTAAAAAAAATGCAACGATGCGAAATAATGAATAAACGTAAGTGTGACAATGATATGAGATGATGCTTGAAGGTAAGAAAAATAGAAATAATACAAGGAAGCCAGATAGTAAATAAGAAATAACACAAGATATAGTTAGGAACATGCACTGCTTCAAAGCTACAAATCTATCAGGTCATGGGGTGGCACAATCGGCTGCACGACGTGACGGAGTGCAGAAAGTTCCGAGAGTGACCAAAGGATGCCGAGAAATAGGAAATGGCTGTGCACTTGGGCACAGACTTCATGTATATACAATGAGGGTGGGATCCTACCAAGGTGGTAGAATGAAACCTGAGCTTCATGTCAGCCGAGAGAGGTTCCTTTTACAAATTTCTGGCCTCTCCTTTTCTTTCCCTTATTGTGAGATTGCAGGTATTTCTCTTTGCTTTGTTTCAGTCAAGGAGACTTCCCTTTTCTTTTTTTTCATAGACCCCCTTTTCTATGCTACTTGAAAGGCTATTTATAGGGCTGAAGGTAAGCAAAGGTGATTGTTTGAATCCTGCGTTGTTGTAGACTTGCGCCAACTTACTGGCATTACTCGAGCCATTTGTGATCGTTGAGCTTGCAAGACCGTTGTGATGCAAGCAATAACTACGATCCTACTACATCATGACTACGCCGCCATTTCCTAGAGGTATGTGCCAATGGTTGGATTGAGGTGGAGTGCATTGATGTCACACGGTCACCTGCTTGCTACGCTGTGTTTTGTGACTTGGCTTGCTTATTGTGGCGTAGCACCTTGCCGCGTGTCTTGCCATACGTCACATACTTGCTACATGATGCTATGCTACGTAGCGTAGCGTAGCATAATGTAGCATAGAAACTGGGACATTTTTACTAATTTTTAGCTTATTCTGCCATGATGCAAGTTCTACGGACTTTGCTGATTTTCCTTTTAAACCGCCTTCTATTCCTTTCCGCAGGATTGCTACACCTTGCTGCGCCATGTAGCTCAATGTAGCGTAGCAGCAGACATGGTCCTCTGCTTCCTGGTGAAAAGAAACATCACTACAGAACTCAAGATTGGATGAGGGAGGTGAGTAATGAAGTTGTTGCTATGCTACGCCATATGTCATCGCGTAGCGTAACATCTCGTTCCGCCATTATTTTCTGAGGCTTGCTACGCTACACATCATAGCGTAGCAGGCTTTGTAACTTAGAAAACTTGCCAAACTACTTCTCTTGTGCACCTAGACTACTGTCACTGATTCTAGACACCGTTTCTGAGTAGGCTGCCAGCTGCTCAGACCACTTTGGTAGGCAGGCGAGTTGGTACGGAACTCGCCCATGCCTAAAGTAGAAAATTTACCGAACTAGCCATCCTAGACTCAGAATGTTCTTTTCCTGATGGACTTCCATGGTTCTGTGTGGATTGCAAGAGCCTGGTGAGGCCAAGATGACCCCACATTTTTTTAGGATGTTTCATTGGCCCCTCTTTGTCGATGTCTGGAGAATAGGCTCGATGGACGTTGGCAAAGAATACGAAACACCGCAGTAAGCAAAACGCTAAGGCTATCGCTTGGTGAGTACTAAGACGTTGCCTGGCTGTGCTTGAGGGAGCTGCATTGGTGCTGTAGAGGTTAAGGTAGAGAGTAGAGATGATGTTTAGATAGGTCCCTCATCGAAGTCCTCTGAGGGTCTCGTTTACGTTTTCATCTCTGATTGGTGCTGTTCTTCAACCTCTTGTAGGTAGGTGTCCCCTTCGTAGGATGAGCTGTATTACATCCACGGAGGATCTTGACCTACCTATCAGAGCCTTCTGCATGGTGAGTTGTGTTACGCGTGTGCCAGAATTTGCACTCTCAAACAACCATGTTAGTCGAGGCACTCACTTTGCAACGTTGTAGCCTTTGCTGCTGTAGAGGGATGCATCTGCGGGGATAATGTTTTGCGGGCTGCTAGCATTATTATTACCCTTGGGCACCATCACTGGTGTGAGATGCCCAAAGTAGGGAGGCCAGCAGTAGTCTTGGCAGCTCTACCCATGGAGGGAGCTATTCCCCAGGGCACCGAGGGCACGGATGCACTTGGATCCTATCCAAAGGCATGCACACTGAGTTCAGCTATGGGATCAGCTACCACATAGCCGAACACTGTGTGAGCCACAACCTTGAAGGGGAATAGAAGTGCAACAATATTGTGGCTAGGCCACAATACTGTCAACACCTCAGAAGTGGGAATGGGCCCGGGAGCTACAATCTGGGCGGTGGGCCGTAGCAACGGTAGGTTCGAAGGGCCCATGTGACATTGTACGACGTCTTCAAAGGGTTAGCATGACACCAAAAATGACGATGCATACATCCCAGACCATGTTTTCCTTGCGTCAGGAGCTGCGTCCTGGAGCAACGATGTCCCACCCGCGTGTCGGTATCATGCTCCTTCATTCGACATATATTCGGTGATGATGCCTATTGAGGATGCAACATGAACCTAGTTTAAGGTCTTGGTAGACCGGGTGCTGGTTTAGGATCCTAGCGGACCGTTGTGCTGGTTTGAGATCCCAGCAGACCGTACATGCTAGTTTTACGTCGTGGCAGACACGCGGTGTTAGTTTATAGTCATAGTGGACTAACAGTGCCAATTTTACATCGTGGCGGACACGCAGTGCCAGTTTATAGTCATAGTGGACTAACAGTGCCAATTTTACGTCGTGGCGGATTCTTGCTGCTAGTTTACCATCATAGCAGATGTTGTTTGGTGCTGCTAGTTTATCATCATTGCGGACGCTGACCAGTGCGGTTGCTAGTTTATCGTCGTAGCAGATGGTGGAGTGTGTTGTCATTACACCCTAGACGTAGTATGGCTTGAGGTACATGTGGTTCACCGGGTTAGCGAATTCATTGTTGTCCATGTCTGCCAGTTTGAAAGCTCCATTCCTGAAGGCTTTAGCGACCACGTAAGGCCCTTCCCAGTTGGCTGATAATTTACTCACATGCTCACGGACGGCCTTGAGGATGAGATCTTTCTTCTTTACTGGTCGTCGATGCTGGTCTGCATGGTGCTTTTACTATTTTATGTCCTGATAGTGCTCGATACTTCTTAGTGTCTATGTGCGTTCCTCCTCCACAGAGTCAAGGTCGATGGCTCGTAATTCGTTGTTCTGGGCTTCACTCATGACGTTGCACAGGATCATCTGGAGCGAGGGTACTTGTAACTCAAGAGGTAACATAGCTTCAAATCTGTAAATGAGACTATAAGGGGTCTTACTTATCGTGATTCTGCAAGTCATTCGATATGCCCAGAGGACATAGAGTATTTGCTCGTGCCACCGTCTTTTGCTGTTGCTAAGCATCCACTTCAGTAAGTTGATGATGAACTTATTTGTAGCCTCTGCTTGTCCGTTTGCCTGCGGATAGTAAGGGGAAGAAAATGATTGTTTAATGCCCAGGTTACTACAGAAGGTCTGGGTTTCCTTACTGCTAAACTATGGTCCATTGTCAGTCACAATGGTCATCGGAAGCCCAAACCTAGTCACGATGTTATCGAGGATGAAGTGGCAAATTTGCTAGGATGTCGTTTTCCTCAGAGGAATAGCTTCCACCCACTTAGTAAAATACTCTATGGCGGTGATAATGAAGCTATGCCCTGTGGAAGACTTAGGCGTGATGGGCCCTATGAGGTCTAGTCCCCATCATTGGAAAGGCCATGTAGTTTTTGTAGGGTGTAGGTCTGTAGGCACTATGTGTATGAGATTTGCATATCTCTGACATGTGTCACATGTCTTGACTTTTGACAGGCAGTCGCGCTCCATGTAAGGCCAATAGTATCCTAGGCATCTGATCTTCACTGCCATAGCCCTAGGTGCTATGTGTCCACTGCACAGCCCTTCATGAACCTCATTAACTACCTTCTGTGCCTGCTCACTACCCACACACGCCAGCAATATCCCATTGTAAGATCACCGGCTTAGGGTGTCACTTCCTATAAGCACGTATTACCAGGCACGTTTGTGGATTGCGTCTCTCTGGCCCGATGTCAATCTACCTGGGAGTTCGCCATGCTATAGATATGCTTTAATGTTATCATACCATTTCGGGGTGTCCACAGTGTCAACGAACGCCACGTGTTCTACTCGAGTGATAGGTTTTGCACATTCTGTGATCGCAGTTGGCAGGTTCACCAAGGAATGCGATGGGATGTTTAATGCGAGGGTAGCTAAGGCATCTGCTATGCCGTTATCACTGCATGGCACATGCTGCACGTCAGTGGTCGCGAGTTATTTTAATAAAACCTTTGCTAGGTTGTAGTAGGGTTGCATATGCATAGCCTTGTAGGCGTAAACTTCGGTGATTTGATTCACAACTAGTTGTGAATCTCCCTGAATCCCTAGGTGTTGTACATGCAGTGCACAGGTAGTTAAGAGGCCTCTAAGTAGCCCCTCATACTCTGCCACATTGTTAGTGCATGGGAATGTGAAGTGATAAGCGAACAGGTCCATTTCCCCATAGAGGAATGTAATCACGGTAGTGATGCTACCTCCTTGCATGGTTGAGGTGCCATCAAAATGTAAGGTTGCCTCGAAATGCAGTGGGATGATGGTGACATTGCTTACGTATTCATCTGGGAACTTGGGGTCGATGACCACCTTGTCATCGACTGGCGAGGCCATAAGTTGGGTCGCTATGGCTTGGCCTTTTGTCGACAATTGGCTCACATAGCACAGATCAAATTCTGCAGTTATGGCCTTCCATTGGGCTATCTTGCTACCTTCGTATAGGTTACCAGTGATAGCCCAAAGTACATTGCTTTTGCAAATGATGTTGGTTGTGCTGCGGAATAGGTAGTGTCGCCACCTTTTTAGCGTAAACACTAAGGCTAGGCAATTCCTTTCCACCTTGTTGTATTTTTTCTCGTATGATATTAATGCATGGCTCAAGTAATACACTGGTATCTCAGAGCCATCATCCTGCTTCTGACATAGCAGTGCCACTATGGATGCGTCAGAGGTGGCAAGGTATATGAAGAAAGGCTTGTCCCTCTACAGCGGGTACACTATTTGTAGGTGGGAGAGTTCCTTCTTCAGGTTATCGAAGGCTTGTTGACATTGGACTATCCACTTGAAGTCAATCCCTTTTCTCATAAGATGTTGCATGGGGTATAACTTATCAGTCAGTCTTGCTATGAACCTTCGAATGAATTGCACTCTACCTTGTAGACCACGTAACTCTTTTATGTTTGTGGGGGGCGCTAGGTTGATGATAGCTTTGACTTTGTCTGGGTCCACTCGTATTCCAGCCTCCGATACTACAAACCCTAGCATGCACCCGGTCTTTACTCTAAAGACTCATTTCTTAGGACTGAGACACAAATCATGCCTTTGACAGCACTTGAGGACTAACTCTAGGTCATGCGGGTGATGGGCCACCTCTTTGGACTTGACCACTATATCGTCCATGTAATCATTTAATGTTTCTAGGATCTGGTTACTGAAAATGTATGTCACGAATCACTGGTATGTTGCCCCAGCATTCTTGAGCCCAAAGGGAATCATGGTATAGCAAAAGGTTCCCCATGGAGTCATGAAGGTTGTTGATAGCTGGTGTTCTAGGTTGATGCGGATTTGGTTATATCTAGAGAAGCCATCCATGAAGGATAGCAAAGCATGCCCAGCCGTGGTGTCGATGAGTTGATCAATGTTTGGTAGTGGAAATTTATCCTTGATCATTACCTTATTCAAATCTCTCATTCGTATCCCGCGGATGAAGCCTGCTCGGTACAACTTAGTGATTTCCTCCACGGCTAGCACGATTTCTAGCTTGATTTTACGCATCTTTTGCTTGACTACCTTCACGTGGGGGTCTAGGACAATATTATGCTGGATCAACCATGGATTTAGACCTGGCATATCTTCATAGGACCATGCAAAGACGTCAACTTGTTCTTGCAAGGTTTTAACTATGCCCTCGTGTATTTGTGTGTCTAGTAGAGAGCTAAGTCTTAATGTCTTTACCTCCCTTCTTGTAGAGGTTACAAGGCATCTCGACGAGTGGATCCGCGGTTACATCTCTGGCTTCCAAATCTAGGACCTGGACCAGGTGTTTGGGTAAATTCAAGGTTGTTTCTAAAGTTGCTATAGTATCGATTGCAACCGACTCCCAGTTGATCCTGTCGGGATTTAACTGTCTTGCGAGTTTGCCCTATGGCCCTGTTAATATTAGAGGCATGGACAGGGCACGGCAGGTTTCAATTTCTTACTTAACCTACCATCACAAGATGAGAGCCTGGGTAAGGATCACCAAAGATTGTGCGGAACGTAAATCTGCAAAGCAACATCGAGATGCAACTTGCTAAATAAGGCAATGTAAATATTGAGGGTTTGCTTGCTTAGGGTCGTGGCGTAACACCCAGGCACAGGGATCTAGGATAGTTGAACACATAGTCATTGTTGATGTAAGTTTCAAGTTGTATATGGATGCCGAACCACTAGTTTAAATGTCATTTTTTGTTGCCATATCATGACATGCAACATCTTGCTGTGCTAAATAATGATAAGAGAGATAGCATCACAAGCATGAGATGTATTGGGTGGTTAATGCGGGAATGAAGGCACGAAACTATTAAGGACTATGCTATCCTTATGTCGAGGTGTGCCAGGTGATTGCTGATGCAAGAAGCGTAATTACTTCGTTTGACCTCATTACAAACTGCGACCATTATTAGTTGAAATATTATCATATCATTTTTATTTTCAAGAAGGCCAGCAACTGACTTGGAGCATGTCGATGTTTAAATGCTAATAGTGTCATGATTTCATGGCGAGCATGCTACGCTGCCCNCCCCCCCCCCCCCCTACCTTAATCAAAGAGAGAGAAAAGAAGTTTCTCTATTTTGCTATTACTACCATAAATAGGGGTTGAATCCTGGTAATTTCATTGTTTTTGCTCTAGAAGCGCATAATCCTTGTTGGAGCACTTTGGTGATTTTGAAGCATGGATTCACTGTGTGAATCCATATCGAGGTGAATTTCTACAAAGATCGTAAATCTGCTAGCAGGGCTATGGCTCCCAAGACTCAGTGGGTGCTCGTGAAGGTTGGGAAGGCGAAGAAGGCCTTGAGACGTGGGCCGTGAGCGTGCGTTCTGGTGCGGGAGGACACACTATTGACCTAGTGAGTTTTATACGTCTCTTTCATTCCTTTCTCCTTGTAACTTCTACCCTCTTCCACTCTGGTTTTATGTCTTATTTGTTTTGCTACTAGTATTTTCTGTGGCTGCGTCATTTTGGCTTTGGTGTTGTCACGGTCTTTCTTTCTTTCGGTCATCACTATTGTGCAAGGATCTTGTTGTGGCTATATGTAAGGCCATTACTACCGCGATTGTTGCCACGGCTGCGAGACTAAGGTCCTTTAAGCTGCTGGACCGTACAACCTTCGGGAGGGGGTTTGTATGATGTAGGCGCGTATTCTGTTTGGGTCTGCTATCATTTATCTTATTGCTACGCCAAGTTACTTGCATGTTCTTGCTACGCTATACTTTTGCATCTTTCTTGTGCTATGATGAACAGGGATCATGCTATGCTTCACTTATGGTCAGCTAGGCACTACCATGTTGCGCACGTATTATGTTCATATTTGATGTCATTGTCTGCTATTTCCATTATGCAGGGTAGGGCCAAGGTCTAGATTGATTGTTTTGGATCTGGAAGGAGTCTTGTGTCATGTAGGCGGGCCTATGGCCAACATTCCCCCTCCTTCGATATGTTTGGGAGGTCGAGTAGTTTGGTTTAGGGATGGGGCACGAGACTTCTTGCAATTCCTCCTCAGCCAGTTTAGTCTCATGGTTTGGTCCTCCTCGGATGAGGCGCGAGCATCCGGCATGATAGAGGCTTTACTACCAGGGGAAAATCGAGGCATCCTGAGATATCTTTTTGATGACACGACTTCAAGTAAGCTGGGAGGAGGGTCTTCTTCACACTCCATAGGGTTGAGGCACTTGGCCTGGATTTGGGACATGCCAGAATACCAATGTTATCATCCCTTCAACACATTGTACCTTGCACGCCATATGGTGACATATTTTCTGAACCCACAAGGGACCGTTTACTGTGTTGGCAGGTGAGTTTCACATCTCTATTTTGCTGCGCTACATTGGCTATGCTCGACCAGGTGTTGATAGCATGCACTTGTCATCAAGTTCCATCTTAATGACGATGGGGTTCATGATCAGCTAGATGAATTAGCCACAGCACAACTAGCCCTACAAGAATTTGCCTCTACCAGGAGCCTATGAGTGGGCATGATTGCTCTTTGCAAGGAAGGATACCATCCCCTCTTATGCACGCTCACCTCTTTCTACAATAATTTCAGGATGAAAGGTTGGCTAGACAAGGAGTGAAGGGAACCTTTTAAGCAAGTTACGCTCAAAACAATCTTAGCAGCTGAACTCCCACTATTCCCCTTACCGTATAGGCCTAGTGGGTTACCAGGCAGGTGTCATTTTTTTTAAAGGTATGTTTTGTGATTATTGCCGCAGGAGTAAGAAAGCCCTGCAAAGTGATGATGGTGACTGCCAGAGGGCAAGTGGGAAACATCTACTTCAAATATAGTGACGTATCAACAAGCCAAAGTTGGTTGGAACGAGGGGCTCCAGGCCCCTTGCTCAGAAGAATCCAGATGGCCGAGCTTATGGATTTTTTTATGGCACTGAATCTAGGTGTTCCTGTTGCTAAGATGCTTTCCCTGGTTAACTCCTTTTCTAGGCAGGCGAGTCGCTTTCGCACATACATGCGGGATGTGCGGGTGGTCATTGACATCAATGATCAACTATTTGCAAATTTGTTTGGCGTTCCTATTGATGGCATCGATGTGATGTTGAAGGGCAAGCAGGAGTTGACCCTCCATAAGCAACATATTGAGGAGTGGCTGAGGCTCACCAAGGAGCAGAAAGGGTTTCCTATGGAAAATCTTAAGGACGGTCCTACCATGGGGATATACCCGGTCTTTCGTGCTCGTGCATTCCCTCAACAACTCACCCAAGGAAAGGTCTTGGGGCTTGGGTAGGCTTGGATAATGTAGGAAGTCATGGAGGAAGGGGCTCATTATAACTGGGCTGAATTCCTGTGTAATGGCTTGCAGGGGGAGATTTTGGGGCTCCATGAGCAAACGGAATCCCATTCTAACATACACTATGCCTTCTACATTGGTTGTTTGAAGCACTTTGCGGAGTTCCTAGTGGTCCAGGAGGATGGGGTCTGGTCCGAGCTAGATCATGAATAGATCCCCAAGCCGTGGATTCAACAGGTCTTTCGAACCATGCAAGCCCATGCTCCCCTGGGGGTGGTCGGGAATTCATTTTCTATAATGACTAAAGGTCTGATGGTTCATAGCGCTTGTGGCCAGGACAGTGTAGGGGAGACTCCCCCTACCATACTCGGCAACGTGACTGAGGGTGATCATCTTATGGTTGAGGCTGTTCCTGCGAAGTTGTGGAGAAAGAGACCTTCCCCTGTTAGGGAAAGCCCTCATGAAGAGGAGTGACAACTGTGGTTCAAGTTACGGCGAATGCAACCCCCCATTGGTGAGTGTTTAGAATGCTAACTATTCCATGCTTAGCTAAGTGGTGCTTTGTGGCATGGTATTAGTTTTGAGTTAATCAACTTCGATTTATTGTGTGTATACCCTTTGCGGATGATAGAAGAAGAAGGCAAAGAAGAAGGTGATGAGGAAGTGTCGGCCCTCAGACCAGGGGTGACAAATAAAGACATGGGAGGCTTGGCTTTAAAAGAGAGGGCCTTGACTAGGGATACTGGGGCTCTTGTCTCCTGGGCAGGGGCTCTTGTCATTAGGGAGCCTTTTCCTACCAACGAAGAGGTATCTTCCCAAAATAAAAAAGATGCTACCCTCCTGAAAGGGAAAGCACCAGCGCTTGAGGTAGGAGTTCCTACGGACCTGGCTGGGCCTTCTACAGAACCCACCATGATTGTCTTGCACCAGCATGATGCGGGACAACAACCGAATGTTGGTGAGTTTAGGCTTTGGATGTGTCCTACCGTAGTCTGCTTGTTGTCATGCTAAATTGCGTAACAGGTGCTACCACTGATGTATCAGGACCTTCTCTACCCTAGATGGAGTCATGGGCTGAAATTCTTGACAAGTTTATGTTTGTTTAGGGGCTAGTGGATGACATGATCAAACGCCTTCAATAGGCGGATCTTCGTGCGGGTGAGTAGGAGTGTTAACAACCCTTATGCTGCTACGCTACAGCTCTTAAACGTATTGATTTATGTTATGTTTTCATGATTGCTATACTTTCTACAGCCTCTCGGCTCAAATGGGACCTGGCTCGACCTATGGAAATTGGCGCGGTGCCCACACTTTCATCTGACGTGACTGAAGTGCCTCGTCACATATTTGACAAGGCTTACAAATGCATTTTGCACTCAGTGCGCTCTCTATGGTAATGTAGGCGTACCAACAAGGAATTATGGAAATGGGCCCATAGGAGCGAGCAGAGAGAGATGGAATTGGCTGCCGAGGTGGAAAACCTCAAGTCAAGGATCGATTTCCTCGTAAATCGTAGTCTTGACCCTGTGGAGTCACAGAGGGCTGTGGTCGATCACGCCAAATTTTGGATTGTCATCTGTTAGAACGTAGAATCCACCCGCGAAATAGTTGAACAACAGATGTAGATGAATTTGCTGGCCTAGAAGTGCCAAGATATGAAGGACATCAGCGCCAAGATCTTCGAATGGGGGAAGGCCTAGGGGGACCACAAGCATACATACAAGCAAGAAAATGAAACCCATCAAAGGCTGTATAAAGATGCTGCTGTGGAGGCATTCTCGTACGAGACGTTTGTGAAGGCCATCGGTGCTTCTAAGGCTTATGCCAAATTTAAAGAGCAGGTGCAAGTCACGAAGTCTCCAGATTTTGGGGTGACCGTTCCTATAGGGGAGACCGCCAGCACCTCCCTTTCCTCGGGACCTCTAATATGGACAACTCTGGAAAGGGAGAAAGTTGCCATTGTGAATGCTGAACCTAATGACACGCCTTGGATGAATATATCGATGGAGGAAATTGAGCGTCGTCTCAGGCTTGGTCTAGAGTAGATACCTCTTGTGACAGGTGCATGCTCCCCTCAGGTAGTCGCTTTGATGCTTTGCTATAGCTGTCATTTATTGCAATTGTTGCCCCTACTAACTACTTTATCCTTTGGGGTGTAGGCTCTTAACGAGGATGTGAGGCCTGTGGAGGGAAGGAATGAGGTGTCAAAGGGGGGCAATATGGGAGCAAACAATGTGCAAGTGAACGAGGTAGAGACAAACAGTGAAGGCAATGTGAACGGGGATAGCTTGTGAGAGCATGAGGGTGGATCCCCCCTCTCTTCTTTTTTTTTGGGAAGAGTTTTCAGACACTGCCAATAGGCAAAAAATTTTGACTGAAATGCAAAATTCCAGAAAGGAAAACCGGTTTCATGTTATTATGTGTGTTATGTGAAGTTTTCATACTTTGGTGTGCTAATTTTAGGCCACTTCAGGCCATTTGCGTAATGAATAAAGCAAAGGTGATAATGCTAGTTTTAAGCCTTTTGGGCCATTTGTTAATTTTAGGCCATTTTGAGCCATTTGTGTATTGTGCCGAAAAGACAACACCCTAGCAAGTTAAGTAGAAAGCAAATATGCGAGGATGGCAACTGGGTGAGAGGTCGCAAGGCTGCTATGCTAGGCGTAGCTGTCTCTTGACCTTTCATGGGTTGACAAGGGCGTAAGGTCAAGGCATCTCACCAGGGCCTCCACTTGTGCTATCGTCTTCCACTTGAAATGGCAACTCCACCCAAGCATTTTCTACCTAAGGGTCACTTCGTTGGGCCGATCCCTTTGCTATATGATTGGTGCATGCATGAACAGGCACTTCATCTTCAGAGGTTGTAACCTCTGAACCTTGCTCTGTGTTTAGGTTACTAATTTCTTGTGCTACCACCCTATCACCATGGATTATCACCTCTCTACCCTCGTATGGTAAGTGGATTTCTTAGTGTATAGGCAAGGAAATTGCCTCGAGTTGTGCTAACCATAATCTTCCCAAGATTAGGTTAAACCTGGGCATTTCTTCGACTATGACAAATGTTGCGTCCATGGGGAGCTCATTCCCTGCTACAAAGTTTACATGAACTGTGCCTTTTACCAGGACACATGCCCCATTGAAGGACCATAGGCACGACGTTGCTATTGGTTTGATCTGGTCAACCAACCCCAATTTCTCTATGATAGGCAAAGAGATGGCGTTTGTGGCTACCCCATCATCAACATGCACCCTTCGAATTCAGTATTGACCGACCCAAATTGTGATGAAGAGAGGCACCGTAGTCACTTGGCCCTTTTCGGGATCTTCCTTAAGGGCTTTGTTGCTGAAAGTTAGTGGAGGTGCAGACTCCATGGGTGCAGAGGGGAGTATGACTGAGTGGATTGTTTTCTCGTCTGCCGACATGTTCTCATCGACCAGGATTACCGTTAACATGTGGACTAGAGCCTCACGGTGAGGGGTGGATACCATGACTAAGTCGTATAGGCTTAACATGGTATTTTTTTGCCTTAGGATTTGCCCAACCTGGGTTAGGGCATTCATGATGTCTTGGCTTCTCGTCTGTTTGACACTCTCCTCCTCGATTCGTCCTAGAAGACGAATCTCTCGAGGGGAGATGGCCCCAAACCCAAGTTTAAATTTTTGGTGACAGGATTTCATAGGTTGTGTGCTTGTGTCGACCTTCATCCTTGGTGATGAAGATGTGAATTTAAAGGGCAAAGGCATAGTTTTAGAGATGCTTTTGATGATATTCCTCTTCAATACTTTGCTTGTCAGGTAGGTTTCTCACATTGTAGGGCAAGTTGTTTGTTGCTGCATGGGATGGGGGCTGTCGAAGATGCTGATGTCCTAATGATGAATGGGGCTAGAGGTGTTAGCAGATGGGGTTGCATGGCCCCGCCAATGGGTGGTGCAGAGGTAGATGCTCATGGTGGGACTTTCAGGATGAAGGGCGACTACAGGCTTGTACTAGTTGTTGGTGTCATGGGCATACTACGCTGAGGCACGTGAATCACAAATGGTTGGAAGGGTAGCATGGGATCATTGTCAATACTGATGGCATTGATTACGTAACCAGCATTGTTGGAATTGAGTGGGTCAGTATAGACATACATGGATTGGTTTTCAGGACGTACTCGACTACTTTCATCTAGCACCAAATGCCCTAGGTCAATCGGTCTTTGGATGTCATCTTGCAACGATAGAAGATAATCTGTGGTATGACTACATAGTTTATGGTAGTCCAAAACCTGTCTAGCCTAAAATCTTTAGGGACTAGAGGTTTGTTGGGTAGGGCTAAACAGGGATTTCTAAGGAGCTCGCAGTAGCGTCGATGCCTCATGTTTGCTTCTTCCGACATCCATTTGTGTTGAATGTATCCCGCTACCAATAGTTGCTTCAGGAGTTTTAAAGGTTTAAGGGGCATCGAAGTATATTTTGAATGATCTTTGTGTTCAAAATTAGGTTTAGTGTATGCAGATGTCTCGGGTGCGGGGGTGGCGGGTTGTAATGCTTGGCCCGGCTTAGGCCCTGAGTCGGCTATAGGTACGGTCGATTTCTTGTTATTCTTGTTTCCATTGTTGCTATGTTTGGGTTTAGCCTCAGCTGCCACAACAGCCACCATGGTTGTTGGGGCCTTACGTTTGTCCTTCTTTGCAAAGCTGTTCCTATAAGTGACATAAGCCAGGACTTTACTTGCCTCGGCTACGTCTTGTATGCTTTTCGTCTAAGCAAAAGCTTGACTAAGTGAGCGTGGAGCAAGGTAATATAGTTTTGACTTGGTGAAGTTGTTCACTACACCCTTAAAGATGGCTAACAAATGAGCCTCCATGATAGGTTCACGGATTTCGTTAAGGGTTGCGCTCCATTGTTGAATGAATTTTTGGACTGGTTGTAGTGGGTCTTGCTTCACGCTCATCAGCTGATCCAGCATGGTTTCTGGCTTCAAGTTATACTTGAAGCATGTCACAAACTGGGTCAAGAGTTCTTCCAAAGTCAAAATGGACGAACGTGGCAATGCACGATACCAATCTAAGGCTTTCCCGGCTAGGGACATGGTGAAGACGTGAATGATCGTATGCGGCCATTGTTGCAGCAACAAAGACTTTGACCCAAAAGTGATGAGATGTGTATTGGGATCTCCTTCTCCATCGTACTTTGTGAAGTGCCGGAGGGACATCCTGGGTGGTAATATCAAGGCAGGGATTGCAGGGTTGACGGGGTTGTCTTAGTAAAAGTCCATGACTCATACCATATCAGACCCAATAGCTTTGAGACATTTTACTTCCTCGTTTAGGGTCTGAATAAGCTAAAATGCTTGGTCTAGACCTAGGAATGCTGTAGACAACTGAGGGATTGTAGAGGCAACCCCCACAGGTGGCATGGTGGCGGTGGTAATTTGACCCATCGACTGTGCCGTTGGGGCCGCCCCTGCTAAAGGTGTTATTTGCATTGTCCACCATTTGGTGGGTGGTATCATCGGAGTAGTAATAGCGGGTTGAGCTGTCAGGTAGGCTGTTTGGATCACTGGTGGGACCCCCCATGGCCCCACGCCAAGTTGTGCCGTTTGGGAGATCGAGTAGACCTGAGGGCGAGTGTAATGATACATCTACGACGGTTGCGGAATAGACGAGGAAGTGAACAGAGGCCACCACGTGGATGGGCCTAGGCCCATCATAGTGGGTGGGATGGTTGCATATGTAGGAATTGGTATGGGAGTTAGGTGCAGTTGTAGAATAGGTACAGTGTGGACATGTGGTAGAGTAGCCATGATAGGTATGTTACGTGTTGCAGTAGCGTGCTGACAAATGGCTTGCGGTGGCACAGTTGCTGTGGGTGCAACCGAGCGATACGGGTGATGAGGTGTTGGGAACGTAGTATGGCTACCCACTATAGTTGCAGTTGCAGACTGCTAAAGCGTAGGCACAATGGTGAAGGGGTGGCGATAGGCAGCGGGTTGCCCCAGAAGGACTGGGTAGGCGAGATAGGAATGGGGTTGGCTAGGCCTCCCTCGTCAGATTGGGAATCGAGTTCCTCCTGCCCATCTTGAAAGGTGTCATCCTGGTTGGATGCTATATCTTGTTGCCCCCTAAGCCTTGTCAACTGGATTAGTTAATCTAGCAGCCTTTGGTTTGCTTGTGTCAAAGGTAGGGAAATGCCCTGGTTAGGAATGAATTCCTCCCCGTTGTAGTAAGCAAACTCGAAGCTACTTTTTTCTTCGAGTTCATGTAAATCTAAGGGTAGGTTAGCCTGCACCTTCGTGCAAAGGAAATTGTAATGCTTGTGTTGCTAGGCCAGGCCCTCAAGTCCTCAGTTTTGAATCCTGAGAGACCAGCGTGCTTCTGGTGTTGGATTCAACCATTGTTTGGCACCAGTAGTGCCTTGGGCTGCGAAGGGCACCTCCATGTTGAAGATATCGATAGCGGTAGTGGTAGAAGTCATCATTAAGCAAGTGTTTATGTGAAAATGCTAGAAAATATGGAAGAACAAAAGGATTAAAAAAATGAAAATATGTGGCTTTTTGTCCTGCAGGATCCTGTAGGGACCGTCGAGGCAACCGACCTGCACCACACAAGACCGAAACAACCTCAAAGGGTGTCATGCTTTCTCCTATGCTAGCTAGGGTGTAGGACGCATGTGGGACTACTATAGAAGAAGCAAGTTAAACCATTGTTTGAAGGCCTATTATCTCATAGGGTTTCGGAGGAACCGTCAAGGTGACCGATCTACACCACATGATGCGCAAACAACCCCAAAGTGTGTCAAGTCTACGCTAATGCAAGTCAGGGTGTGGAAGGCATACGAGACTACCGTAAGACAAGCAAATTAACTAGCAACCAAGTAAATTTTGTGTCTCGCAGGATCCTAGAGGGACCGTCGAGGCAATCATTCTATACTACACAGAATGAGGTACAGAATGTAGGCAAGACAACCGTAGGATGGGCAAATTAACTAGCAATCAGGCAGGTTTTATGTCTCGCAGGGTCCCGGAGGGACCATCCAGGTGACCGATCTGTACTGCACGGGGCGGGGTGTAGTATGCATGCAAGATGACCATAGAATGAGCTAGTTAACCGGCGATCGGAGGCCTTGTGTTCTATGGGGCTCCAGAGGAACCGTTAGGGCAACCGATCTACGTCGCACAGAACGCAAACAACCGCAAGAGGGTGTCGCATCTATGTTCATGTGTATCAAGGTGTAGAAGGCTCACAGAACTACTATGACATGCGGCAAAGGCACTACAATGCCCTTCTTCTAGCAACCAAAAATGTTGGTGGCTAGAAAAACACCAATTCGGAGGACACAACAGTTCCAACCCCGTGCCTGCAGGAGGATGGTGCTGGGTGTGTGCAAACACGGGGTGCCCTGAATGGTTTGGTCAATCAAATAGGGACTTACATCGGCATCAATATAGCCTTTTGCAATATAAACTATACAAGTTACGAGATGGTGCTTATGGGTAATTACAGGGAGAAAGGAAAGGGACTAAAAAAATGCAACAACGATGCGAAATAATGAATAAACGTAAGTGTGACAATGATATGAGACAATACTTGAAGGTAAGAAAAATAGAAATAATACAAGGAAGCCAGACAATAAATAAGAAATAACACAAGATACAATTAGGAACATGTGCCGCTTCAAAGCTACAAATCTATCAGGTCAAGGGGTGGCACAATCGGCTGCACGACGTGACAGAGTGTAGAAAGTTCCAAGAGTGACCAAAGCATGCTGGGAAATAAGAAATGGTTATGCACTTGGGCACAGACTTCACGTATATACAATGTAGGTGGGATCCTACCAAGGTGGTAGAATGAGACCTTGAGCTTTATGTCAGCAGAGAGAGGTTCCTTTTACAGATTGCTGGCCTTTCCTTTTCTTTCCCTTATTGTGAGATTGCAAGTATTTCTCTTTGCTTTGTTTCAGTCAAGGAGATTTTCCTTTTCTTTTTTTTCACAGACCCCCTTTTTTGTGCTACTTGACAAGCTATTTATAGGGTTGAAGGTAAGCAAAGGTGACCGTTTGAATCCTACGTTGTTGCAGACTTGCGCCAACTTACTAGCATTACTCGAGTCGTTTGTGACCGTTGAGCTTGCAAGACCGTTGTGATGCGAGCAATAACTACAATCCTACTACATTGTGACTATGCCGCCAACTCCTAGAGGCATGTGCCAAAGTTCCGATTGAGGTGGAGTGCATTGATGTCACACCGTAACCTGCCTGTTGCGCTATGTTTTATGACGTGGCTTTCTTATCGTGGCGTAGCACCTTGCCGCATGTCTTGTCATACGTCACATACTTGCTACATGATGCTACGCTACATAGCATAGCATAGTGTAGTGTAGCGTAGCAATTGGGATAGTTTTGCTAATTTTCAGCTTATTTTTCCATGATGCAAGTTCTGCAGACTTTGCTGATTTTACCTTTCGAACTACCTTCTGTTCCTTTTCGCAGGATTGCTATGCCTTGTTGTACCATGTAGCTCAGCATAGCGTAGTAGTAGACATGGTCTGCCGCTTCCTGACGAAAAGAAACATCATTGTAGAACTCGAGATTGGACGAGGGAGATGAGTAATGAAGTTGTTTCTATGCTACGCCATGTGTCATCGCGTAGCGTAACATCTCATTCCGCCATTATTTTTTGAGGCTTGCTATGCTACACATCGTAGTGTAGTAGGCTTTGTGACTTAGAAAACTTACCGAACTGCTTCTCCCATGCACCTAGACTACTGTCATTGATTCTGGACACCATTTCTAAGTAGGCTGCCGGCTATTCAAACCACTTTGGTGGGCAGGCGAGTTGGTACAAAACTTGCCCATGCCTAAAGTAGAAAATTTACCGAACTGGCCATCCTGGACTCAGAACGTTCTTTTTCCAATGGACTGCCATGGTGCTATGTGGACTACAAGAGCCTGGTGAGGCCAGGATGACCCCGCATTTTCTTTTAGGGTGTTTCAAGGCTTCCTCATAGGTTGTCCTTGCATCATGATTCTTTGCACGAATGAGTTAGGACAACAACTGGTGGTAGGACTCTGTGAGTGGAATTATGTCAAACAAGGAGGGTTTGTACTTCCATCTATTCTGATGGACTTGATCATAGTCCTGTTTTGCCTCCAAATCAAGGTAATCCACTGGTAATCCTGCTTGGATTTTAGCACAAACAAAATTGTATTGTTCGTGGCTTAGTGTAGCATGCTTTGGCTGGATTGTAGTGTCAAATGTGCTAGACACCAATGTGAAAGGTTGATATAGATTCATATTCATAGATTGGGTTGTGAGAATTGTTGTTTGCAGAAAATGGCTAACTCTGAAAAAATTGTAGAAAAATGAGTAAGTCTATTAGTAGCAGGAAAATGGCTAAGTCTAAAAATATAGAAAAAATGGCTAAGTGTAACAATTCAGATAAAATGCTAAGTATGAAAATGTAGAAAAAATGCTGAGTATGAAAGCTGCTAAAAATGCCCAACTCTAGTGCTACACTCACTACGTTGGAGCTTGCTACGCTGAGAGGGACTACTATGCTACACAGGATATAGACAACATAACACAGTAGATAGTTTGGGGATTGCTATGCTAATAGAGTCACTATGCTACATAGGATACAGGTAGCGTAATGCAGTAGATAATTTTAGGCTTTCATCCAATAGGGTTCCAGAGGAACCATCGTGATGACCAATCTACACCACCAGGTTACTGGTAACAAGGTATAGATAACATGCAAGATTACCCATGATACATGAAAAGGACACAGAGAAAGGTCCTCCTTCTAGCACCAAAAACTGTGATGTCTGAAAACATCAATGGCTGGAACATTGAGAGGTCACTAGGCATACAGCCTAATCCCGAATCCATGCAAGGGTCGTGCCGGAGAAAATGGAAATGGGGTGTCCTTAACGGTCGTGTCAATCAGACAAGGACTTACGTGGTGTTAAAATGACCATGTGTGAGAAGAGTTTATACTATGTTACATGCAAGCATCAGGTCTAAAAAAGCTACAGCATAGCGGGGTGTCCCGGCCTGAGAACTGTGATGTGAACGTGTAAATATGTATGAAAAAGTAAGAAAAATACAAGTGTAATGCTAAATGCCAAAGAGAAATTCAATAGAATTTGATAACAGTAGTGCACCACCCCAAAAGAGGGAGCGTAACTAATTCACAAAGGTATACACAATGTACAATAGGCCCAATGGGAGCGTAGTCATAGCCTCAGTGGTGTCAAGCTGTGAAGTCTGGTGCTCAGTATGTTGAACTTTTCCTAGTGGGTTGGTAGCCATGATGTACCATGTGATGTCCTACCAGGCTGTAGTGGGGCTGTAGTGTACCATGTAGTGTAGGTGTGCGTCTCTATCGATGTGGTGTGCTTTGGGTCTTTTTTGCCTTCAGAGATAAGTGCCAAATGCCAAATGGAAGTACCAACTACCTTCCTAGTGAGAAATGAATGCCAACCCTCCTCCCTTCTCTCCTTTTTCAAAAGAGTACGCAGGGGTATTTATAGGACTAGGATTAGCCCAAAATGTGGATTAGGTGCCACATGGTAGTGCGGTGGGTGGGACCATAGGATGTTAGCTATTGGGCTTATCCCATGTTACGCACAGAACACTAGACACCATCTACTACACTTGTTCAATGTTACGTGCAGGACACAAGACACCGGCTTCTACTGTCCACTGTGCTCATCCCATGTTACATGTGTGACATAGGATGTTGGTTGCTACTCTCTACTATGCTCATCCTATGTTACATGTGGGACACGGGACACTGGTTGCTACTATCTACTATGCTTATCCTGTGTTACGCATGGGACATGGGACATTGGTTGCTACTGTCTACTACGCTCGGACACTGTCTACTACACCCGTCCACTATCTACTACAGTCATACACTATCTACTATGCTGGATAGGTGTGTTATGCTGCGCTATGCTGCACAACTTGACAGGGTGCTATGCTACACAGCGTAATAGGGTTCTACACTGTAGTATACATGGTGCTACGCTACGCAGCATAATAGGGTGCTATGCTGTAGTAAACACGGTGCTACACTATAGTAGATATGGTGTTATGCTACGCAGTGTGATAGGATGCTATGATGTAGTAGACATGGTGCTATGCTACGCAACGTAATAGGGTGCTACACTACGTAGCATTACGCAACACAACAAGGTGCTACACTACACTACGCTATGTAGCGTAATATCTATGCAAAAAGTGCCATCGTTTTGACACTTAGAAAAATTTTGCAAATTTGGCAGTTGGAGCTGACTACACTCAATGCATGGAAAAATATGAGCAAAGTGCCACCATTTTGACACTTAGCCATATTTGCAGTCGCGATGCCAAGACCTAAAATTTTGTGGTGTTTCAAGATGCTACTATGGAATTAAACATGTACATAATAAGGGGAAGTCAGTTAACTCTCTAGTTAGCCCAGAAGAACTCAATGGAAATGCATTTATTGCTAAGAAACTTCACCAAAATCATGAGGCTTATTCCAAAATGCCTATC
This sequence comes from Gnetum montanum, assembly GCA_015680685.1. Lineage (NCBI taxonomy): Eukaryota > Viridiplantae > Streptophyta > Gnetopsida > Gnetales > Gnetaceae > Gnetum > Gnetum montanum. Next base: position 2,068,156 of record MNCI01031946.1, on the reverse strand, counting down.
ATTCAACTTGAGAAAACTATCAAAGTGTAGTTGCACTCAACCTTAGAAGAGACACCTAGAAGGGAAGCAACAAACTCTAAGAATAAGTAGGAATCAAGGCCAATAGGTTTTATTGGATCCAAAAAGGAAGAATATCATAGTCATGGAAGGAGGACAAGTTGGCATCATTCTCTTACCACTTCATGTTCATTAGCTAGATCATCGGTGGACCTTGACAAAAGGAGATAAAGGTACCAAGACCATAACAAGGAAGAACAAAGGACTCATGATCATTATGACCATCGCCTAAGACATTTTGATATGAATGATGAAGATTATGAACCAAGAAGACATATGGATAAATGTGAAGATAGAAGAAGATATGAACATTAAAGGGGACACTATTAAAATAGAGCTTATGAACTTGATCACCATGAAGAACCCCTGTTGACAACCCCTAGCATGATCAATATCAAGAAAGTTGTCTACATACCAACTAGGAATGTAAGGGATAGCCACATAAAGCAACTGGGCATGAACAACATGCCCAGATTTGAGGGTGGTTACAATGCTAATTCACAACATCATCTACAAAAGTTCCATGATGCATACAAACTACAAAACATGGAAACTGACTATAGAAATTGAAGTTGTTCCCAAGGATACTTGTGAAAGAAGCTGAAAGCTAGTATAGATCACTAGAATTAGAATCAATAAGGAGATGAATTACCATGCTAGAACCTTTTAATGATAAATATCAAACTTAATTCCTAGCTATCCAACCTTTAGAAAAAAATCCAAGGATGGAATCAAGGGATCCATGAATCCCTTTATGTGGCAATGGGTCGATACTACTCACTATTGCATAGGTGCTTAAGCCATGGATTTTCTTAACAGAAGTAATTAAGGCACATTGTTTATGGTTTGAGAAATAAGATTAGAGAGACTCTTGGGGTTTATTCCCAAAGTAGACTATTAGAGATATCTACCCATCAAATTCAAATACTTATTGATCAAGTGGTGAAGGAAGAAGGTGAATTAAAGAAAGATAATTAGTATAGGAGTATAATAGAGATCCATCCATTCATAAAAGGGATACAAGAGTATGTGATCCACAATAAGAAGAAACTATGAACCAAGTAATCTAGAAGAAGATGTTACCTATTTAGAAATCTATTATTGACATAGCAACTAAAGTAGAAAAGATTTGAGATTCAATAGATGAAAAGTTTATAACAATTTTAAAAATTATGGAGGAGAGAACTGGGCAAGCCTTTAACAAATGCAAGAATAAGAAGAAGAAAAGAGATTTTGGATGAAAAGAAAAAGTATCTTTAGTGGAAAAATATCCAAAAATGAGCTCCAAGGATGAGGGAGGATGTGTAGTATGCCAATATAGACATCCCAAAGGATGTTGTCCTATGATGGTACATTTACAAGAAATAGGGTCATACACACTCAATCCCAAGTTCATCAAGAATAAAATAACCAAATGGTTACCTTCCCCCCAAGGTAACTATTAGCAAGCCTTTCTACCAATATACTACACTAGTGAAGCTTATCTATAGCCACAGAAGTAGTACTACTAGCAGTGGCAACAACTCCAATCATGGACAACACCACCACCACAATAATAGTACCCATATAGGCAACTAGACCCATATGGATACTATGTTTAATATCCAATTTTTTCAAGTAGTGTAACAATTCAAGCTCTACAATGCTATCCACTCAAATACCATAGATCTACACCACGAAGGACAAACCCCAATTCATACATGCATCTGCAAGCAGCTAGTTCACTAAGTCAAGATCCAAATCCTTTACCACTAGTGCCACCAGGGTGATGAGTGGTGAGGTTCCCTTTATGTCCAACCATATAAATCACAAGCATTCATGCATGATCTAGTCAAATTCCATGGATGGAACTAGTTGTGGCATCTAGATTGTTCTGTCTTGATCACAATTTGTTGTCTTCCCACTTGGACTAGTGGTAGCTTTGTCATGTATCGTTTAGTCCAAAGTGAAGCATATGATAATTAATGTTGTTTTAGCCTTGGGCTACTACTAATGATAATAAGGAAATTAATTATTTAACTAATTAACAATGACAAGTAAAGTCTAAACTAGCCTACATGTAATAAGTATATTTTCCTAACCTTTCGTACATGCACTGGACTTTGTGTAACTACCGTTGGGATTACCAAGCATACTATTATTGAGCATACCAAATGATAACACTATTGGGTTACCAAGTAATTACAATCAAGCACTCATGATTAGTTATACTCATTCAACTTAATGACAGAAATAATAAAGAGTAATAAATGGTAAACATTAACTAAGGAAAATAGTAAGTATTTAAGTAATTAACAATAATAAAGCTAAGTGGATGTTGCAATTATGAAAGTAATCTTGATCTTTATTTCTAAACATGTAATGTGTCCAAGTACATCACACTCGAATAAGGATTTCATACAATCACTTAATATCACACTGCGGGCATGTACTAGAAACAAACTAACAAAACTTCTCTACGTCTACGTCTAAAATCTATTTCTCTCTACCTACCAACTGTGCACCCAAGCATTGTATTTATAGGCTAGCATAGATGAGGTAATATTAAATCCCTGATATTAGAGGTCATGCCTCAATATTGGATACCTAATAACATGACTCATCATACCCCCATGACTAAATAAAAACTTGTTCTTAAGTTAAACAAAATGAGGAACAAGTTCTTTACAAAATATTAGGAAGGTATGGGATTATTTACTAGCTTTAACAGACACACAAACTAACTATTTCATGCTACAATGGTGTTTTACAAAAAAAATGGACATGACATGACAAAATAAAAAAATTGGGAAAGCTATGTAGTTCCTAGAGGTGGTGGCTCTTCCATTCGCCACTTCCCTTTGTCATTAAGCTTCTATAATTTGTAATGATTCATGAGTGCCTACAATTTTTCCTCCTCTATTCTCATGTCATGCATTATCTAGGCTGATGATCCATTGTGTTTTGGAACTGGTACATCTGACAAACATGGCAACTATAGAAACATTTAATTCACTTTCACATACCATGCCATGAACTACTTCCATTCCTTCTCAACAGCCCTAGCCTTTTCTCTTAATTCAAGATAATTTGTTAATCTCTTGGCCAAGTTTGAAGTTACATTTCTTTTCCCATGGTAGTAAGCCTTAATTGTTTCTAGTTCTGAGTTTTCCACATGGAGTTTCTACAGAACATCTATCCTATTTGCAAACTTTTTCTCATATAAAGCATAGGTGACTACTATTTTTTGGTCCAATTCATTTCTGGGCCAACTTATTATTAACATGGAAAGGTTAGCATAATGAAGGCTAGCTAACACCATGTACTCCTTCAAATATTCAATCTACAGGTCCTTATTTTTCACTTCTGCTTGGTAGAATAAACATAGCTATCCAGGATGGGCTGCTAGTCATGATTTTGTGCTAACATGAAACTAATCCAAGCCTTCACCATCTAGATTTCTTTTTCATTAATTTTCTTATACATGCCAATCTGGTCCTAGAAGTTCTCTTTCAACTTCTTGTGCTTTTTAGCCTCATTTTACCATGTGCTTATCTCAATTGTAAACTTTTGGCATATTGTGCATACCTCCTCCATTAAGAAGGTTTGATTCTCTTTGGCCAATCTATTTATGTTCTGGTTGACCCTCATAAATTGCTCTCTCAATTGGTGGATGCCCTCTTCCAAAAAATTTTTCTACTTCTCCAAGGTGGTCAACCTTGCATTGTTAGTAGCAAGCTACGTGTTTTCTTCCTATGCAGTGGTTAATGCCTTCACATGAGCATATGCTTGAGCTTTGGTAGCTAAGGTATTCTAGAGCACTTTCTCCTTTTCTTATTCAACCACTTGTTTCTACTTTATCAATTAGCCTAGCTACTCTATTCAAAATTGCTCTAACTAGTCATGCACAACAAATTGAAAAGGATCCCTTCTTTTGGATCTCAAGACAAAAAGCTCTTGTTGGAATTAGTGCACCAATGCTTCTACATGCTCTACCTTGGTCTCTGCCATGATCATTTTTTCCTTGGTGGCTATGAGGTTGGATTGTACTATAGTGACATGATTGAGGATTTCAAAGAGAGTTGTCATGACCTACCTAGTCTATAGTAATCTATCGAGCACATTCTCATAAGTCGCAAGAGTCATCTAAGTCTTGGCTAGCATCTATGCATCTTTGATTCTAGTTAATTTCATAGGGCACACAACATGCACATTAAAGGATTCTTTAATGTGGTCTATTATTACTTTTGTTGTACTTGTCACATCTTGCTGCTACATGACCATGACTATGGAACCTTCTCACCTTTCAAGCACCACTTGGAAAGATGCAACATTTCTAGAGATTCGCTATGACCACTAGGCTTCTTCTCCTAATTGTAAATAAATCTACCTCCTTAATGGATCAGCAAAAACTATAGGCTGAATGGTAGCATTAATGAATTGGAAGAGGTTGGATTCATCCCTGCTTTTCTAAGTGAGAGTTTTAGCAATTTGTTGTAGATGGCTCACTGAGGGCCTATAATCCTACAGTGATGGCAGCAGAACTTGCTACTCTTGTCATTGCTCTAGTTCTTGCTCTAGCTCCTTCTTTGGTTTCTATTCTTTCTTCTTTTTTGGTTTGTATTCTTGCTCTTCACCAAGGTCTTTCCTTAGTGATATTGGTTTGAGAAATTCATAGAATGAAGCATTTTGGGCCCTCCTGGGAATGTCATTGGTGTAATCCAAGATTCCATTGCACTTGCATAGCTTTCTAATTAAGAAAGGATTAGAAGTGTTGGCTTTCCTACCTCTCTTTCCTTGAATTGTCATTAAGTCTCCATGAAGTAAAATTGAGCAAGGTTGGCGTTGTATTTGCCCATCAAGATTACACTTCCTCTAGCCACATACATTGATATTCTATTGAGCCCTTTAGTGGGGAAGAAATGGTATGTGCTAATTTTCAAATAAATTCTCTCTTCTAGAGTCATCTCACTATATATTTAGTCTTATTTATTATATGTCTACTTCAGCCATAGCTTCCTTGTTTCTACGTCAAACCTTGTAGACAAGTGTGCTACCCTAGCCCCCACATTTGGTATGTTCAAAGCCTCTACAATAGCCTTAATTAAGAAACAAATAAAGACTCTACCAATGTTGGCAGTGCTGCCCTCCTCTTTATTATGCTAGAATTGGTACATCTCATCAAGGTACCATTCCCCACTTTTAGAAAGAATGTGCCATAAAGGTCATGCCTGAAGCTAGGTCTTGACCACCTCAGGGACAAATTCCATAAGTTGTCCAAAGTTCATTTTCACGATCATCATGATCAACATCGATCACTTGTAGATGGCTTGAAGGTATTCTTGAGATAACGTGAAGTGTTGTTCCTATGCTTGAGCCTTTGATCCTACATCCTCTACCTAGACCAATTGTCTTATAATAGAGGCATCTTGATGAATGCTAAATGATTGGGCCTCTTTTTCTTCATGCATAGCTAGTGGGCCTTATTCTCCTAGTCAACCTCTACCACCTGTCAGGCATTTGATTACATCCTACAAAGGCCCTTCTTATCCTTCTTTTTTTGGGGCCATCTGCAATCAATCAAGGATTTGGTGTTACAAAGGTAATTTTTCATTTATCATTAATAGGATTATACCTAACTCATGTCCTTAGTTCCATTAAGTTCTTAGTTCATGTGATTGCAGAGTTAGAAAAATTTTAAGAAAAATGCCCAAAAACTATTAACTTCTTTAATGACCCTTTGCAATTGGCTTCTTTTCCTTTATGTATGGCTTATAATGATGGTTATGATTCCTTAGGTAAGATACTAAAAGATTTTGACATGCATACAACTAATTGTTGATTAAAATACTTCAAGTTTTTTAACATTCTTACCCTTATAACACCTTTCAAGTGATAGAAAATTTTACAAACTTAGCATAATTTTTCCACACAAGCATCTCCCCCTCCCTGAACAAAATTGAACACTCTAAGATTAAATAGGTTCAAAACCCATGGAAATCATGGTAGTATGGAGCTAGATATCGCGTATGGGAGTTGGATGTGTAGATCTCTTAGTCGAGAGAGAAAATACAAAAATTCCCATAGCTTCAATTGATAAGAATGAATTTTAAAGCAACACGAGGACCCTATTTAAAGATTTTTATTGACTAGATATCAGCTACTTGACATCAGGTAGCTAATATTGATTCCAACCCAATATTGAGTACCCGATATCAGGGGTATAAAAATTACACCTCATGGGAACATTCAACATGGAAATTGAAGCTCTCTGATTGGTTGGAAGGTTTCATGTAAAGTCCAAAGTTCTAGGGTAAGTGAGAATTCATATTAGGCACTAGTAATGATAGAAGACGGAATCACATGAATTAAAAGCTTTTGGAAGATGTAAGAAAAGGGTACTAAGTCCATGATATAGAATGGATAGGTTATATGATAAGGGAAGGTGCTAAAATTGGCATTTATGCACTTGGAAGGTTCAATATGATGTAGTCTTATCAAACAAGTACAAGTTACAAAATTTATACAAGTGGATCCTCCCCAAAGTAGGCTCTATCCCTTAATGCCCTTACTAACCACACTTAAAAATGTTCATAGGCATCAAAGGGGTTAAATGCAACACATACCTATTGAACAAAACACACATGTTAGAACTACCAATTTTAGAGAATAACTCTATGTTACATAAAACCACAAGTTATGATCATGCAAATATTGAAATGAGATGGATTTTAGAAAGGTTTGTAGGAATTGGAATGTGAATTACCTTACCATAGGCATAATGAATCCTTGTGTGTTATTAATGGTTAAACTAATCATTAACCCTTCTTTCCAAGATTTAAACTAAGTCCAAACCACATTCTAGTGACATTGCATTATTTTATCTCTGATATTGACAACCATAAGACTACCACCATTGTAAGGAGTAGCATCACTTGGCATTTTGTCCAAGGCATAAGTTTATTCATGGAACCTCTCTCTTTCTCTTTTTTTTTAACTTCTAAGAATCCACCAACCTTCAAGCATGGGTAACATGTCTTTCAAGTGGGACCCTTAGAAATTTATTCAATGCCCTTTTATTTTATTTTTATTTGTATCAACCTTACCAAAGGACTACCTTCAATCATGGGTAACATCTCTTTCTAGTGACATGGGATAGGATATCTCCCCCACAACTAAGATTTTAACCATGATAAGAATTAATAAGTGGATAGGTAGGCTTCATGCATTTGTGAAATAGCATTAAATCTTCATTTTCAAACCACTGGATGTCTTCTGGTTTAGTGAAGGCTACGTAAACAGGTTGTTTTTCAAACACTTAGTTTTGAAATGTATAGTGGATAAGAATAAAAATTGTGTTAATGTTTTGGACGTCTAGCCTGTAACTGCATCCTTTATCATGAGTACTGATGCATGGATTCTTCTATCTCTTCATAGTACTTGATTCATCATTTCTATCAAGTGTTGAAGTAATGATGGACATTGGCCTTTGTGTAGGATTGGAGAACATTGGTTGTGAAAGAAAGGGTGTTGCACTTGATTAGCATTGTGCTAGTTTGGATGAGTTAGTAGGTCCACAAGTGTTGTGCTTACACATAGAAACTAACCTAAAGAAACGGTGTTTCTAAGATTGTGGTGGGAATCTATTAGCATTATCATTTTTGTGTATGTTTGCAACATAAGTGGCATTATTTTGTTGATTTTGTGATGCTAAACCTTCTTGTGTTATTGTCTATGACATGTTATGGAGGGGAGTATGAGAATATTAAGGATATAATGAAGGATGATAGGTGCGAGGTGGTGAACTCATAGATGATGTTTAAATATGATGATATTCAGGAGAGTAGTAGTAGTGATTTGAGGTAGAGGAAGTAGAACTAGTTGGTGAAATAGATTGTTGAACATAGTATCTAGATAGGTTCAATTGATAATGAGGGTATCACTAGTCTGATGATGGCCTCCCCCATGACTGTGGCTTTTGCCACTATGGTTGATATTATTCTTGAGGCTAATAAGAAGTTCCACTAGTATAGTATGGTTGGTTGTAGAACTAACTATAATTACCTTGTTAGAAAGGTAATTTCCTAGGAATTTGCTTTTGTATGAACTTGGGATTCAATGCAAAAGCCCAACACTCATGTATATGTAACATGACTAGGCAATAGTCCTTCAGATGATCATATATGTAGATGTCACAGTCATCATCTTCTTCAGTGGTTGAGTCTATATCCTCTTCTTCTATAGCCATTTTCCCTTTCTATTGATCAATGTTCTTACCTATCTTTTAGTCCCTTTTCCTCCTTTTATTGTGGTCACTTGATTTTTTTTGCATTACTCTCTCCTCTATGGTTTCTATGAAAGTTGTAACTTTCTCTTTTATCCATTCCAACATCTTATCTAGCCTTACTTGAAGTTTAGCAATAGATTGTTGCATTGGCAAGGTTTGCTGTGAAATCACCTCATCGGGAATTGCTTCTTCTTCTTTATCATAGAGATGAACCCTCTTCTTTTGAAGAGTTGGATCCTAGTGATATTCCTCAACATTCTCTCATTTACATAGCTCTCCTTCTTCTTTTTCCACATGCTCAATAGCCTTTGGATCCAATGGATTCTTAGTTCGTATAATTAACCTTGAGCATATCTTCCAAGGATCTCTCTTGTTTGACTATGAAGCCCATCAATGATGTGGAAAAGTTGCTCTTCCTTAGAGAAACCATGGCCTAAATATCTATACAATAGAGAATAGTATCTATCTAGCACCATATATAAGGGTTCATGTTATTCCTATTTCTATCCTTGGATTCATTTCCTTAGGTTGGACACCCTAACATAGGTTTGGTATTCCTCATTGAAAAGTTCTAACATTGTGAACCATCAATGGATTAAATTCGGTTCCAACAATATATACCACACTTTAGCTTTGTCTATTAGTATCCTAGGAAAGAGCTTAAGCTTTTTCCACCCACTTTCAATGTTTTGTAAGATGTAGGCATCATGGAAGACTTGTAAATAATGTTGTGGATCAAAATTATAGCTTTCTGCAAACTTAGGGATGCTATTCATATCAAGCCTTTTGATGTGACTTTTCTTGCCATGCCTATGGGGTATTTTAACTACCTTTTTGATCTACGTCATGCTTCTAGTGGCCAACAAGGGTTCACTATTATCAAACACATCATGGTAAAAATTTCTATTTCTATTTATCTAATTCTAATAATTTTGTTTATCTTCATTGTGATGTCCTTGATTTTGCCCTTGGTTTCAATTTCTATTCTTATTTTGACCCCATAGTGAAGCTTTGTCTCTATACCTACATTCATCTTTGTCAGAACTAGATATTCAAGAGGAAGATGAAGATGAGAAGCTAGGAGAATCCCCATGGCTTCTATAGTTCTTCCTTTGGTCATTTGATTAATATTTTCTAGGTTTTGAAGAGGTCCTAGGCCTTGAGGCCTTCCCTATTCTACCTTAACTAACTGTAATCCTTGAGTGTAATCAAGATGGCTATGAATAGATTAAACCCTTGCATGAGGTTTGTCACTCTAATTTTTTTCAATATATATCTCATTAGTTCTCCAATGAATGTTCTCTGCATACGATACATTATCGCTTCCATGTGAAAGAGACATTGTTGTTAGTTTATGATGTATATGACTTAATATTTTTTGAAAGATAATTTGTTAATGCATTTACAGTAATCATGTATAATATAACTAATATAGATAACTAACACCATCCCCTATAATGGCACCAATGATGAGTAGCAAGGTACCCCTTACATCCAACCATATGAATCACAAGTGTTTACGCACAATCTAGTCAAATTCTATGGATGGGACTAGTTGTGCAATCTAGATTGTTATGTCTTGATCATAGTTCATTTTCTTTCCACTTGGACTAGTGGTAGCTTTATCACATATGGTTTAGTCCAAAGTGGGGCATATGATAATTGATGTTGTTTTTGCCTTGGGCTACTTCTAACGATAATAAGGAAATCAATTGTTTAACTAATTAACAATGACAAGTAAAGTCTAAACTAGCTTACATGTGATAAGTATCTTTTCCTAACCTTTCATACATGCCTTGGGCTTTGTGTAACTACCACTGGGATTACCAAGCATACTGTTATTGAGCATACCAAATGATAACACTACTGGGTTACCAAGTAATTACACTTAAGCACTCATGATTATTTGTACTCATTCAACTTAATGATAGAAATAATAAAGAGTAATAAATGGTAAACATTAACTAAATAAAATAGCAAGCATTTAAGTAATTAATAATAATAAAGCTAAGTGGATGTTGCAATGATGGAAGTAATCTCAATCTTTATTGCTGAACATGTAACATGTCCAAGTACATCACACTCAAATAAGGATGTTGTATAATCATTTAACATCATACTGTGGGCATGCACCAGAAACAAACCAATAAACTTCTTTATGTCTACATCTAAAATCTATTTCTCTCTCCTTACCAACCATGCACCCAAGTTTTGTATTTATAGGCTAGCATGAATGAGGTGATATTGAATCCCTAACATTAAAGGTTGTGCCCCAATATTGGATACCCAATAACATGGCTTCGATATTGGACCCCTACCAAAACATGACACATCAAAGAGTAACTGTTATCATAACCACAAAATAAAAATGCAACTAGGGTAGTCAATAGACAAGAAGAAGTAATCATGCATGAAGCATTATCCAGGAAATTATCATTCTTATGAATGAATCAAGAAAGGATTCAAAGGATGAGGAGCATATCTACTTTAGTTCCATCCACATCCAATCCTATAACAAATAATGAGCTTCCATCATTATCCAATTCCAATATGATAACTATCATGCTAACAAAAATAGTATCAAACTAGATAAAGGTAGGACCACTCCTGAAGAAATGAATTAATCTAAAGATTCCTTTGATTTATTTATAAGGCTCTACTAGACTTAGGTTCCGAACTAAATCTGATCTCTCATGCAACATACAAGGCATGAAACCTACTACCCTTGAAGAAGTACAACATAATGCTAGAGCTAGCAAACTAATCTATCACCATTTCTTTGGAATAGATAGGAGATATGATGACCACTATCAATGGGTAGTCTTATACAATGAACTTTCTTATGATCGACGTGAAGAATTAAGATAGGGAATTTTCTATCATTATGGAGAAAGTATGGCTTAGCACAATTGAGTCTAAGTTAAACATGAGATATTATTTTTATAAATCTCTAAGGAGGACAGTATTGGCGACCATTTGGAATCACCAATGTTTTCCTTTGTTCTCACAATTGAAATCACCAAAAATGAAGGTGTTCCTTCAAACCTGAGTTTAGGTGCTTATTGGTCTCTAGCAATACCAAGGCCCAGCTACCTTCAAATAAACTCAATGGTAATAGAGCAAACTAATTATGAATGTGTATTTACTATTATAAATGTTGAAATGGTTGGGTTTGTGTATGAAACTATAATTAGATATTATAATAGAGATTCATCTAACCTTGTTGAATACTGTGAGTTATTAGAGATTTCTATTTTGTCAAGTCACTTAGTCTATATAGTTCCTATAGTACGTTGCTTGAAAAAAAATTTCACAAAAATTATAAAGCACAATTCTATAGAAATCTACTCATAATTTTCCGCAAAGAGAAAGATCCACAAGAAAACTAGAAATCAAGTGAAATTCAATGGATTTAAAAGAGAAGAAGAAAGAAAAGTAGATTTGTGTCAAATCTCAAACATTTAAATGAGATAAATTGAACATGAGTAAATACTTTGAAATAAAGCTATTCCAATTCAATCTAAAATATCAAAAATTATTCAAATCATCTGAGCTCATCAAGTAATTTTATAAAAGACACTCTTATTAAACTACCAAAATTCTTTGTAAACAAAAAAGTACAAGATATTATTTGGCTAATTACATAGTTGTCAAGAATTGAAAATAATAGAGCTATTAGAAAAGATTTAACAATTTCAAGATTGAAACATCAAGGAAAAAAATTTAAATAAAATGAAACTATTTTAAGTCATCTCAAAGTATCAAAGATTTTCTAGATCCTCTAAACTCAAACAGACATTTTCATAAAGACATTACTATTAAATTTCTCAAGATACTTATCAAAGATAACATAAGCTCTTATGTTCCAAACAAATAGAAGTCTAGAATTGCATGAAAATAGAGCTATAAGAGTAATCAGAAAATTTGAAAATTGAATGCCAAATATGATACTATCTAAACCATTAGCTAAACAACTAAGATAAAATGGGAAAAAGAACTCATAGAATTAAAACAAAGTAGCTAAATTGATGCAATTAGCAATCCATGCTTTACAAGTAATCTTCAATATGTATTTTTTATTCTTTGTTCTTCATAACTACCATAAGAAGTTATAACTTCTATAGGAAGTTACCCTCACTATAGGGATATAAGTTATAGTTAGCAAGTGTCCTGTTCATACAGGATGTTGGACAACTATCTAATAAACTACCTTCTTCTTAAATCATAATTTTTTTTTTGTTTTTTTTTCTTTTGAAAAATAATTAGCCTTTATTTATCATTGTTTAGGGTTATCTCCACATCAAAAGGGTCTGTCCATGTTTGATAGACATGGATAATAGGCAAATGTAATAATTGAAACTAAAACTATTTATGATAGGGAATAAGGTAACATGCAAATCTATAATCAACAACCACTCTATCATGCATGCATTTTGCGAACTACTCCATGGTGAATCTCAAGTTGGAAGCTATTGATGATGCCATTGGGCATGTCAATGAGCTACTCTGGGAACTTGTCATCTTTCATAAAATTCTCATTCCAAATGTTCTCGCTGCTCACCATGTTTGACAAATGTTGTACTTCTCATTTACAACAGCCTCTACAAACTCTGGATCTAAATTGGTTATTTCTTTGGCTACAACCACTCGAAATGCATTGTTAAAAATGCCAAAAATTGTGGATCTTTCCTAGCTCTATGATTCATAACTTACTTGAACTTTATCTTTTCATACCTTTCAGCTTGGCAAGAAACATCTCCATTCAACTGCCAATGGCTCTGGTTCTATGAGGATTTCTTTTCTTTGGCATAATTCTTGTAAACCTGGACATCATGTCAAACCTCTATGATGGTCTTGCAACTAAGCATATGTGGGAATGTGAGGTTGCCCTAGCACTATAGGCCTACCTATAGATACAGTGTGTGGCATGTTCCCTGCCAGGGTCATTCCCATGGTACACTACACCTACGCTTGAGCTTGATTTTCTAGATATTCTTTAGAAGCTCATCCTTACTCAAAGGTTTCCCTACATCTAGCATATTCAACTTGAAACACCACCAAATTTTCATGTTTTAACCTTTGTAACCTCAGCTCACAAAACCCAAGGCAAAACTTCATTGTAAATGTGAATATTGTAACCCATGGGGTGTAATCTTACATACTTTACACTTCTAAGGCTAAAAAATGCATCTTAAGTGGTCAAATCCTCATCCCCCAAGTAAAAAAAAGTCACATAGTATTTATATTTAGACTTGGGAGGGTCAAAATGCCTTTTTGGATGCCAAAAATGAAAATTTGATGGGTTTTATAAAGGGGTATACACTTTTCTACGTTGGAAACACCTATAGGGGGGTAGATCTCACCTACCCTCATTATGGAGGGGTACAACCTTCCCCCTCAATGTGGAAACCTTACCCCTCAGCATGGAAGATGTTCTCTTAGCATGGAAGACATCCCCCTAGTGTGAAGATCTAATCCTAGCATAGAATCCATCCTCCCAACATCAATGCCAATCCCCATTACTATTTTTAGTAAAAGGAATGATCATGGAAGTTTGGCACTTACTATACATAGTAACCCCCCAAATTTTGGCACCTACCCCACCTAAATCATAGCCAAAATCTACAGCCAATTTACAAAAAAAATTAAGGCCAAACCCCTATATAAACTAATCCCAAGCACCATTTTCAGGTTCCACCCCCTTTGCACTCACACACTTTGCCATTTTTGACAAGCATTTTTACATTCAAATCTTTGAACACACACAAAGCCTCTTGAATCACTAGCATGGAACCTCCTTTTGGTCAATTGTTCCATCCCATAGAAAATGCTACCCCTCATAGCCATTATTACATCCTCCTGTAACACCCCCTGCAGATCTAGTACAAGGAGCAACAAAGGTTAGAAAGCATTGGGAGTTGTGGAGCATATGGATCATGGAGCAATGAATTCCAGGCCCCCACTAAAGTGAAGCCTCCTATCCCCAAGAACATTTTTGTACACAATCTCTAAACTCTCTTTATTTTTGGTGAAATAAAGTTTACAATTTTATTTTATGTACAAATTAGACATGTTATTTTATTTTTGGTACATTTACATTTCTAAATTTACGATTGTATTTGCATTTTTATTATTTTGTTTACAATCCTCTAAGTCCCTAGGTGATCTACTAGATCATCAAGGGCACCCTGAATCCCATTTTTTAAAGGCCCTAGGGATTCAAGGTAAACTTATTGTATTGATATTTTTGGTTTTCCAGCCATCGAATTTTTCAATCATTACACAATTGGTTCCAAACCTTATCTAATGTTAGATTGTAGAGTGAATTTTGCTACATTAATGGCATGGTCATCACCACTTGGCTGCCATTGTTATTATTAGTGTTACTACTATTGGGTTGAATTTGAGGTCATATTGTGATTGATAAAAAAGAGATAATGATTGATTTCATACATGTTCCCTACATTAGCTGGACCATGTCCAAGATTTCATTCAAGGGATTTTTCTTTTGCCATTTTTGTGCATTTTTTATTATTTATTTTAGGAGATTTCTTCTTATCATAAATCTAGTTAATATTTTTAGTATTAACTAAAGGCAAATCATCAAAGGTACCTTTGTTGTTTACCAACCTAGCCAATTCATATATTGCTTTGATTTAAATCATCAATTACAGTATTGTTGTATTTATCCTTATAGAAGCTTTCACAGTTGGCAATGGCATGAGAAGTAAACATAGAAACAATGTTCCATTGGCTATGAAAGTAGGCACACTACTTGCTTTTGAGCATCTAATTCCCCTTTTATTACTATATTTTCATTTTTCAAAGAAAGTGATTGAATGGTTCATGAGTCATTTATATTTTCTATTGAGCCTCTATTTCTATACCCCAACCATTAGTCATAGATGAAGGGTAGTGTGATGAGCCATTTAAAGTATATCCAACTAATGGTTGATTTGCAGTGACTCTTTTATTTTAAAATTATGGTAGGTTCTTGGATTTTAACCTTGTAAGATATGAAATGAATAACACTCATGGCCAAGAATCTTGTTTGCGATAGAACACATGATTTGTGAGAAAATACCTACATTTTAGATAGAATTTCTCTTTCTAGGACTTAGCACTACATCACTTGTATCCTTTATTAATGGCATTTTTTCATTTTAATCCACAACAAAGAACATAGGGAAGTTTTCAACTTCTTGCATCATACCCAAATTTATAATCTCTTTGTCAACTTCATACCTTGACAGTTTTTTCACTTAGTGTGAACTTTGGATATATAGAGAGTACTTTTTTATTGATTTTACTTTAACATCATTCATATTTTTATCATGCTTCCTACTATTGCCTTTTGAGGTAAATAATCTAATTCCTTGTTTGCTAGTGTACTTTCTTCTAATCTCCAATAAAGAAATAATTTGGAAATTTAATTTTTTATCCTAACAACATCTCAGCATTATTTCATGAAGCATACTCCATTAAATGGTCAAAATGCCCCAACAGACATAAGAGGATCCATACACATGCAAAGGATTTCATCCATTACCAATGATAAAAGGTGTGCAACTGTGAACCAACACTTCAAAATGTCAACACATTACTTACATTAGCCCACAACAAAAGAGAGAAACAAGCATGTGTATGAGAAGAAACTTGGGCAACTAAACCAAAAGATACCTAGTGGCCAAAAACTAAGAACCTAAAATTACCTAAAATAGGCATGGAAACATCTAAACCACTTATTAACTTCTATTCTAAGAGAATGACCCCAACTGAAAGCTCACAAATGAAAATATTAATCTAGAATCATACACCAACAAATAGGGAAACTGTGGACTTGAAATTTAAATTTAGAAATCAACAAGAGAGTATAATTGGACCATCTATGATGGAAAGACCATCTAGTCCAACAAAATATATATTCTTAGATGATCACAATTTAATTAACATCAAGATTACCTGGGAAAATAACTAAAAAACTAAATCATTAAGGATGGTAACTGAGAAATCTATAGTGTATGATCTAGGGAATCTAGAGTCCATTTTTCAAACACTCACCCATGAGTTTAGTCATGGGGGAGATGCCTTATCCTGACTTAGAAATTAATAAGTGTCTTTTTAACTTTTTTGTTTTCTCATTTTGTGGTTTATATTTTTTGTTACACTTTTTTCTTTTCTTAATACCTTTTCACATTATTTGATCTATTTTCCTATTCTTTTATAGTTTTCAATTCCTTAATAATTTCTTAATTCTTTGATATTTTCTAATTCTTTGACATTTTTTTTTATTTTCCTTGTACATATTTTTAATTGTTAATAAAACACTAGAAATAAGGCAAATGTACTCTAATAAGATAAATATTTTTCTATATTATCAAATCATAAGGGACTAATTATCTATATAGTGAGACCACAACACCAATCCACCCATTCCAAAAATGCAAGGTTCTTATCATGGCCATAATGATATTCTTTCCATAATAAAACTTAAAATAAACTTGTGATCATTATGCCTCAACCAAAGGATGAAGAACTAAGTGGGAATGCAAAGGGTGTGATATCAAGGAGAATTGTGGATTTTCTTGGATTGATGTTGTGAGCTCTATCCTATTTTAAAGATGCATTATATCCTTGGAGATCTAACAAAAAATGGGAGTAAGAGTACAATAAGTGCTACTTTACCATGTCATTGGAAAGACATGTTACCCATTCCTAAATGTAGTCCTCTAGTAAGGTTGACACAGTCAAAAATAAAATCCATCCATAGAATAAATTTCTGGAGGACCCATCAGAAAGAAATGTTACCCATCTCTAAAGTTATGTGTCTTCTCAAGAATCCTAAAAATAATAAAAATTGTAACTAGTAAACTCCTCCCTTGGACAATATACCAAGTGCTAATACTCTTTGCAACAATGGTAGTCTTATGGTTGTGAATTTGGAAAATGAAATAATGTGATATCATTGAAAAGTGGTCTAGACTTATTTTGGATCTTATAATGAAAGGCTAATGATTACTTTAATCACCAATTACACACAATGATTCATTAAGCCTATGGTAAGACACCTCATGTCCTAATTTCAGTAATCCCCTCTATAGTCCATCTCATCTCACTCTGTAGTTAATCATAACTTATGGTTTTGTGTCATATAGTATTATTTTTCCAATCTAGTAATACTAATACATATGTTTTGCTAATAGGTATGTCTTACATTCAACTCCTTGAGTGTCTAAGAATACTTTTAGGCATGGTTATATAAGGGCACAAAGGGCTGGAGCCTGCTTTGGGGAGGATCCACTCATATAACTCTTGTATTTCATACTTTGTAAGCAATTCCACATCATCTTATGCCTTTCAAGATCATCCAATAATCTAACAAATAATTCCCTTACTTTCAAAAATAAGTCCATGCACTTATAACCCTTCATCCATCTTAAATACACTTCATAACATTTCATAGCTTAAAATTCCTTCTTTATGAATTTTCAACACCTAATGTCTGAAATCTAAGCTTCATGGGTATTTTAAGATCCTTTAAAAACATGTATTGTCTTCTAATCATTTAGTCTAACTCATTTTTTCCATTAGAAAATGCTCACAAAAATTAAATTTTTTTGAGGTGACATTGATGATACGGTGTATGAGCCCCTCATATGTCATTGATACGATGTTGTATCAATGATCTTGTGGTACAAAAATACTATATATAGGCATGGGAAGTTATAAAAAAGTTTCATTCTTGCCATTTTCCATAAGAGAAGTTTTTGCTCTTCTTCTTTTGAGCTTTGACAAGCTAACTTCCACAAGCCATAACTTTGCCCCTATAGCTCCAATTTTAAAATATTTGAACCCTATTGATAATAGAGCACTCAACTTAGTCATGGGAGAGTGACATCAAGGAAAATTTGAGTCAACCTTTTTAAAAAAATTGCCTAACTCTAGAAGATAGTTTATGGGTGAGTAAGATCAAACATAAAGGATATTATCATGAATTTAGTAAATTCAAGCCAAATAAGGTAATAAATTCTCCTCATAAATCATTCCAATTAATTCTAAGGTATTATGAGCCAAAAAGATAATAAGTGTAGGAGGTCATGCAAATTAAAGATGTAACATTGAAGGATCTCATTTTCAAAATTGTTCTAACTCTACAATCATTATGAACTAAAGATGTGATCTAACCAAAAGTACAATAAGGATTATGAATTGTTAAGTGCTAATATAAACATTTTAATAATATTAAATCCTTATGGATTGTAGATGGTCCCAAAAAGGATACCAAAAGGAGGAGCCTCACAACCAATAGGCAAAAGACTAAGAGGTTGAAGGAGAGGCCACACTAGAAAACAAACTCCACTAGTAGAATATGCAAAGCAGGAAATCCCAATCTTTTAGCATTCACTAGAAAATGCCTGCTACTAAGCAATCTACCCAAGCAAAGGTTGAAGCACTACAAGAACCAAAACAAGGAAAATACCTTAGGCTATTGCCTAAATGCCTCCAAGCCATCCAGGAAAACTCTATCATATCCACAATAATTGTGAAACTTAATTTTGGTCCTTTCATGGAGTCTACACCAAAGGCCATAAAAACATAGCTCCAATCATCTCCCATGTGGCCTACCTTATCAACAAGTGAAGAGTGTTACTTAGGGGAAATCCTTCAATTTTGGAAAAATAACAGAGTTGATGCGACAATTAAGATTGAAGGAATTTCTATGTCATATTCAATGGAGGTGATAACCAGAGCCCTTAATTTACCAAATGAAAAAGCTAACTTCATGTAGATATCAACATGGTCCAATACTAATATGAAGATATTATGGATGCACAAATCCTATGGCAAGAATGATAAAGAATATAGTGAGCTGACTACAAAAGAGAAAATATATTTCAAGATTGACACTCATCATCTATTCCCAACAAAGAGTCTCAATAGAATATCAACTTATACAGCCAAAGGAAGTACCATATTGATGGAAAAATTTAATGCTAATATCATCCATCTATACCTCCTCGAAATTTAAAGGTGATTTGAAGAAAAAAAGATGGGAAAGCCAACACTACCATTTCCTTTCCTAATCTAGAAAGCTTTGCAAATAAGTAAGCATACTAGGTTATACAAATGATGTTTTGAGGAAAGCTCATAATGCCTCATATGTTGAAATGTTAAAATCCAAGCCTCCAAAGAAGGATCAATTGGAGAAGCAGGTAGGTATTGAGGTATGTACTGGCTCAACTCCTGCAAAAACCATCTAGATAACTATCCAATAGTAATAGGCAAGATCCAATAGCCAACATCCAATTGATCAGCAGTAGCAACACCTACAACAGCAAGTTCCACCATCGTCCCACAAGATTATAGTCCCTCAATGAGCCATCTACAAAAAGTTGTAAACACAATCAGCTGGAGAATAAGAGAAGGAATCACTCTATATAATGTGATTGATAATGTAGTTAGGCCCATAGTTTCCATAAACCCTGCTAGTGGGCAAATATCATTGTAGTTAGGAGGAGGGATTGAATGGTCACAATAGATATTAGAGAATGTTGCATCATTCCAAGTGATTTTGAAGCTAGAGAAGGAGCCACAATAGTGGTAATGCAACATTAGGATGTAGTAGGAGCTACTGAAGTGATCATAGATCACATCAAAGAGTCTTTTAACATTCTTGTTGTGCCACCAGTAGATCTTTCCAAAGCAAGAGATGCTCAAATGCTAGTTGGTTCCTCAATGATCCCTACTAAACATGAAGATGTCTTGATAGACTACTACAAATAGGATTGGTCATGCAAAATTTTTTTGATATCACCAGTAATATCACTACAATCCAATCTGATCTAATAGCCACTGAGGAAAAGTTGTTCATGGCAAAGACTAAGGCAAAGCATGTTGAGAATGAACTCTATAGATTATAAGAAGAGCTCATGACCCTTAGGAGCATGAGAAGAAGAAGGTAGTTTGGAATGCATCAGTAGCAAAGGCATAACCATATGTGCATGCCAAAGCACTAACCACATTGCAGGAAGAGAACAGATAATTAGATGTTGATAATGCAAGGTTAACCAATGTGGAGAAACAAAAGAATGTCTTTGAGAAGAGCATTCAGCAACTTCAAGAGCAACTACTTTAGGTCAACTAAGACATAAGCTACTTAGCTAGGGAGAATAGAATCTTATTAGTGGAGGGTGTTCATGCAATAAGATAGAAATCTACAATTGATATTAGTGCATGAAAAAATGAGGCCAAAAAGCATGTATAAGCAGATCAACAAGAAATAAATCTAGATGGCTAAAGCCAAGATTAGTTCAATTTTAGCACAAAATCCATACTGGAAACTAATTTAGGATAGCCTAGCCCATGTCCACCAAGCTAAAATAAAAAAAAAGACCTGCAAATCAAGGATCTCACAAAGTACATGGGGTTGGCTAATATCCAATATGCTAACCTAGCCATGTTAATAGCAAGCAAGCCTAGAAATGATTTAAAATAGTAGGTATCAACCATATATGCTCTATATGAGAAAGAATTACTAACAAAAAGGATTCACTACACAAGTTACATGTAGCAAACTCAGAACTAGAAGTTGTTAAGGCCAGCTATCAAGGACAAAAAGATGTGGTAGCAAACTTGACTAGGAGAACATCTAATTATCAGGAGTTACAAAATATGGCTAGGACATTCTAGAAATAAAGGTAGCAATTTGCAGCATGGTATATCAAACCAAATCAAATGTTCCTATAGCTACCATGCCCATGGAATGTACTGACCCTTTTATACATTGCACATTAGGCATGGATGGTACATGATTCCAAGATAGAAGGGGAAAAGCTTCAGGCATTGCTAAATTTAAATCAGTTTAGAAAGGTTGATAATAAGGAAAAGTAGTTGATGGAGGAGCCACTACCATCGAGAACTTAATCTACATTGGGTTGTTCCAAATTTCTTTTTGTCTTATTTTTTCTTATCATGAACTTATATCAAAATTTTGTAAAACCACTGTGGCATTTAGAGTCATGTAAATAGTTTATCAATCAAATATAGTCGAATCTACCTTCTAATTTTGTAAGGGACTCCATCCTCATTTTGTTTTACTCAAGGATGATTCTTTAGTCAATCATGGGGGTATGAAAAAATTAAGTGTTTTTGTCAAAATAACATTGTATCAATTATGTCAATAATCTTAATACATCATCATTGATATTATGTCTTGGGATGTCTACACCCCTATAAATATAGCACTTGGATGCACAATCCACATAACTTTCATTCCACTAGTAACAAAACTCTTACTGTTTGATCTCTTAGATTTAGACTTACTAATAGAAGAGTGAATGCCTGTAGTGTAATGTGTCATAGTTGAAAGATGTCTTTATTTGAGCAAGTTATACTTGGATACAAGTTGTGACTATAATAAAGATCGAGACTATTTCCCATCATTACAACATTTTCTTAGTTTACTATTTTACTTAGTATAATTTCTATTGTTTTACTATCTTAATACTTTACTTTTCAAGCGCTTTATTTTTACTTGCATGTTATTAAAGTGAAATGAGTACAACTAATTTTGAGCATTAAGTGTAATCATTTACTAGTCCTAGTAGTGGTTTAACTGGATTCACTTAGTAGTGAACTTACTTGGAAACCTAGTAATGGTTACATGAGCCCAAAGTGTGTACAATGAATCAAGAATGGATATTCATCATTGTAGGTGAAAATACATTTATGTTTCTATTATTATTTATATTTAGCATCTAACTCTAGTTTCATCATGTTTACACTTAGAAGCATAACTAAACCTACAACATCATTTAATATATGCCTCATTACAAGCAAAACCATACACTTAGACTTCACTAGCTGAAGTTGGAAGACAATGATCATGAGCTTAACTTAATTACTAGCATATCAACATTTTCCATCCATAAATTATGATTGGGTCATAGGTGGACACTCATGACTTTTATGGTTGGGTGTTGGATTGCTCAACCGCTCATCAAAAAGAAATGCTTAATGCTTAATTGTTGGTAAAAGGTTTACATTTCCTAGATACTAAACTTTGGTCTATTATCTGTGACTATAGTAAAGGGTATGCAAAAATAGAATACTATGTTGTCTAATATTAATTTATAGACTTGTTGGAATGTTTTTTTCCTTAGAGGAATGGCTTCAATCCAATTTTTCAAACATTTAATCATGGTGATGATGAAGCTATGCCTTGCAGAAGACTTAGATGTTATAGAATCAATAATGTTGATTCCCCATCTTTGAAATGGCTAGGTGATCAAAGTAGTATGTAACTTAGTTGGTGGCACATGTATTAAGTTATTGTGATGTTGACAAGTATTACAAGTTTTAAACTTCTTTAGGTAGTCACTTTCCATATAGGGCATATAATATCCTAATCATCTAATCTTTGTGGCCATGACCATAGGTCTTATATGTCCTCCACATATGCCCTTGTGACCTACTTAAGGATTTTGTGAGCTTTGATTTTTTCCATGCACATTAGCAATATGCCATCATAGGAATTTTTACATAATGTGTTATTGGCCATAATGACATATTATTTTGATCTTTTACATAAGTCATTCTTTTGAGAAGCAATTAGGTTCTATGGAGATTCACCATGCATTAGGTAAAACTTGGTATCTTCATACCACTCTAGTCAAGGGACATTGTTAACAGTGGATATAGAGATTCTTTCAATGACCTGCATGGTTGGAAGAGAACAATTCTCCATCAAGGAGGGTAACTTTCTAAACAGATCTAGCATCATACATAGGGCTAAGGTTCTAATGGCATCAGCTAAGGTGTTCTTGTTTTGGGAGTTGAACTTCATCAAAGTGCATGATGGCCTTGTAGCCTTCAAGGACCTCATTAACAATGTTCACATGTTCATTAGGGAACTTAGGTTCGATGGTTGTGTTTTCCTCAACTAGGGAAGTTGTAAGTTATGTGTCTATAGCTTGACCTTTTGTTAAGGCTTGGAAGATGTAATGCAAATCAAACTCGGCTATTTTGGCCTTCCACTAGACTATTCAGCTACTTTTGTATATATTTGTTGTTATGTCTCATAGCATGTTGTATTTACATATGATGTTGACTTAGCTCCTAAAGAGGTAGCTTCTTCACATTTTTAAAGAGAAGACTAGGACTAGGTAATACTTCTCAACCTCTGTATATCAAGTCTCGTAAGCTATCAAGACATGGCTCAAGTAGCGAATAGAAAAACTACTCCATCATCCCATTTTTGACAAAGTAGAGAGGCTATGAACATGTCAGAGATTGCAAGATAGATGTAAAATCGTTTGTCCTTCTAAGGTGGGTAAACTATGAGTAATTGGGCAAACTCTTGCTTAATGTTATCAAATTCTTTTTCACATTGGTTAGTCCACTCATAGTGAACTCCCTTTTAAAGTAAGTGTTTCATGGGTTGTAGTTTATCTGTAAGTCTTTGAATAAACATATGAATTAATTTCAATCTACCTTGTAATTCCCATGGTACCTTAAGGTTAGTAGGTGTTGCAAAATTGGTTATGGCCTTAACCTTATTAAGATTAACACATATTCCTACCTCAAATACTATGAAACCAAGCATCTTACTTGTTTTGACATCAAAGACATACTTCTTAAGATCAAGTACAAGTTTGTATTTGAGACATCATTAGAGTACTAAGTCTAGGTCATGTGCATGATCATTGGTTTCCTTGGACTTTACTACTGTATCATCAATATAATCATTAAGCAAACCTAGAATGTAGTCACACCCATGTTCTTTAGACTAAATGACATCATGGTATAACAAAATATCCCTCAAGGGGTTATGAAGGTCATGTACAAGTGATGCTCTAGGTTGATCCTAACTTGGTTGTATCCCAAGAATCCATTCATGAAGGATAATAAGGCATGACCAGCCATAGTATTGATGAGTTAATGAATACCAGGCAATGGATAATTATCTTTAATGGTTGTCTTATTAAGGTCCCAAAAATCTATACAAATACGAATGCTTTGATTTCTCTTGGAAACCATCACTATATTACACACCCAATCAACGTAATCGACAACTCGAATGAAACTAGCTTGGTAAAGTTTCTTGATCTAATCACGAACTACCATGGTCAAATCTAGTCTAACTTTATAGACTTTTTACTACGATTTTGATACTAGGATAAGTATGATGTTGTGTTGCACTAATCATGGGTCAAGTCTTGGCATGTCTTCGTATGATCAAGTAAATGATTTAATGTTATTTTAAAGCATCTTGATAATGTCTTGAGCATACTATGGTTTGAGTGAGGAACTTAGTTTAAGCATTTTCTCCTCACCATTGTGTGTTGTGAAAGAAGCCCCAACTAGAGCATCCTTATTAATGTCATAAACCTCGAGGTCAAGGGTTCTAACTATGTACTTAGGCCATTTTAGAAATTTCTCTATCAAGGCTACATGGTCAAATAGTTTTTAAGGCTCAAGATCTAGGTAATCAAGGTCAATAATTCACTCCACATCACCGTAGGATCTACCTAGTTTCAAAGGTAAGCTAAATTATACCCATGTGTCCATGTTTTGGTCCTACACATCAACCAAAAGCACATTAATTGGCATTGTATGATATAATTTGCTAAAAATGCTAAAATGATGCAAAATGACAAAGTAATAGAACACCATGGAGCACAATAATGATCAATCAAAGTAAGATGAGATGTAATGAGGCCAAGTAAAGTCATAAATGATAGAAAATAATACCAAATGATATTTAGTTATGCAAAATGAAGGTGAAACAAGGTCAAATGTGATGCAAATGTCTTAAAATGAGGCCAAGTGATAACAAAATAATGAAAAATGATACCAAATGGGATAAAAATGGTTCAAAATGATATCAAATAACATCAAATAAAGTTGTAACAATGAAGAAATTATGTCAAATGATGAAAAATGATGTCAGGATGATGTGAGATGATGTTGAATGATTTCCAACAAGGCCAAATGAAGTCAAAACTATGAAAAATGACACCAAATGATGTCAAATGATACCAAAAGATGTCAAAATGAGGTAAAACAATGTCAAGGAGGATCAAGAAAGGTTGAATGGTACCAAGAATAGCATAAAATGTTGTCAAATGATAGTAAATGATATCAACAAATGATACCAAATGAGATTAAATGAGGTTACCTCAATCAAACTTGGTTGAATAAGGTTACACAAGTATGGAAATCATATAAATAATAATATTTATCTTTATTTTAGATTTTTCTAATTTAACTAAAGAAAATTCTAATGAAAATAAGTTATAAATTATCAAAATAGATGAAAACTTGGAGAAAACATTTCGCTAATTGCCAATATTCGTAAAAAGCTAAGGAAAATAGGTGGTAAAATGTCAAAATTAGCAAAAAGCTATAGGAAAAAAGTTGTAAAGTATCAAAATAATAAAAATGAAAGAGAAACTAAATTTTAAATTGTTAAAATAATAAAAAAAATATAATAAAAATTAATAAAACAAGAAAAACGCTTGTAAAAATAGAAAAAACTTGTGAAAACTAGTAGTAAACTACTAAAACATTTGATTTTTGTATTAAAATATTTTAAAAAGCTAAAAATTATTTTCCCAATTTGAATGAACCCTTATCTCAACATGGTAATAGTTTGGGCTTGATTTTTAATTTGTAGGACCTACCAAGATAGCTTATGACCACTCTAGGTCATGCTTTTGACACGTGTAGCCTAAAATGATGTTGTCTAAGCTTTCTTTGAGCTTGTTTTTGGTATTATAGGTTTCTTAAATTTTTATTAAAATTTCCCAATGTATTTGGTTTTATTTAAAATGTAATTTAGTTGTATTCATTTTGATCAAGTTTTTTGAAGCTTCAAACCTCCTACTACAGTGCCTAGGGTTTTATGAAGAACTTTGCCATTTTGGAGTTTTTTGGAGTAAAGTAAGTCGTTTCTAATGCCATCACTTTTACCTCTATTCTAGATCAATGTATTTTTCCTAATGTCCAATTAAATTAACTTTTTCATGAAGTTTTGACAAAGTTTCGATCACATTTTTGGTTCTTTTGAATTTCTATGTAAGTGTTGGCAAGGGAAAGGGAAATCTATGTTATTTAAGATCATATCCATCAAGGTAAAGGCTTAAAAATGCTATCACATTAGTATTTACATTTACCAACATGTTAGACATGAATACTTCATCATAAACACATCTTAGGCTACTTTATGATGCTTTCGACTAGGCTTTTGGAACTTCCAAGATAGTAGCTAGGGTTTTGGCTAGAAATTTATGGTTTCTAAGGTTGTGCAAGCCAATATTAAAGTTTGTTGATATCCTTACATTGGAATTCATGTTGGCCAATTTATTTGGCATCAACACCAAACTTATAAATGAAAATTAATAGTTTTATGGGGCTCTTCGACTCAATCTTGATCCTTTCCATCTTTCGAGTATAATGGCCAGGGTTCTGAGGGAGGATCTACAGTTTTTGGGCTTATGCTAATCAAGTTTTGGATTTTTTTGTATGCTCACATTGGTATACATGTTGAAAAATTTATTGGATGGCAACATTCAAGGTGTGGAGTCCATCTTCACAAATTTTTATATTTTTTAATGCAATTCTCTTACCTTGCAATTTCTTATGTCTACACCTAGGGTTCTAGAGTAATATTGGTGGTTTTAAAGAATATAAAAGTTAAATTGAAAGTTTCATGATGTTCTAAAATTATTATTTATTTTGAAAAACATAATTAACATGACCACCAATGCATATACCAAGCTTTAAAATTTTTCAAGAAATTTGAGCAGGCTTTAAGGCCTTCTCGATCTCCACCACAGTGCCTAGGATTATCGTGTAAGATTACCATCTTCTGGGAACCATTTCTGGCAATGTATAGGGATACTTAGTAAGGATTAGTTTTTCTTAATATGTCTTATGTTGTAATTCACATAGGTTAATGTATTTGACTTGGAATTCTTTACTTTCAATGTAGTCACTCCCTTGTACTAAATTTTTGTGTACTGGAACTTACTAAAATCTTGGACTTTGGTGGGGTTCTCTGGATGGTAAAAACTTGATTTTGAGATGGTCAATTCCTTATCACACCTTCTATGTACTTTTTAAATACTTTTTAGTTCTTTTTACCAATGTATTTCCAAGGCTCTTAAACTCTCCAACTTGATGTATGCATTGTCTTAGGAGGCTTAACTTGGAAGGTCAAAATAGAAACTTTCAACAAAAACCTAATATACAAGGCTTGATATTTCTTTAAAAATTCTCAAGCTTAATCTAGAGAAGGCTATTTTTACTTCACAAGGATCTTCTATATCTACATTTAAGGCACTTAAATATTAAAGGATTTCCTACAACCAATTCCAGTGCTACAACTATTTTCCCCTAAGGCCTTTTCTTTTTATTGATTTGGAGTTTCTCCTCTTTGTAGTACTCCTCTGCTTTTCTACTCTAGATTTTAATTTTTAATATATATTTATGTATGTATTTATGTGGGTATGTATGTATGTATATGTGTGTGTGTGTATATATATTGGGGGATTGATACCCAAAGCATAACAAAAATACAAAACACAAAAAATTAGTTAAAAAATGCATTAAATGTTCTAGTCATAAGGCATAATAACCAAGATGGGGTATATAGAATTTTTTTGTTATAATTTTTTTTCCATCATTGTGTTCTCAATTATTGATCCACCATCCTTGTTGACCTTTTGGTATGTCAAAACCTTAAGGAAAATGAACAACGTAGAATGTTTGTTATGAATAATTTATTTGTAGGACATGAACAAGAACTCCACAATGAGACTTGAGAACTCAAGGAAATGAGATCTATAATGAGATGTCAAAATGAAGACCACATGAATAAGATGAGAGCATGGACAAGAATGAACATGAATGAAGGCTACAAATCAAATGAAGATGCTTCAAGGATTGGCAAGAAGGAAAATTAACAAGAGAAAGCCTCAAAAGACAAAGCTCAAAAGTTAAGAAGATATCTCCTAAAAATAGTAGACATCCCACATAAGACATTCATTTTCAAGTGAGAGATCTCTCTTGAATTTAGGCCAATCTTAGGTAGACATCCCAACTTCAAAGAAGAATTCTACACTAGCCATTGGACAAATTCTGAGGAGTTTTTTAGAAACTCTAAGGCTATAAGAAGATACTAACATATTGGAAATTATGAAATTACTACTCACAAAAGATCAATCATTGTCTATTCTAAGCTATTGTATTCTTGTTCTTATTTGTAAGATCATTTGCTTGGTTGCATGTTGTACCAAGCTTCAAAGTGCAAGGACTTGTAAATTTATTTACATTCTTTCCTTGTGTCTTTCATTTTTTCTTGGAGCCCTGCAAGGTTGATGTACTTCTTGTGAGAAGGCATCCACAATGAGCTTGTTGGGACCTTGTAGGGTTGAGTAGTTTTATAGTATCAAAACACTCTAGAGTGGAGCCTAATTTTGTAAAGGTTGTGGGATCCTTGAAATCACATTCTAAGCTTGTTGGGACCTTACAAGGTTCAATGGTTTCATAGTGAAAAAACACTCCAATGCGGTGCTTAGAGATTGTATAGGATGTGGTACTCTTCAAATCACATTTTATTAAGAAATAAAGTTCAAAGGTGTGCACGAATTCTACCATCCAAGTGTGGATGTATCCAAGTTAGGGAACTATGTAAAATTTGATGTGTTCTTATGGAAGATGCAATTTTAATTGTGGAACTTATTCAACTCTCCTTCTAAGTTCTTGATCCACAATTGGTATCAAAGCTTGGTACTCTTACATTCATGCTTCAACTTTCAAGAGTGAATTATGTAGGGAACATCCTACACAAATCCATCGATCTTTGATAGGTTTGATTTTGCTTATTGGAAGAAAAAAATGAAAGGCTTCTTCAAGTCAATAGAGTTTGAGGTATGAAAGTCAATCCTTGAAGGT
The DNA here is from genome assembly GCA_015680685.1 of Gnetum montanum. Taxonomy (NCBI): domain Eukaryota; kingdom Viridiplantae; phylum Streptophyta; class Gnetopsida; order Gnetales; family Gnetaceae; genus Gnetum; species Gnetum montanum. The sequence continues at coordinate 2,038,875 of MNCI01031946.1, read as the reverse complement.
TACACATTGCCCATTGATAACATATTAAAGGCCCTCAAGCCATTAAGCAAGAGGAAGCCAAAAGAAAGAGATAAGTTCATCTATAATTATAAAGTAATAAATTATTTATATTGTGCACTAAATAGCTCTAAATTTAATAGAGTAGCTAGATGTAGAACTACTAAAGAAATTTGGAAAACCTTAGAGGCTATCTATGAGGGAACATCCATAGTCAAACAATCAAAACTTCTAGTTTTCCATAGTGAATAAGACAAACTCAAATTGAGGAAAGGTAAAAAGATAAAATATTATTTTTATAGGGAAAATGATCTAATTATAGCAATTAGGGGTACAAGAAAGGACTTACTTGAAAGTGATGTAATCATTAGAATCATTAAAACTCTACAAACTAAATTTAGACCTAAGGTTACAACTATGGAAGAAATTAGAGATTTTTTAGTATTACAACTTGGTCTTATCAAAAGCATCCTAGACAAGGTGCTTTGCAAGAAAATAAAATTTGGAAGCAAAAAGAGAGGAAGCCTAAATAGAACATGATGGCTTGAGTAGCTTTCTTTGTAGTCAAAATAGATAGGTGGTATATTGATAGTGAATGTTCAAGACATATGACAAGAGATTAAATCCAATTTATTCACTTCACAGAAAAAAATTTGTGAAACTATCACTTTTAAAGATGACATAAAGGCTCCTATAAGAGGTATTGGTACCATAGAAGGAAAAGGTAAGGGAAAACCTACTATAAATAAAAAAAAATTATCAAAGGATTAAAGCATGATCTTCTAAGTGTAATTCAAATTTTAATGTTACATTTTAAGAGAAACTTGTAGAATTAAATACTTAACCACTAGAAACATTGTAATAGAAGGAGCATGAAAGGCCAATGTTTACACTACTATTTTTGGAGATAATCCTAACCTTAAATCTAGGTGCTTGATTAGTAATATAGATGATGCTCGTATGTGGCATAGAAAGCTAGGCCATATAAATAAAGAGATTCTTTAGACCTTAGTGACAAAATAAATGGTTCGTGGATTGCCCAAACTTACATACTTCAATTTGAACACCTGTGAAGCATGTAAAAAGGGAAAGTAAATAAGGGTAAGGTTTGGTAAGAAAAATTTTATATCTACCTCTCATCCCTTAGATTTACTTCACATGGATTTTGTTGATTCTTCTCAAACACTTAGTTTGCAAAAGAAAAGGTATTTTCTAACCATTTTTTATGGTTACTCTTGCTTTACTTGGGTTTCCTTTTTATATCACAAGGATGAAGTATTTGATCATTTATAAATAATTTATAATTAGATTTAAAAAGATAAAGGCTACACTGTCAAATTCATCAAGAGTAACCATGGAGGAGAATTTAGGAATGTCAATTTTGAGCAATTTTGTCAAATGAATGACATACTTCATCAATTCTCTACTACAAGAACTCCGCAATAGAATGGTGTAGCTGAAAGAAGAAATAGGATCTTAACTAAAATGGGGAGAACAATATTGAATGAAAAAAATCTTCCTTACCACTTTTGGATTAAAGCAATTAATATTGCTTGCTACATCTCCAATAGAGTTCTAGCAAGAAGGTTCACCTCTAAAACTCCTTATGAATTATGGACTATTAGGAAACTTTTGGTAGGTAATTTTCATGTCTTTGGGTCCAATCCTCAATCCTACAAGGTTCCAACAAGATCAAAATGTGGCTTCAAGGATCCCACAACCTTTATAAAATTAATCTCTACTTCAAAGTGTTTTGACACTACAAAACCACTCAACACCACAAGGTCCCAACAAGCTCAATTGGGATGCCTTCTCACAAGCAGCACATCAACTCCTTAGGGATATAAGAAAAAGAAAAAGATATAAGGAAAGAATGTTACTAAATTTATAAGTCCTTGTAGTTGAAGCTCAATGCAACATACAACCAAGTAAATGATATTACAATAAAGAACAAGAATACAATAGCATAGAATAGACAATGATTGATCTTTCATAAATAGTACTTGAAAATTTTTCAAGATTTTGGTATCTTTTTATAGCCTTAGAGTTTCCAAAAACTCCTCAGAATTCATGCAATGGCTACCAAATGGCTAATATAGATGTCTTCTTCAAGGTTGGAATGTCTACCTAAGATTGGCCCAATTAAGCAAAGATGTCTCACTGAAAAATGGGACATCTTCTATGGAACATCTCTAGGGAGATGTCTACTCTAAGATAAAGATGTCTACTATTTTTAGGAGACATCTTCTTAACTTTTGAGCTTTGTCTTATGAGGCTTTCACATATCAATTTTCCTTCTTTCTAGTACTTTAAGCATCTTCATTTGATTTGTAGCCTTTATTTTCATCCATGCTCTCATCTTGCTCATGTCGTCTTCATTTTATTATCTCATTGTAGATCTTATTTTCTTGAGTTCTTAGATCTCATGTGGAGTTCTTGACCATGTCTTGCAAACACATTATCCACAACAAACATTCTATGTTCTCCATTTTCCTTAAGGTTTTGACATACGAAAAGGTCAACAATCCCCCCCTTTAGTGATGTCCAAAACTTAAGAAAATGGATGAGTAAATATAAAATTTAAATAATAGTAAATAATAAAAATACTTAAAATGTATAAATTCCAATTGCATCCAAAGGGAATCATATAGTAAAAGCATAAGAACTCAAGACAATAGGTTTAAGATGAAACAAAATATTTTTACAAACTATCCAGGGGCCAACCTATCTAAATAGCATAATTGATAAATACAAAAGGACATAAAGTTCACAAGTATCTATCCATACACATACATAGTATCACTATCCAATCCTCAATATATAAATATACTATCTAAAAATTCTTCTCCTTTTTGAACATCACCCAAAAGGGAGGGACCATCCAAGGACTCTAACCATTGACCTCAGTGGCATCATCTGAGTTCTCATTTGATGTAGCTACAACACAAGAAGTTTTGTAGGTCTTCTCATCATCATCAGCACTACTGGTACTGGCATTGGATACATACTACTCATCATCATTATTCAAAAAATGTATTTGAGCTAGAGCCCTCCATGGATGGAGCTTCACTTGAAATCAAGATCAAGCTAATGGATCCTACTAAGATGGAGCCTACTATGAGGATGAGGAAGCACCCTTCCTCTAATAAGTGATAGAATCAATAGGTATTCATTGGAAAGAAGTCCCAAATATGCTATCCATGGGCTGCTCCTCAAATTTTCTTAAAGTATTATCCTAATGATGAGAACTAGATCTAAGCTACATGGGATCAAGACACATGATGGTGGTGCATCAGGCTCCTCTAAATATAGTTCCATCTGACTCCTATAAATTTTTCCACTACATAGAAACACTGACTTCCCAAACAAAGTATCATAAAATTCATCTTGGAATACAAGAATTACACCATTCATAAAGATGTCATTCATGGAATGAATGGTGATCCTAAACACATCAACACTGGAAATCCCAATAATTGCATTAACTACTTGAGGAGAAATATCAATAAACATATCCTTTATTATGGTAGTAAAAGCCCCAACCAAAGCAATTGTAATGACAACGTTACAATAAAATTCTCTTATGAGAATTTTAGGCATACAAAAATTCATGAAAATGAAAGAAACCCAATTTAAAACTTGAAAGAATCCCATCAATTTCTTCTAATGGTGTTGTTGAAAATAGAGAGAATGTTCAGAAATAATAGAAATGGTTTGAGCTACCTCAAAAAAATGTTGGGCATCAATGGATCTGTATTGTGAATTATAAGTACTAGCAGTGTTGGTGGCAACTTCCTTTGACTTCTTGCTCTTCCTTGGTCATGGCCTTAACATTGCAACCTTCTTATGGGTCATGGATGTTGAAGAAAAATGCACAACTCACTATTGTTGGTAAAGCCCTAGTCATCTCCCCTTGGTCATCTTTCCTTGGTTGTCTTCACTTGGATGTGGAATAATCAATGAAAAATGAAGGTTTGGATTTATATAATTGTGCTCAATGATGGTTTTTAACCAAAAGATAAATGTTTCCTTTAAGAGACAGATGTCTATGTCATACCTACAAACAAATAGGTAGATGTCTCACTAGAAAAGTAGGCATCTCTATAGTGTTTAACAAAGAAACAAGTAGACATCTCTCTTGAAAAGTAGATGTCTCTTTTGTTATGAAGATGTTTCATGGGAGACATCTTCAAAAAGATTTTCCAACAAGAAAATTTTTAAGAATAACTTCCAAGGATTATATTCTTAAGAGACATTTACAATAAATTAAAGACTCACCTCTACTTACCTTTCTTACTGAAGAAAATAAAGGTGCCTAAGGAGCTTGAGAATGAGATCCCTCTTTTGAGGTACCTCATCTCATGCAAATTTATTCTATTTTCAAATACTATCTCTTCTTCACAAATTGATTGAAGAGGTTTTTCTCACTATCATATTTTTTCCTATTAAATCTCCATACCTTCTTAACTTCCTTGTCCTTTTGAGTTGTCCACATTCTTTTATCGTCTTGCATAGTTTCCTTTCTAGACACATTTGGATAAGACCAAGAATTTTTGTGATATGTCCATGTGTTCTTATGATAATGCTTTAAATTTTAAATCCATTTTGTATGCCAAAATCTATTATATTAATAACACTTAATCATTTTTTTAGATTAAAGTTATTAAACCTTGAAGTTTCTCTTTGGTTAAATGTAGTGGTAGCAGTTACCTCAATCTTTGAAGGGGCCTCCTATTTAGATATATTTTATGGGGATGCTATTATTATTAATATCAACCTAGTTCACTTTTATCATTTGGACTTATTCCTTGCTCAAGAACTATTCAAAGTGATTCTTTTTCTTTGACCAGCCTCTCATTTACAAGTTTAGCATCTGTAAGTTCTTCCTTAATCTGCTCATAGGACATGGTTAGTTTTTTATTCTCAATTCTTAGGTATGATTTTTTTCTATAAAATCTAAAATTTTCATATTTAATAAAGAGAAATCTTGATCCTTGTTCTTTAATTCTTTCTTTAATTTTATAAAAATATTTTGAAGAGATAAAATTTCATTGTACAAGAGGTCATACCTTTCTTCTTCAGTTTCCATTTGATCATCATCATCTAACAAGTTGGTATCATCATATATAAGAGCCATATAGATGAGATGTATATGTTTTGTAGTGTCATCCACCTCTTCTTTACTTTGCTCTCCATCATCCTAGCTTGTGTAGAAGTTGATCTTGTTCATGTCCACATTAGTCTTATCCTTTCGTTGTAACTTGCCATTACTAAGACATTTGAAGGACACATGGCCTCTTCCACCACACATCCAACATTTTATTGAAAAAGTATCAAAATTTGAATTTGAAACATTCTTACCTCTATCTATACCTTTAGAGTTGGATTGGTTATATTCTAGTTGATTGAGGCTTCTACCTTTTCTTGCTAAAATCCTTTAAACTCATCTTGATAGAAGAGCTATTTCCTCTTCACTATTCAATTCGTATTCATTCAATTTGTTCTCTTTAGATGATGATTTCAAGGTGATGGGTTTTTCTTTTATTGCTCATCCACTTATGAGATTCATTTCATAAGCAATAAGAGTACTTTGGAGCTCTTCAAATTTTAATACTAAAAAATCTCTAATTTCTTCCATAGTTGTAACCTTAGGTCTAATTCAGTTTGTAGACTTCTAATGATTTTAATGATTACATGACTTTCAAGTAAGTCCTTGCTTGTACCCCTAATTTCTAGGACAAGATCATTTGCCCTATAAAAAAAAATCTTTTATCTTTTCAAATTTCCTCATTTTGAGTTTGTTGTACTCACTTTTCAAAACCAAAAGTTTTGATTGTTTGACTATGGATGTTCCCTCATATATATTCTCTAATGTTTTTCAAACTTCTTTAGAAATTATATATCTAGCTACCCTATTAAATTCAAACTTATTTAGTGCACAATATATATATAATTTATTGGTTTAGAATCAAACATGAACTTATCTCTTTCTTTTGGCATCTACTTGCTTCATGACTTGAGGACCTTTGATGCACTATCGATGGGTAGTATATAACTTTTAAGGATTGACTCCCATATCTTAAATTTCATTGACTCAAATAATCCTTGCATCCTTACTTTCCAATAAGCAAAATAGAACCTATCAAACATCAGTGTCTTTGTGTAGGTTGTCCCCTCCATAGTTCACTCTTGAAAGTTGAAGCATGAATGTAAGAGTACCAGGCTCTGATACCACTTGTGGATCAAGGACTTAGAAATAAGGGTTGAACAATTTTCCCAATTAAAATTTCACTTGCCACACAAACACACCAAATTTTACATAGTTTCCCAACTTGGGTACATCCACACTTGGAGGGTAGAATCCATGCACACCTCTGGAATTTGTTTCTTAATAAAATCTGGTTTGAAGGACACCACATCCTATAAAAGCTTTGAGATATGCACTAGAGTGTTTTGTCACTACAAAACCACTTACCCCACAAGGTTCCAACAAGATCAAAATGTGATTTCAAGGATCCCACAACCTATACAAAATTGAGATCCACTCCAAAATGTTTTGATGCTACAAAACCACTCAACCCTGCAAAATCCCAACAAGCTTAATGTGGATGCCTTCTCTTAAGAAGCAAATAAACCTTGTAGGGCTATAAGAAAAAGTGAAAGACACAAGGAAAGAATGTAACTAAATTTACAAGTCCTTACACTTTGAAGCTTAATACAACCTACAACCAAGCAAATGATATTACAATTAAAAACAAGAATACAATAGCATAGAATAGACAATGATTGATCTTTTATGAATAGTACTTGCACAATTTCCAAGATATTGGTATCTTCTTATAGCCTTAGAGTTTCCAAAAAATCCTCTAAATTCATGCAACAACTACCAAGTAGCTAGTGTAGACATCTTATTCAAAGTTGGGATGTCTACCTAAGATTGACCTCAAATTAGGAGAGACATCTTACTAGAAAATGGAACATCTTCTATGGGATGTCTCTAAGGAGATGTCTACTCTAAGATAGAGACATTTACTATTTTTAGGATACATCTCCTCAAATTTTGAGCTTCTTTTTTTCTTAGGCTTTCTTCCATCAATATTCCTTCTTGCAAGTACTTGGAGCATCTTCATTTGATTTGTAGCCTTTGTTTTCATCCATTCTCTCATCTTGCCCATGTGGTCTTTATTTTGTCATCTCGTTATAGATATCATTTCCTTAAGTTCTTAGATCTCATGTGGAGTTCTTGACCATGTTCAACAAACACATTATTCACAAGAAACATTCTATGTTCTTCATTTTCCTAAGTTTTTGACATACCAAAAGGTCAACAGGTCCAAATGCTATATTCTTAATATTAAATATATCTTAAGAAAATTTGATCCTAAAATTGATGAAGGCATTTTCCTAGAATACTCTTATGTTAGTTGAGCATATAGAGTCTTCAAAAAAAGAATAAATGTTATAGAAGAAATCATTAATGTTAACAATGATAATATTAATGTTACTTCTCCATAACCTAATGGTGTAGTTCTCATTCAAAAGTTGTCTCACAAGTACAAATTAATAAAAATTCAAAATTAGATAGTGAACACGAGTAAGAGCATAAGGATGAACATGATGAGATATCACCAATAACCTAATATGCCTAGAATTAGTATTCATTCCCACTTGCTGTACACATCCTAAACTAGTGCAACGCTACTGGGATTACCGAACGCTAATCGTTACTGGGTTACCAAGTGCTACATGCATACTCAAAGTGGTTGTACTAAGTGGATTTAACTAAGAGAGTTGTAGGGTAAGAGAAATCATTAATTAACTAGGAAAGAATTAAATAATAATTAACACTAATTAATCTATTCTGTATGCTGCAAGGTTTATCATAAAGTTCATCTTTATTATCGTACACAAAGTGTGCTTAGGTACACAATGCTCGAATAAAGATCCGTTCACTTTATGACTCCTACTATAGGCACGTAGAAATAATTCTAACTCTGGAGGGAAAAATTGATAAGAGTATGGCTGAGGGACTAACTTCTAATGTGGAAACCAAGGGCGCCACCTCTTATTTATAGGCAAGGAGGCAGGCCATGATATCAGGTATCCAACATTGCATGGTTGATCCAATATCACAGACACGATATCATGGATGCGATATCACAGTTCATCAGAACCCCATGACTAAATAAAAACTCATCCTTGAGTTCCTTATAAAATATTGGAAAGGTATGGGATTATTGCCTAAATGATCATTGACGATGAAACGGGGTGACAGACTCAACGTGCCCAGTGAACGGATCAACAATACAATACATGACAGCATTAGTGTTCATGACCACAAAAGTGAACATTGTACATAAACAACATCTAGCCTTATTTGGTAGCTGGCAGAGAAGGAGAAGAAGAGAGAGAAAAATGAAGATGTGTTGTTGCCGATGCCAAGATTACGCCTTCCATTGTTTATTCATAGCCACGCCACCAATCTTTCTCCTTTCATAAGCATTCCAGTTCTGGTCCATCTTGAGTGTTTCCTCCAAGCCCAATCTATTGTTGTATGATTGCCATTTGCACACACAACACAGTCACAAATGAGCAAGGGTAGATAAATCACAATGCAGTTGATACCTTGCCTCGATGCAAAGTGCATTGGCTGAGTTGTGATTATGGCAGATACTGACTCTAGAGTTTTAACATTGGTGACTACCTAAGGTGTATGGGTTAGGAAAAATTGAAAAATTTTTGCACGAGCCCCCATGACTAAGAGCAAACCTCTAGTAGGGATAGGATGGAAAAAGATGAGGAATAAGAAAGGTGGAGAAAAAGTAACAATGGTAACGCCAATAAAATAGATGTCATGGATGGGGATGAAACAAAAAATTATTGATTGCAGAAAATGTTTAAGGAAAAGAAGTTAAAAAATGCACCAAAAAGGAATGCCAGTGGGTCCTCCCCAAAGCAAGCTCATGCCTTTAGTGCCCTAACAGACCCACAAACCAAAGAGTCTGTAGGCTCTAGGAATGTCATTTGGAAGCAAGAGTTAAAAACTTACCCAAAAGAAATTACCAAGGAAGGATAATGCATCAACCAATATATAGACTAAGGATAAGACTAGAAATGAGATGAAAAAATGGAAAATAAGGGTGGAGAGGAGAGGATGGAATGGAAACCCAAGAACAAGGTTGTGTAAAGTTCCTTGTGTGTGTTTGATGATTAATGTAACCAAGTAGAACTCATTCCAAATCCAAGCTCAAAAACCACGTTCAATGACCTTGCATCAACACATTTGACCAACCTATCCTCTTGAAGTAACAAGAATACCTCTACAAAAAGCCACCACCATTCCGAGGAGAGCGAGATGGAAAACCAGGAAGCGAGAAAGGGCCTTAGTTAGAGGGAACATTCAGGCATCGGCAACATGTCTTTCCAGTGCCATAACTAGTGCATGTAGCCTAAGTCCATTATTGTTTCTAAGGGGTGTGCTTTGAATTCTCACTATTTTTTTTCTTTTTTTTGCGTGAGAACCACACCATGCAAAGACTTATTTTTATGTACTCAACTTCTGGTAATTTGATGAATGGTTAGAATGGCAAAAAACCTAAGGAAAAAGCATCCAAGCACTCAAGAGAATAGTCAACACAAATGCATCAAATCCCCTCGAAGTCACACCCTTTTCATCCTTCGAGTCCTTCCTTATTATTTTGAGAAATACCCAGCCACCAATTCATTAACAATTTTTATTAGAGAAAGGGACTGTATAGTTCCAAGCCAAGGGAGACCATAGGATTTTATGGATGCATGAATGTTGTGGACTCATTGCATGTTTAATCAAAAGAACCATATCTTAATATCAACATCATGCTTCAAAGGTAAAATCCAGACATTAGCAATTAATATGATATTATTCATGCCACCATCATGAACACTTATTGGATGACGAACAAAATAAAGTAATCACACAAAGAAATGGTAAAAATATGAACGATTATGTAAAAAAAAAATAAGAAATATTAAAGAAATGCGCAAAACAAAAATGTGTAAAAAAAAAGTTAGAAAGAACTGATGGCCTTCAATGATTAGCAGAGGTGGCCATCTCCCCCATGACTAAGTTGGAAGGAGGAGATCCGAAATAATGAGTAAGGTTGTCCACCTATAGAGCTAGCATATGTTCTGGTCATCCTAAACTCATGGAAAGGTTTTGTTTGTCGCACGTTGACTAAAAATCTCTTATCTGGGTTCTTAGGTTTATATATGGTCATGGCTCCTAAAGGAAAAGTGGCATGGATAATATAAGGTCCTTCCCATAGTGTTTGAGATTTGGTAGGTTGTGACACATGTGTGGGGTTCCAGTAGAGAACCTTATCTTCTGGCTAATACTTAACTTTCCTAATTTTTAGGTCATGATGTTGCTTATTGAATGCCTTGTGTAACTCATTGGATAATAGGATAGTTAGTCGGTTCTCATCTAGCAAGTTAAGAGTCATGAAACTTTGTTTTTGTGCTAGATCAAGGTCAAGGTTGAGGTCACATGCTATGGCTAGTGTACGAAGCTCAGTTTGGATAGGAAGCATTGGGAGTTTTCCATACACTAGCTCATAGGGAGAGTAGCCTATAGGGAGTCTCCATGTGGAGTGGTATGCCCAAAGAGCATCATTCAATTTAGTGCTCCAATCTCGCCTATACTTGCTAATGGTTCTGGTCAATATCTTAGTAATCTCCCTATTGGTGACCTCAGCTTGACCATTTGCTTAGGGGGGGTATGGTGTAGTCAATTTATGCTCAACCCCTAAGCATTGCATTAACTTCTAGAAAGTTGCACCTGTAAAGTGTGTTCCATTATTTGAGACAAGTTCAAGTGGCACACCAAACCTATTGACAACTTCTTGTTGAACAAATCATGCAGCTGTAGATGATGTGTAATCTTTAACGATAGCTACTTTAGCCCATTTTGTTAAGTAGTCTACTGCAACTATGATGTAAGCTTTTCAATTGGACATTGGTGTAATGGGCCCCATGAAATCAATTCCCCAAATGTCAAAGGGTTCTAACGGTTGAATCCATTGTTGCGGACCCTCCATTCTAGCAGTCATTCCCCCATCACGTTGACAGCGTTTACAAGATTGGACGAATTGATGGGTGTCCCAAAACAAGGTAGGCCAATAATACCCTACAAGCAGGATCTTTATGGCCATTCGTCTTCCAGCATAATGACCCCCATCAAGACCCTCATGAGTGTCTTGAAGAACTCTCAACTGATCTCTATTGGGGATACACCATCGAACCAAGCCATCGGGACATACTTTGTAAAGTTATCCATTAATCTCCATGAAGTACTTGGCCCTATGAAGAAACTGTTGTTTCTTCTTAAGGTCTAGTTCTTATGGTGTTTGTTGGGTAAGGAGATAGGTAAGAATGCTGCTATACTAGTTTCTCTCCATGGGTGATTGGTTATTCACTACACTGACAAAGAGAAACTCATCAAGGAAGTGATCGAAAATGGTATACTCATCCTCTTTGTTGTCCCAACGCAACTAACATAAATGATCGGCAACTACGTTCTCAGTGCCTTTATGATCAATCATCATTAAATTGAATTCTTGTAGGATTACCAACCATCGTATAATATGGGGGCTTACCATTGGCATATTCATGAGGAACTATATTGCACTATGATCTATGTGTATGAATACATTGTACTCCAATACATAGTGCCTAAATTTTTCTAGTGCAAACACTACAACCATTAATTCTTTTTCTGTAGTAGTGTAGTTAAGTTGTGCAACAGCTATACTTTTACTTGCATAGTGGATGTAATAAGAATGTTTTTGGTCATCTAACTATGTAAGTACAGCTCCTAAGGCATAGTTGGATGCATCAATCATGACATGGAACAGCCTGGACCAATCAGGAGCTTGTAGAATGGGTGTTTCTACCAGCTTCTATTTTAGAGTTTGCAAAGCTAGTTCCCATTCCCTGGTCCACTTGAATAATACGTCCCTTTTGTTAGCTCTACCAATGATTTGGCAATCTTCGAAAAGTTCTCTATGAATCTCCTATAGTAGCCAGTGTGTCCAAAGAATGATCGAATGTCTTTAACAATTTCCGATTGACGGGTGATTCCTTGGATGACTTTGATTTTCTTAAGGTCTACCTCTATACCTGCATGTGAAATTTGATTTTCTTAGTGGTAACAATGTCCTCCACTAATCCCAAGGGAATAGTGATGGACTAGTTGACCAACTCTAAATGGACATTTCTCTTTTTTAATGGAGGCAGGGTCTAGGCCTTATACATTTCTTGGGATATTAGGTTGACACCAGAACCTGAATCCAAAAGAGCTTTTCATGGATCATTCCCAATGATTTGTAGATATATTAGGGGACTCCCAGGATTAGAGATTTTCTTGCGAAGGTGGCCAACTTTGATCCAATTAGTAATAGCATGTGTTAACATGACCGTATGCGTTGAATGTAGTGTTAAGTTTGAAGGGGGTTCTGAAGCTTTAATTGATACAGAGATGTCCAAAGACTCAGCCGCTTAGGGTAGCAAAGGCTTGGTTGGACTGTTGGTTCTGAAGAAATATCTTTTCTTCATATGGTTGTCAGAACCAATAGTAGGTTGAGGATTAACAGCCCTTGTGGCATTCAATTGTTGTGGCTGAGTAGGGAGTTCACCTTGCATTGTTGGAGTAGGTGGTAATGGAGCTATTGGTGGGAGGGATGCAGTCGGATTGGAAGGATGGTACACTTGTGGAATATCACCTCTAGGAGATGGAGTCCTATAGTACTCATGACTCTGGTAGTGATACTAAGAAGTAACGTAACCAACAGAGTCACGTGGAGAGATTGGATGCTGCACGTAATATCCATATGGGTCAGGTTGTCAGTAAGGATATTTTTGCCTTGGTGGTGGCATTTCCCATGATTTTGGGTGTTGCCACTATTGATGTTGCTTAATTGGTTGTGGTGGAGTTTCATTTGGATAATATGTTCAAGGTTGGTGGAACTGCCTTGGGTTACCTTGGGGATAAGGTAACCGTTGGGATGTTTGTCGTTTGTTCAAATATGGATTAAGTGCATACACCCCAAACTCCTGTAGATGTGAGATCATAGGGCAACATCCCTTAGGATGGTCATATTGATAGATCTCACATCCACTATCATCATCTATATCTAAGTCCACATCCTCTTCAATAATAGCAACTTTACCATTACCCTTGTTACGTGCATTTTCTGCTTCTCTCTTTTTCCTTTTGTCACGATCACTACCTCGCTCTCTAGACTCCTCTACTACTTTGAGAACAGTTTGAAACCTACTATCCAGGGAGTCCTACATTTGGTATACCTTTGCCAATACTTTTGGATAGGAAAGGTTTTACTATTCACCATCTCTTCGAGTGGTGACTCTTCCTCATCCTCACAAAATCTTACTCCCTTCTTCTGGAGGAAAGGATCTCAATTATATTTTTCTGCACTCTCTCTTTTTTGTATATCACCTTCTTCCATAGCTACTTGCTCCAGTAGCCTATGAATTTGATGGGACCTAAGCTCAAATAGTCTTCCTTGGGCATAAGTCCTAAGGGTTCTTCTCGTTTCATGCCTAAGCCAATCTACGATATGGCATAGTTGATCCCGCTATGAATAACCATGGCTAGGACAATGATGTAGTAGTGCATAATAGCAGCCCATGGTAGCATCCAAGGGTTATTGACTTCCTTATTTCGATCCTTGGATTTGCTTTTGTAGGTTAGACACCAGGGAGTACGTTTAGTACTTATCGTTGAACAGCTCTAACATAGTACTCCACCTACGAATGGATTCTAGTTCTAAGGACTGGTACTAGCCTTCGGCCTCTTTTATTAGTGTCTGTGGGAACAACTTAAGTTTTTGTCACTCATTTTCTATGTTTTGCAAGGCACACGCATCATGAAATGCATGTAAGTGATTTTGAGGATCCATGTTATATCCCCCTTCAAATCATGGAATTTTATTCATGTCAAACCAGTTTCATGTGGTATATATTCATCCTGATGATATCATAGTTCATCAGTCTTCTATGAGATGTCTCTAGGGAGATGTCTACTATTTTTAGGAGATGTCTCTTTAACTTTTGGGCTCTATCTTCTAAGGTTTTCTTCCCTCAATTTATCTTCTTACCATTTCTTGGAGCATCTTCATTTGATTTGTAGCCCTCATTTTCATCCATGCTTTCATTGTGCCCATGTAGTCTTCACTTTTTCATCTTGTTGTAGATCACATTTCCTTGAGTTCTTAAATCTCATGTGGAGTTCTTGTTCTTGTCCTTCAAAATCATCATCAATCGAAAACATTTTATGTTCTCCATTTCCTTAAGGTTTTAACATACTAGAAGGTCAACAATCTCCTCCTTTTTGGTAATGTCCAAAACTTAAGAAAATGGATTAGTATATTCCACAAATTAATTAAGCTAAGGATTATGAGAGATGAAAGTCCACTCATGTAAACAATGCATCCTTAATATAGCACAAGTTTAATAATTAAGAAGATACTTGTGAATTGTGAATAAGGGTATTTGTGATCAAGAGCTTAAGCAACAAATATTAAGTGTCCTCTTTCCACTTGTGAATTTTGAATAAGGGTATTTGTGATTAAGAGCTTAAGCAATAAATATTGAGTGTCTTGTTTCTAAAGATAGACATTAATACCATCATAAGGTTAGAACAGTTTAAATATATCCATAAGGATATAATTATCATTCAATAGCAAATGTTGCTCATGACACTTGTTCAAATATGTCCATAAGATCATAATGATCTTTCAATACCAATGTTTCTCATGACACATAAATCACAATCATATTATAACTCATCACATTTATATCACAATCACATATGACATCAAAGATAAGGTCATGAAATTATCTCCCTATTTTAACATCATCAAAAAGGGAGTGGAGATTTACAACTAGTAATAAGATAGATTAAAAGATAATTAAGGATTATACATTCTTCATCTAAGTAAAACCTCATAAGAAATTTTTCAACATATCTTCATAATCATAGTACTTTCATATGAAGGAAAAGAAGTACATACATACTTATAAAAGAAAGATCAAATTTCAAACCAAGATAAAGAGATAAAGCAATTTCTAAGATGTTTACATTGATCACATATATCTTAGGGAAGCTCAAGGTATATTATCCATTCATTTTCAAAACTCCCTAAGAGGTTTTCAAAATTTTAGAATAGAAGTGTGAATACTTAATCTTTCTTCAATAGGAATTGTCTAGTTCATATTAACAAGAAGGAACTTAAGTACTCAAAAGATTATATATTCATAGTATGTCAATGATGCAGTACTAGCATAGAGATATATTCGAATGAATTCTAGATATTTGCATAATTGATTATTACACTTAGGTAACATAAATTTTTAAGGATTGAATAAAAAATACCTTACTCTTTTTACCTTCAATTTTTTATCAGATGAATATACCTTGTGTTTCCTACCTAAGAATTATGTCTTGAATAAGATCTTCATAAACTTCACATGAATTGATGCATCATAATAATTCATGAAGTACGAGCTCCCCCTACATGTTCTTACCTTTTCTTTAACACTTTCAGGACCTATAGATAAGTTTTTACAATCTTTGTTATTCAAGAATCTTGAGTAATCCAAAAACATTTATAGAAAGAAAAAAATATTAGCAAAAATTAATAGGCACAAATCATAACAAATTTTTCTTGCTTGACCATCCAATTATGCCTTTCTTTATCATTTTCTTGCAATGCTTTGTCCAAATTCTAATGTCAGTAGCATCTTATAATAAACATGGATGCAATGCCATTCTTGATTCTCAAATTCAAATATTCTTCAAGAATAAAAATTTTTAAGAACATGTAAACAACTAAATAGTTAATGAGATAACATGAGAGATAGTCATACTACTTTCATCCGTTTTTCTATGAATTAAGACATATGTTTTCTTTGATGATTAAAAAATTCATAAAATATTCAAAAATCGATCCATATTTTAACTAGCAACCAAGGAAATAGAAACGTACCATGACTTACCTTACTTGCTTATTAATATGAGAAAGACTAATGGAGTTTGAGATGAGGTCCTCTATCATGAAGTAGCTTCTTATCCTTTGATTTTCTTTCATTATTCCTTTATTGATGCCTTCAATATTCTATGGAAATCCTTTTTATTCATGTTCTTCGAGATAGAAGAATCCATGATCATGGTTATATCATCCATTCTTCTAAATATTTTTCCAAATTTCATCCCATTCTCTTTCCAATGTTTTTCTTCCTGCAAGATACACTTATTAGGTTCCTTTTGACTAGACCAAGTATGAATGTTATTTTGTCCAATATGAGGATCATAATAATCCTAGTCATGTCCAAATTTCTTATAAAACATATGAAGTGTTATCCTCATAAATCAAGTTATCAAACCTAATTACGCTTAGGCTAGTCTCAGTATCCTTCTATGGGGTTTCTTCCAAGCTTTCACTTCTAGGCTAATTTTCATTATTTTCACTAACCCCTTCTTCTTAAGTATCCCTGCATTTTTCTTCATATTTTTCAAATATGATTTTAGAAAATTTTCTATTCATATTTTTCTTTATCTTTTTGAGTAAAAAAAGTAGGATAATAATTTCTTCACATAATTCACTATACCTTTGATTATACTTACCTCTTGGTTCATCAGAAATTTGTGATGAATCATCATTTTTTTTAAGGGCCATACATATAAGCTCCACTCTAGAATGTTTTGACACTACAAAAATACTCAACGCCACAAGGTCCCAACAAGCTCAATGTGAATTCCTTCTCACAAGAACCACATCAACCCCTCAAGGCTTATAAGAAAAAGAAAAAGATACAAGGAAAGAATGTAACTAAATTTATAAGTTCTTATAGTTGAAGCTCAATACAACATATAACCAAGCAAATGATGTTACAATGAAGAACAAGAATATAATACCATAGTAGTAGTCATAAGTCCAACAATGTTCATCAAGGTTCTCTGTGTCATTATAGAAACAAATTTTAAACCCTCCATAGTGGAAACAACTCCAGTTCCTTAATGTAAGGTACTATCTATTGGCACATTTGGCAATTTCATGGAGCAGTTGAATTATCTTATCAAAAATTGGAACATCTTGGTGTTGAGAGAGATGATCTACCCATCCAAACATTTTAACACTGAATTTTTTAAAACAATGTATGGTTGAAAATTTAGAGGTAAAAATGTTGCTGTAAAGTTATGGGTTGATGGGTGTTTTGGAGAAGTAAGTGACTGTTAAACATAGATGAGATAGAGGAGCCTGAAATTGCACTTGTTATTTGGGGAATGGGAGGTATCGGTAAGAGCACTTTAGTTGCTGCCCCTATTAAGAGCCTGGAGAACAAACTCTCACAAAAATACAAGTTTTCCAGAATCAAGTTTGACAACACTATAAAACAAGTAAAAGCATTGCTAAGTTGCAAAAGCAAATTCTTCATTATTTGTTTCCAAGAAAAATAGAATAATTTTTGTTTAGCGGAAGAAGAAAGTGAACGAGGACTAGGTCATGATTTGAAACCACAAGAAAAGGAGAAACTCTACAACACGACCTGGTCTAAGGCATTGGGTCTGAAGCACAACAACAACAGCGGGTGCCGCAACCACTGCACCAACAAGCAATGGCGTTGAACGCCACCACATTAAAGGAGGCACTGTGGATGTCCCGGAGGAACTACCCCGTGTACGTCCCACCACCGCTGGTCCCATAAATGTCCTTGCACAAGTCCGCGATCTCGGTTGGCACTGCAGCATCGTCCCTGGTGTACCATCCATTGGCTAGCAGGTTGGACACCATCTTGGCCACCTCATGAGCTATCACGCAGATCATGCCGTCCATGGCTGCCTCACCGTTGGGTGCCCCGAACAGCTCGAATGCTCCGCCACTACCCTAATAGGGTCACTGTTTTAAGTTTGCTCAGTGGATGCAGTAATTTGGGGATAGGAATGTAGGGTTTGTACAGGACTGGACTGAAGAACATGATTTTGATTTGGATGTTGCCATGGGCAATGCGTAAGAGAATCGGGGATGATTTCCTAGGACCAATCCGTTCGTGCCTTGATTTTGAAAAAGGACTTTGATGCAGATACTGTTATTAGAACAGCTTTCATTAATATGTATTCCAAATGCAGGGATATGTACAAAGTTAGGAAACTGCTTCAAGAGAAGACTTTGTAATGATGAACCTAGAAACAACCTTATCAAAAATAGCAGCAGTGCCCGACGCCAATGCATTCGTCTTCGTCATTGCCAATCCATCAAGTGTGGTCACAGAGACACGAAGACACAGCAAGACAGGTGCACAACTGAATCAGCAAAACAAGGAGATGTTTTAGCCGATGCTAATAAATCAGAGTTACAGTTTATTCAGAAGAAACCATCATCACTGAAGACAAATACAAAACCCTAACGCACGGAATTAAAGTCACAAAATAACATTTCAATTTCATATGGTCCAGTGGCAAAATAATAATTTCAGAAATTTCTCACATGCAATAATGATATGGAGCACTTGTTAAAGACCTAGCATTAATTTAATTATCCCAAGTGAATTACTAAGGCTTTATACACGGTGGGTAATTAAAATCCTAAAATAAAAATAAAATAACAATTGTATGAAGCCCTTATAGTATGGAGATCTTGGATTTATTTTTTAAAAAATTATTATATAGGTTGTTGCTTATTAAATATTTGTAATATTTACACATGCCAATGTTAGCATGATTTTCTCCTAACTTCATGTATAAGTTATAACTTCCTAACTAG
>MNCI01031946.1:1985664-2010486 GCA_015680685.1 Gnetum montanum | reverse complement strand
ATTTGATACAAACAACCTACAAGCTTGAACTTGATGTTGAATATTTGCATGAGCTAAAGCTAACTCAAACATGTGAATATATTCTTCAGCTAAATAAGCTTTTCCAGGAATGAAAGGCTCAGGAAAATATTTGTAAACTACCTTAGGAATATCATTGTAATTTTGAAATCCTAATGGTGTAACTCTTTGCCTAGGATTTTCCATCCTATTCCTTTAGATAGTTCAACTCTTAGACTTTCTAGATCTTCTCTTATAAATCAATAAACCAGATATAATGGGTGATCTTCTTGATCTTCTAGTTTTCACTCCACTACTTGTTCCCAATTTAAAAACTTTCTTTTGTTCTTCTTCTGATGAAGAATTAATCTTAGAATCAAAAAATATCTTTTGAAACTTTCAAATTTTCCAAACTATCAATCTTCTTGGTCATGAACTGAAAATAGTATTTAATTTCTTAAGCCTTTATAGTAACAAAGAGTGGTTGATGTGCTAAATTATAAGGCTTATGAACTTAGAGGCTAAATTTTCAGCCCTTCTTCTAGCGCCAAAAGAACTGTTCAAGGACACTTGTTGGTGGTCATGTTCCAAACTGCAAGGCACTATCCGTATTTTCCATCATCATAAACTATTGGGTAGTATTGCAATAATCATGTTTCTTTCATGACAAGAAATTCATCGCTTTACAAATGAAATCATTGTCATAAGAAAAAGAAAAACACAATAGTTTGTGAGGATTCATGCTCATCCCCTTCCTCACAATCATATTTGAAGAGATAAAACCAAGAACGGTCTATTTTGAAACATTAAGAAAATGAAGTTTTCACTTATTATTTAGATAAAGGAAAACGTAAAGCATCCACTAGTGAAAAAAAATTTAATCTTTAAAATTTATTCAACAAGTCCAATGCTTGGGGTATCATGAAACATCTCAATCACCTCCTTATCCATTTGATGATGTTGATTAAAAAGGAAGTTTTCAAGTGCTAACCTTAAACTAAATCATGGGGGAAGAGTCCTCTACATAATGGCTTTGATGGTAGAGTATGGTTTTTTTATTTGGTGTGTATTTTTATGTGCATATTTTTTGAAAGTAATGATATATTATTCTTTAATTTTCTTTTTCTTTTAGTTTGGTGTGATTTTGTGTGTGTTTTTTAGCATTCAAATCTATCAATTTTGGTTTATTATTTTTTAGTGTGAGTTTTTGTGTATCTATTTTTTATATTAATAATTAATCAATTTTGATTTTCATATTCTTTTGAGTTTGTTTTATGTAAAAATAAAAAATCAATTAATGTGGTTTATGAATGCTCATCTATAAAACTATGATGGATGGATGAGTTATAGATGTGATGATGATGCAAGAATGCTAAACAAGTTCAAGCCAGATCCTTAATCGATGGAATTCCCACTCAATGGAGTTCATTCATCCACTTTTTCTCTATCCATCACTAGTGAACTAGACTCAAATTTAACAAGGAGATAAGAATTTCACTATGAGTTTTTGAAGCTATTACCACTAGATCTATGATCAGGTGGTGGATCCTTACCTTATGATGTGATTTCTAGAATCTTGAACAAGTGCTTGATTGCTAGCAAGGAAACGATGTATCATCGAGTGTCCTTGTAACCATTGTAATGAGTTTGATTAATATGATTAGACCAAGGTACACATATTATCATTCCTAACCATCTTAATCAAAATAAGTTCATGATCTTATGGACCTATGTATGCCATATGGTGAGGAATGAATTCTCATGATCATGCAAGTTGAAAACTCCAAGTGGTGATCCAACACTTAATAATTTCCATAGTTTTCATGCACCATTTGAAAATCCTCTTCTCATGAAAGAAAATATGAAAAATGAATTAAAAATACATATGAATCAAAAATGAAAAGAAAAAATGAAAAATGATGAAATGAAAAATAATAATAAAATAAAGTAAAGAAAATAAAAAAGAAGAGAAAAATAAATAATAAGAGTTAATGGAAAGAGTGATATGATTCTAAGCTTTTTCATCCATACAAATTAGTATTTCTATTTGCCTAGACTAATCCTATAGTCACTCAAGCAAGATTAAGATGAAAGGTTGAACCAATGTCCATGCAAAGCACATGTGATGTCAATCAGACATGCTTATCTCATGTTAAACTTGTTGCCTAGATTACTAAACTTTCAAATTCAATAGTCCAAGATAATATTTTTCTCATCCCTACCCATATTCATGAAGCCTTAGAAGTCTCTCTCTTAGTAAACTTTAGTAATGTTGAATGCTGCTTCCATCCAGCTTCTAAATCCATTTGTTTCTAAAGGTTAAGATCATAATCCTTAACCCAAACCATGATCATATCTAGATCATGATAATTCAATTTTTTGGTTATAGTATCATAATTACTATTTGAATTAGGATCAATTAGTGTAGCCAAAGGAATCAACAAGATATTTCCAATAAAGCCAAATTCAAGAAATCTACTATGCATAATTGTACAGATAGAGGAAAACCAATCCAAATTCTTAACTTATAAATGATATGTAACATGTTAACTTGATTCAATTTCACCATTGGTTAATCCATGAAACAATCAAGGCTAGAGGACACTAGTAGTAGTAGGTATGACCTTGTGTTTGGAGGGAAAACATTAAGGGCTATCCCTACTATGTGGATGAGTAGCGATGAAGAAATATGAAAGTGGATCTTTTAAAGGGTATTGATGAGATGCGATATCGCATGCACCGCGATATTGTGTACGCGATATCATGGTCCACCACCAAATCTATAAATAAGAGGCAGCACTCCCCACATTTCGAATCCTAGGCTAGAAGTAGCGAAACTCTGGCAGATTGATCACCCCAGAGATAGAATATTTTCCATGTGCCCGCAATAGGAGTCCCCAAGTGAACGGATCTTTATTCAAGTAGCTTTGTACCTGAATGCAAGTTGTGTACAACAATAAAGATGAGCTTTGTGGATAAACCTTGCAGTACATGGATAGGTTTTATTACATGTCATTTATTACCTGTTGTTAGCGCGGCATGAGTACGACTTGGTTACGAGCATTGACGAATGTGTACGGCTAACCAAGGAATCGGCTACTCATCGTGATTAGATTCTCTCCCCCTTATCTCCTAGAATGTGGGACGAGTACGACTTGATTACGAGCATCTATGAATGTGTACGGCTAGTCAAGGAATCAGCTGCTCATCACACTTAGGCTAGTTAGGTGCCTCAGTATGACCACTTTGATCATGTGCATTACGTGTGGTCATCCTAGTAATGATTAGCATTTGGTAGCCACAGTTGCACAGTTCAAGGTGTGTACAGTAAGTGGAAACGAATGTTGATGCTAGTTAATTTAGACATAGGACATTAGTTAGAATTAGGTAGTTTCTCAACCCTTTGCTCTTAGCATAGAAGACATAAAACCAGAAAAGACCAAAAAAATCATATACCTCGGACTTACTTAACCATACACCGTAACAACAAGAAGTAAGTCTAGGAAGACAACGAATGATTAACCTCAAGTGTTCCATGGGGCGTTTAGGCATTTAGTATGTGGAGTTCGACCGGATCGCATGTGCTACGCTTGTTTCATATGGTTGAGTGTAGGGGTACCTCGCCACTCATCAGGTGTAGAATGTGCTCACATGCTTCCATGAGCTAATTGAATGGTTGGTTGAAGATCTAGTAATGTTTCACTCTCACCTTCTCTCTCTTATTCATTATTCATTTTCTATCTCTTTCATTTCATTCTTCTCTATTATTATGTATAGCTAAAAGTCAATTAGGCAAAGTAAAGAATGAAATTTGACCATCCAAGGAGATGGACTCATGTTTTATATTGATGTCTTGCTAGTTGTTGCGAATTCATGTATCCCATCAACAAGTTTCACAAGGGCAAGAAAGATAGATGCCTTTGATCAAAAGGAACCATTTATGAATCCTTGATGTCTTACCGTAATGAGCAAGTAAGCTCAAGGTTATCTCCTAGAGATGGTGTTGGATACATGGCATAAAGCATTCAATTATTTTTCTACTTATGTAAGTGTTGATTCTATGAGCTTTAAGGTTTAATCATGATAATCTCTTTCCACCTTACCTCACTTATGCCTATTTTTTTAACCTCAAGATATCCTATTTATCTCCCATTTCTCTAACCCTTTTTTCCTAGTATTTGAATTATGGAATTAAGTAGATTTGACATCATGATTTAAATTTCATTAGTTTGAATGTTATCCAAGGTAAGATTTTAATGTTTTAATCCTCTTGCTCTCCTTATAACTTATTTGCTTTAATCCTTGGCATTTTCGTAAGTTTGATATTTGCTAAAGGTTGGATTTTTGTAAATATTGTATTTATTTATTGTTCTTATTGTTTCCATTAGCGTTGTTCATGTGGTTAAAGCCAAGTGTCTTGTAACTCAATTGTGAGGGAAAGACATCGATTTGGATATGTACTTTGTAATTTTGGTAGTTATTGAAATTATTTCAACCTTGCCTTTACTCACCCATGCATGCCTTGATTCCATAGTTATAATTATGTTTCTCCTATGATCTCAAGGGTTATTATTGTTCCTATGGCCATTTTTTTTTAATGGTAGCATAATTCCTTAGGAATTTCACTTGATTTTTAGTACTTTATAGCTTGATGAGTAGTGAAGCAATCCAACACCCAACCATACAAGTCACAGGCATTCACATGTGACCAAATCATAATCCATGGATGAGGAAATGTGAATATGCTAGTAATTGGTTTAAGTTCAAGACCGTTTTCTTTCCATGTGGAGCTAGTAAAGTTTATGTGTATGGTTTAGCTCATAGTGAGGTATATGATAACTGATGTTGTTGGGACATTGCAACTCCTAGTGAACATAATGAAATGGGAATAGTTTTTCTAAGCCCAAGTAAAATAATAAACAAATCTAATCTATCCTAAGGTGATGGATATCTAGTCTTGATTTTTTGTACATGTCTTGGGCTTATGTAATCATTACTAGGATTACCAAGCATTTTGCTACTAGAAAAACCAAGCACTAATACTACTAGGTTACCAAACAATCACACTTTCCACTCAAAATCAGTTGTATTCATTCCAAATAATAACAACAGTAAAAGTAAAGTGCATGGAATAGTAAACATTAACTAAAGAAATAGTAATTAGTAATTTATGTGAAGATGGTAAACATTATTCTAAGTAAAGCAATAAACTAGGAGAATGCTACTATAGTATGAAATAGCTCAATCTTTATTGCCAATCATACTTGTGCCCAAGTACAAGATGTTTGAATAAATACTCTATTCACTAAGTCACACTACACTATGGGCATTCACACTTCTAAGTGCTAAAGACCAAATTCACAAAAATAAACTAAAAGAGCTTTGCTACTATAGAATAAAATCTCTTACAAATCTATGCACCTAAGTGTTGTATTTATAGGCTAGCACACATCCTGCAATATCACATATACAATGATGTAGTTAGTGCTATGATATCGTAGCCAAACAAAAATTGACTTTATCATACCCCCATGGCTAACTAAAAACTCATCCTTAAGTCAAAACAAAATGAAGATAGAGCTCCTTAGAAAATTGGAAGGTAGATTTACATGACACTAAATGTTGTAATGGTGTTTTACAAAATTGACACAAGACATGATAAGATAAACAAAACAAATAAAACAAATTGATGAATCTCGATGTAGCCTATGTAGTTCCCAGTGGTGGTGGCTCCTCCATCGATTGCTTCTCCTTGTCATAAGGATTTTGAAATTTGTATCTATTTAGAAGCATCTAAAGTTTCTCCTCTTCTATTCTTGGCTCACATACCATCCATGCTTGTTGTGCAATGTGTGGTGAAGCTTGTACATCCCATGAACATGGCATCTATAGAAACATCTAATTGGCTTTAATGTACCATGTTACAAACTACCTTCTTTCCTTCTCAAATTCCCTTGCCTTGGCTTATAACTCATGATAGTTAGACAGTCTCTAGGCCAAGTTTACTACACCATCTTTCTACCCTTGGTAACCAACCTTAACTTCTTCTAATTAAGAGTTTGGCACCTAAAGTTTCTGTAAAGCATCTTTCCAGTCTACAAACTCCTTTTTGTACAATGCATACATGGCTACTACTTATTGTTCAAGCTTGTTTCTAGGCCTACTTGCTATCAACATGTCCAAGTCAGCATAAAAAATGTTAGCTAACCCCATGTATTCTCTCATATCTTCTAATTGTAGGTCTTTGTTTTTTATTTTCACGTAGTGGACATGAGCATAACTATCCAAGATGGATTACTAGTCTAGATTCTATGCTGATATGGAAGTCATCTGGGCTTTTGTCATCTAGATCTCCTTCTCATTGATTGGTTTATACGTGTCCACCTAATTCTGGAAGTTTTCCTTGAGCCTTTCATGCTTCCTAGCTTCATTTTTTCATGTGCTAATTTCAATAGCAAATTTTTGTCTGATTATGCATACCTCCTTCATTAATAGGGTTATGTTTTCTCTTGCTAAGCAGCTAATATCTTGGTTGCCTCTCATCAGTTGTTTTCTCAATTGATGGATGCTCTCCTCAACAATGTTCTTTTGCTTCTCCACATTAGTCAACCTAGTATTATCTGTAGCAAGTTTTTTATTTTTCTCTTGTGTTGCAGTGAGCACCTTAGCATGTGCATATGTCTACACTTTTACTACAAAGAAATTCCACATCACTTTCTCCTTCTCATTTGTCATCTACTATCAAGTGGTTGATTTGTTCTATTCTAAATTGCTCTAGTTAATCAAGTACCACATATTGCATTGGATCTCTACGTTCAACCCTCAAAGTTGTAATCTCTTCTTGTATTCTAAGAAGTTCATTCTTTGCATGCTCTACCCTGGTTTCTACCATGGTCAACTTATCCTCTGTTACTATTAATTCTAACTACACTATACTGACATCACTTGGAACATCAAAAAGAGTTATCATAACTTGCCTCGTTTGTAGTAGTTTGTCCAACACATCCTCATAATTGGCAAGATTCATTTAGGTACTAACTAACATTTGAGCAACCCTTGCTCTTGTTAGATCAGATAGCAACACAACAAGTATGTTAAAGATTCCTTGATGTGATTTGTGATCACTTCCATTGCTCCTACTACATCTTGGTGCTACATAATCACAATTGTGGCTCCTTCTCTAGTTTCAAGCACCACTTGGAATGATTCAGTGTTTCCAAAAATTTTTTGTAACCATTGGGCCTCTCTGCCTAATTGTAATGATATCTATCCAATTACAAGATTTGTGAAAACTATGGGCT
This sequence comes from Gnetum montanum, assembly GCA_015680685.1. NCBI lineage: Eukaryota > Viridiplantae > Streptophyta > Gnetopsida > Gnetales > Gnetaceae > Gnetum > Gnetum montanum. The sequence continues at coordinate 2,003,188 of MNCI01031946.1, read as the reverse complement.
AAATGGAACTATCAATAACTCTATAGAGGTTGGCCTCCTCATGTGTTCCCCAACTAATAGTCTTTTCTATTTGTTACAAATGATCCATGGATGGCCTATAATCTTGTGGTGGCAATGGTGGAACTTGTTGTTATTGTTGTTCTTCTAATACTATTTCTCTTGCTACTAAACACTAGATCCCACTTGCTATTGTTGTACAGTAATTTGTAGGGTTTCCCTGGCATTTGTTTGTAGTTCCACCTGATCTTTCTTTAGTGGTGTTGGCTTGAGCATTTCAACATATGAGGCATTCTGAGCCTCCCTAATGATGTCATTAGTGTACCCCAGGATTCTATCACATTTGCAGAGCTTCCTAATTAGGCAAGGAAATGCAAGTGTTAACTTCCCTACCTTTTTATCTTCAAGTTGCCTCTAGATTTCCATGAAATAGACTTATGAAAGATTTGCATTATGCTTTCCCATTAGGATCGCACTTCCTCTAACTACATATGTGGATAGCTTGTTCAATATTTGTGTGAGAAATAGGTGATAGGTGCCAATTTTAAAATAGATTCTCTCTTCTAAAGTCAACTCATTACACTCCTTATCTTCCTTATCATATGACCTTTTCAACCATAGTTTTCTAGTTTTTATGTTTGATCTTGTGAAAAAATGTGCTACTTTTGTTTCTTCATTGGGCACGTTTAAGGCTTCAGCTATTGCCTTGACTAAATATGAAATGGAAACTCCCTTGATGTTGACCATTGCATATTCTTCTTTGTTGTGCTAGAATTAATAGGTCTTTCCTAAATACCATTTGCCATTTTTTGAAAGTATGGCCCATAGCAGTGATGCTTGGAGTTACATCCTTATCGCTTCTGAAACAAATTTCATAAAAGGACCAAAATTCATCTTCACAATTAATTGTGGTTAGAAGCATCTTTTCTTGGATGATCTAGAGGCATTCTTGTGATAGCATGAAGTGCTATCCTTATGCTTGTGATTCTTCTACCTCTGCTTAGATCGAATGTCTAGTAGCAGAAGTTTCTTGATGGATGCTAAAAGATTAAGCCTCCTACTCTACAAGTTCTACTTATGGATCTTGTTCTCTTGTTCAACCTCTTCCTTGGTCTCATGGTCTTTTTTAGGTAGGCTATGAGGATCCTTCTGTTGCTTATCTCTTCGAGGCCATCTACAATCATCAAGGATTTAGGAATTATTAAAGTGTTTACTCCAATTTTTGATAACTCCTTTCCTTTCTCATACCTTTAATTAGATCAAGTTCTTGGCTTATTATTATTGTAGAGTTAGAAAAATTTTAGAACAAAACCCCATAGGTATTGATTTTTTTATAACCCTTCATAGTTGTCCATTTTGTTCCATTTTATGGCTCATAATAGTTGGTATGGTGCATTAAGAGAATTATTTAAGTGTTTCTACCATTAATGTGATTGATTTTCATTAAAATGTTTTAATTTTTCCTTCATACTTATCCTTATAATACCCTCCATGTGTTAGAAAATTTTGACTCAAATTGTAATAATATCATGCTAAACACCCCCCACCCCCAACTACCCACACCGCCCACCCCCTCCCCTCCCCCCACCCCCTCCCTCCATGACTAAGTTAAGAGCTCCATTGTCAGCAAGATTCAAGAATCAAAAAAATTGAAGCTACGAGTGTGGATTAATGAGAATGGAAAGTTGGGAATTTGAAGCTAAAAATTCAAAAGAAAAATGAAAAAAATTTTGCTAAGTCCCCATGTATATATAGTTTTTGTGGGTTGTGATATCAGAGATCCAATATCATAGGGGCTTCAATATCAAAGATTCAATATCGGACGCAAAATTTTCAAATTTTCCATTAAGATCTCATGAACAAAAATGAGTCATTTTGAATATTTGGAAGATATGGATCATGTGCAAAGGATTTTGGGTTAGGAATGATGCATATTTTTTGAAAATTTTGCATAAAAAGAGAAGAAAGAAGGAATCTCAGGTGATAAAAGTTCATTACGTGTTGGTAAGATGGATGAGATGGGTAATGAATTTTTGTTGTTGGAACAAATGTATTAAATGTTAAGGGAAGTTTTTATTGATATTTATTGTTGTTGGAGGGCTCAAGATGATGTAAAATTGCTTGCCAAGTATAAGATATAATAGTTATACAATTAGATCCTTCCCAAAGCAGGCTCCAGCCCTTAGTGCCCTTGTATAACCATGCATAAAAGTGTTCTTAGGCACTTAAGGAGTTGAATGTATTTCATACCTATTTAGCAAAACACACATGTTAGTATCACCAAGTTGGAAAAATTACACTATGTTACACAAAACCACAAGTTATGATTATTCATACAATTAGATGAACTGGACTTAGAAGGGATTGCAGAAATAGGGACGTGAGGTGTCTTACCATAGGCATAATGAATTCTTTTGTTTTATTAGTGGTTAAAATAATCATTAGCCTTTTTATCTAAGATTCAAACTAAGTCTAAACCACATTCTAGTGACATTTCATTATTTAATCTCTTGGAATTATGACTATAATACTACCACTATTGTAAGGAATATCATCACTTGGTGTATTGTCCAAGGAAGGAGTTTATTCATTGAACTTTTTTATCTTTTAGATTCCTAATAAGCTACCTACCTTTATACGTGGATATAATGTCATTCTAGTGGGACCCCTAGAAATTTATTTTGTGCATGAGCTTTATTTTTATCTGTGTCAGCCTTACCAAAGGACTACCTTCAAGCATGGATAACATGTCTTTCTAATGACATGGTAAGGTAGCACTTATTTTTCTCCTAATTACATTTTTCATTAGATCTACAAGGATATAATGCAACCTAAATAAGAGAATAGAACTCATAGTCATAATCCAAGAAAATCCACAAATCCGCTTAATGTCACATCCTTTACATTTCCACTTGGTTCTTCACTTTTTAGTCCAGGCATAATGATCACAAGTTTATTCTTAGTTTGATGGTGGAAAAAAAATATCATTATGGCCATGGTGAGAACCTCTTATTGATGGAATTAATTAATGAATTTTATGGTCTTACTATTGAAATAACCAATCCCTTATGACTTGATAACATAGAGAAATATTCACCTTATTGGATTACATCTTGCCTTATTCTTAATGTATTTTATTAGCATTCAAAATTATTTACAAAGAAAATGAAAAAAAGTATGAAAAAAATAGTAAAAATTGGAAAAATATGTAAACAATGAAAAATGTCAAAGAATTAAAAATCATTAAAGAATTGAAAAATGTAACAGAATATCAAAAATATAAGAAATGGAAAAGTATAAAAGAATGAAAAAGTAAAAAGAAAGTGAAAACGTATTAAGAAAAGAAAAATTTATAACAAAAATTATAAACCACAAAAAATTAGAAAATAAAAAGTTAAAGAGCACTTATTAATTCCTAAGTCACGATAAGGCATCTCCCCCATGATTGAACTCATGGGTGAGTGTTCGAAAAATAGACCCTAGTTCCCCTAGATCATACACTTGAGGTTTCTCACTTACCATCCATAGTGATTTAATTTGTCAATTATTGTCCCATGTCATCTTGATGGTAATTAAGTTTTGATCATCTAAGTTCTTATTTTCTCTTCCTGTTGGCATATGATCAAGGTTTAATATTTTTGTTTTTGGGCTCTCAGTTGGGATCATTTTCTTGGAATGGGAGTTAATAAGTGGTTCAAATTCTTCCATTCATGTTTTGGATACTTGAAAGTTTTTAGTTGTTATCACTAGGTGTCTCTTAGGTTGGTGATCCCTCCTTTCTCTTGTGCATACACTTGTTTTTCACCTTTGTTGTGGACTAATGTAATCACTGTGTTGACATTCTAAAGTGTTAATCCACAATTGCATCCATATTTATCAATAGTAATGCATGGAATCTCTTGTGAATGTATGGCTCTATGCTTGTCTTCCTTAGAGATGTTGATAGACAAGTCTCTCATGTTTAACTAGCATCCACTGTGTTAAGCCATGCTCTCCCCATTATGATTGGGAATTCATTATCATTATTCTTCATCTCAATTAAAAGAAAGTTTGTTGGATAGGACCACCCATTGATAGTGATCACTACATATTCTATCTGTCCCAAAGGAATGGTGGAAGATTAATCTACAAGCTCTAACCAGATGTTGCAATTCTTTAAGGTAGGTAGGTTCCATGCTTTGGATGTTTCTAGAGAGATCAAGTTCACTTCGGAACTTGAATCTAGTATGGATGGTAGATTTCTAGCTACTCGTAAATAAATCAAAGGAACTCTTGGATCCACTCTTTTGGGAAGCATTTCTACCTTGATTCAATTTGATACAAACTCTATTAGCATGATAGTCTACATGTTCATATTTAATGATAGTGGAAGCTTATCATTTCTAGGAGGATCTTTCATAGAAGAACCTTGTTTCAATGAAGTTCTAGCTCTACTAGCCTTTTTTGAACTTGTCCTAGAGAAAGAACATTTTTTCAATTGGCCCTGAGTGTTGCTAGTAAGATCCTCTATCTATATATTCACCACCCTTATAGCTTTACTCTATTGCAATTGTGATGGAAATTCTTCTTGCATAGTGGGTGGTGGCACTCATGGCAAGGAATAAGTTGGATTTGATGAATCTACTACTTGTGGATGCATGTATGAGTTTGGATTTTTTCTTGATGGCATTGGTCTATGGTACTTAGTTGGGTAGTATTGTGGAGTTTGGATAACAGTGTTACCAAGAGAGATTAGACGTTGCACAAAATATCCATATGGATCTGGCTATCTGTATGGATATTTTTGGTGAGGTGGTGGCATGGCCCATGATTGGGGTTGTTGCCATTACTAATAGTATTATCATTGTGGTTGTCAAAAAGCTTCGCTAGGATAATACATTGGTTGGAGATTCTACCTGTAGTTACCTTAAGGATAAGATAACCTTCTAGGCATTTTTTTCTTAACAAATTGGGGATTAAGTGCATATGCCCCTATTGTTGGCACATTTTAGCCATTTTATGGAACAAAGACATGAGATGATTGAGATTTTCTAAATATTTCAATACAAATATTTGAAATGGCAAGATGTAATATGAGAAGGTATTGATTTCTATTACTTGTTTTAAAAAAAGAGAGAGAGATGGATATGACTCAATGGTAACATTAGGATGGCACTGGCTCTGCATCTCATGATAAGAGGTCCTGTCTCACATTTTTCAGCATATGGGGATTTTATTAAATTTTCCCGTAGACTAAGAGAAGGATGTTAAAAGACAAGCATAAACTTTATTTAGGTTCCCAATGGAGATGTTGATTTTTCTGTTTCATTGCACAAATTGAAGCATCGGAATTGTATAACTGGATTTGCAGTTCCTTTTAAAACAAACGTCTTCGTGGAAAGCCAGTCAGATTATCTTTGATTGGTCAAGTCCTGCATAGGGACAATTTGTCACAGTTTGTTTTGAAGGACCAGTTTGTATCAATATATCCTGACGAAACCCTCCATCAGATGCGTTACTTACCTTTCTATGCTCTGAAAAATGGATTTCCTGCAACAGTGGCAGCTATACCTATGTTTATTGAGCATTTCTGTGGCGCTAAGCACGCACGCGCGATTCAGGGCCAACGCCTTGCTCCACAGCTCGCGAGTGAAGGACAGAGGCGTATCGGCGGATGAAGAGGGCGGCAGCAGCACCAGCACAACATTATTGATGTATCCTAATAGAAATACGCAAACACGGCAGTCATGAAAATGGGTACAGAGACTTTGCCGATGTCTGCCGATGAAGAACGATACCCTTAATCAAAAACAGATATAACACAAAAAAAAACAACACATCTCTGCCTGGCTGCACCGTGATCTGGTGCTATTGAAGTCTGGAGTGAGTCCCCCGTCGCTGCACTGATCTTCAGGGTTTCTAACGCCGAAACCCTCAAATCTAAACCTGCGTTTTAACGTTCTGATCCATATTATTCTGTGTGAATTTGCAAAAAAATAATCACCTCTGTCCCACGCGTAAATGTCTGGCTATGGTTGTACTGCAAAAATCCGTGAGCAGAAAGCAAAGGCTGCAAAGAAATTAGTTCCAATGATAGGCGCGTTTACAGCTCGTCCCTGTAATTTCCAATAATTTGTGCAGGTTACTTCCTCGCCAAACAGGGCTTTTTCTTCCAAAGGACTCATTTCAAATTTTTAGGTGGTATGTCATTCACTCCTCCTACAACCTACCTTCCAAAACAGTAGCCATGTCCAACACTGATGCATTCAGTATCGCATACCAGTCCGGTGAATGCGGCAACAAAGACACAAAGCCATATCAAGATAGGTGTCTGGAGATATTTTGGGCTGATGCTGGTAAACCATAGTTGCAGTTTATCAAATAAAATTTTAAATAATCAAAATACCATATACACTAAGTGTGAAGCCCCGGTTATAAACTTACCCTTTTTTTTAATTCAATTTAATTATCCCAAGACTTCAAAACATTATTGTTTTTAAATATTATTATATAAGTTACTACCTACAAAATATTTGTAATATTAATGTTAAAATGTTTATAATATTTTAAATATTTGTAGTATGTATTAATGTTAGCATGAAATTCTCCTAATTTTATGCATAACTTCCTAACTCCCTAACTACATAACTTTCTCCTAGCTTGTTGGGCAAGGAATCTTCTAATTGGTTAGTTCAATTACTTGGGAGAAAGGTTAGGTAAGATATTTTTGAGATATTTTTGAAATTGTAGCTTCCCTACCTACCTTTGAACCCTATAAAAAGGTTGGGGGGATGAACATTGGGAGGATGATCACTTCTCACATCACACTTGGGGTCTCATACATCACACTTTGAAGGCTACTAGTTAGCACTTGGGCTCCCACTTGGAGACAATTTGAGTCTTGGGGATAAGAGCATTTTGTAAAGAAAAAAGTGGGAACGATTGCTTGTAAGATGGCTTGCTAGAATAAATATTTCAGCCTCTTTGTCATGGTCCTGTGAGTTATGCATTTCATTTTTTATTTTGTTTAAATTGTTTAGCTAGTGGTTTAGATAGTATCATCCTTGGCAAGTAATTTTGGGATTTTTAGATTGCTCTTATTGTTCTTGTTGCCCGATAGAAATTTCTATTAAAATTTTGCCATAGAAGCACTTGTGTTTAAAAGCCTTAAGAGCATTTTAGTAGTAAATTTCATTATTGTGCAACGTGTGGGAACTGCTATTGGGATTGTTGTAAGAGAGTCTCTGTTTGTAGTCACGCCGTTGAACAATTCAGTAGTCAAGAGGGTTCAGAAAATATTTGGTATTTTGATGGGACCAGAATAGCTTCTTTTTATTTTTAAAGTGAATTCTCATGGTATTTCAATCAGAAATTGTCAAGTCTTTTAAAGGTTCTATTTGAATGCAATCGTTGACATCTATTATCTAGTCAAAATGGAGTCTCGTACGTGGTAGTTTATGCAGCAATTTTTGGTAGCATAATAGGATTGTCTTGAAGATATTGCTTGTTTGAGCCTTGGAAGTTTGAACAATTCATAGATATTGAATTTGGGATAGCTTTATTGCGAAGTGTTTACTCATGTCATTTTACCTTGTTTAAATATTTGAGGTCTACACAAATCCGCTTTCTTTTCTTTTTTGCTTATTTCCATCGAATCTTGCTCTATTTCTAGTTTTCTTGTGGAACTATTTCTTTCTCTGGGGAAAATTAGGAGTAGATTGTGGAGTTGTGCTCAAATGTTTTTGCAAAATTTTATCTGTTACAAGGAGCTATTATAAGGACCGCGTAGACTAGGCAGTTGAACAAAATAGTAAATTTTCAACAACTCACAATACTTGGCAAAGTTGGCTGAATCTCTTTAAAGTAAGTCATTTGTAGTTTACACACAACGGAATCGTTACATTTCACACAACCGCACACCGCAACGGCACACACACATACTCACATTAACTACTGAGTTTATTTGGAGGTATCTGGGCCTTGGTGTTGCCAGAGAGGGGCAGGCACCTAAATCCTGTTTGAGAACACTCGTTGGCGGTCGTGTCCCAAACGATCGCCAACACCTATCTCTTGTAAATGTGCCATGATTGGACAACATCCTTTGGGGTGTTTGTACTAGCACACAACACATCCTTGCTCATCGGTGGAGCTTGTGTTTGAATAATTAGCCACTAAAGTCACTTTGCTCTTTCTTCCAAAATCTTTCTTCTTTTTCTTATTCTTGCCTTTTCCAAAGGCTTGCCCTGTTTTCTCCTCCATAATTTTCAATGCTATTTTAAATTTTTCATCTATTACGTCCCACATTTTCTCTACCTTTGCTGCAATGTTAGTTACAGTTTTCTAAATTGGTAGAGTCTTCTTTTGAATTTCCTATTCCAAGGTTTCTTCTTCTTGAGTGTCACAAACTCATGCATCTCTTTTCCTAATGGATGAGTCTCTATTATATTCTTCAGTTGATTCTCTTTTTTCTAAGCTAACCTTCTTCCTTTATCACTTGGTCAATCAGTCTCTAAATTCAATGGGTAATCATTTCAAATAATCGACCTTGGGCATAAAACCCAAGGATCTCTCTAGTCTTGTTTCATAACCCATCTACAATGTGTCTTAACTATTCTTGTTGTGAGAATCCATGACTTGGACATCTATGCAATAGTGAATAGTACCTACTCATTGTCACATCAAGGGTTTCATGAGTCCCTTACTTCCATCCTTGGATTTGTTTTTTTAAATTAGACATCTGTGAGTAGGTTTGGAATTTATCATTGAAAATTTCTAGCATGGTACTCCATCTTCTAATTAATTCAAGTTTAAGTAATCTATACCAACTCTCAACCTCTTTCACAAGTATTCGTAGGAACAACTTCAACTTCTACCAATCACTTTCAATGTTTTGTAGGGCACAGGCATTGTGGAATGCTTGGAAGTGGTGTTGTGAATTAGCATTATAACCACCCTTAAATATTGGCATGTTATTCATATCAAGTTGTTTGATACGACTTTTCCTCACATGCCTGGTTGAAATTTAAACAACTTCCCAAATGTTAATCATGCTATAGGCTACCATCAGGGGTTGTTCATCATCATCAAGTTTGTGTGCTCTATTGTAGCGGTACCTCCTTCTATGCTCATATCTTTCTTAATTCTCTTTTCAATCCCTGCATCTTCTTTGTTCATATCCTTCATCTTCCTCTTCTAAATACCTCAAGTGATAGTCATGGTGATCATGAGTCCTTCTCTCCTCCTTCTCATGGTCTTGGTGCCTTAGCCTCCTCCTATCAAAGTTCATTAATGATTATGAGGATGAGGATGAGGTAGTAGAAGAACAATGTCAGCTTGTCCTCCTTTCATGACCCTAGTATTCTCCTCTATAGGATCTAGCAAAAACTCTTGACCCTAAGTCTTGCTTATATTTGGAGTTAGTGGCCTCCCTCTTAGGTGTCTCTACTTAAGTAGAATGTAGTTGAACTTTTATAGCTTCCTCAAGTCTAATGATAGGTATTTTCGAAGGTTCTTCATGATTCTGGTGGAGTTGTTTTATAAGAAATGCATCAACATCAAGTTTTTCCAAGATAACGAAAGTGTTAACCTACTTCCCTTTGTTGTGTACATGTTTGATTTCCATGGCAACATCTCTTATCATCTACTCCTTTGTGGGATCATAGGGCCTTATCATGTGCTTAGTCACATGGTTCCATTCCTATATTTGATTCAAATTCATTCCCCTTAAGGTAATTTAGAGCATGTTAAGTGCTGCATGATTTGAAGGTAGCCCTATGTTGTCTTGCATGTCTCTCCACCTCATTTAACTATCCTAATGAAAGATGAAAGTAAAATCTAGATGATAAGGACCAATGTGAGCATATGTGATTCTTTTTTACATCAACATCCCTCATTCTTCTTCATCACTACTTCTATCATTGTCTCTTTTTGTCTCCTTGGTAGGTGATGATGTATCCTTATTTGAATCCATGTTGTGGTTTAAGACATTTGATTAATTTTTCTTACTTGTTTAGGTTATGATTTTTAACTTTGAATTTTGATACAATGAACTCTATGAAATCAATTACTCAACATACATTAACTTGTCCCCATCAATGGCACCAATGATGACTGATGGAGTAATCCAACACCCAACCATACAAGTCATAGGTATTCATGTGTGACCAGATTGTAATCCATGGACAAGACAGTGTAAATATGCTAGTAATTAATTTAAGTTCAAAAACATTATCTTCCCATGTGGAGCTAGTAAAGTCTATGTGTATGGTTTAGCTCACTATGAGGTATATGATAACTAATGTTGTTGGGCCATTTCTACTCCTAGTGAACATGATGAAATGGAAATAGTTTCTAAGTCTAAGTAAAATAGGAAACAAATCTATTCTATCCTAAGGCAATGGATATTAAGTTCTAATTTTCCATACTCATCTTGGGCTTATGTAATCATTACTAAGATTACCAAGTATTTTGCTACTGGGCAAACCAAACAATAATACTACTGGATTATCAAACAATCGCACTTCACACTCAATATCAGTCGTATCCATTGCACATACTAACAACAATAAAAGTAAAGTGCATGGAATAGTAAACATTAACTAAAGAAATAGTAATCAGTAATCTAAGTGAAAATGATAAACATTATTCTAAATAAAGCAATAAACTAGGAGAATGCCATAATAGTATGAAATAGCTCAATCTTTATTGCCAAGCACACTTATGTCCAAGTACAAGATGTTCAAATAAAGACTCTGTTCACTAAGTCACACTACAGTGCAAGCATTCACACTTCTAAGTGCTAAAGACTAAATTCAATAAAAAAAATGAAAGAGTTTCACTACTATGAAATGAAATCTGTTATGAATCCATGCACCTAAGTGTTGTATTTATAGGCTAGCACACATCCCATGATATTGCATATATGATGATGTAGCTAGTGCTATGATATTGTAGCTACGCTATTGGATATATGATATCGTAGCCAAACAAAAATTCACTTATCATAGGTCATCATGCTTAGGCAATTACACTCAAAATTCTATATACCTACTTAAGAGGAGATTAAGAGATGTGAGTCCATGGTCTATGGTCTTGTAAGAGAATCACTAGTCCCAAAAAAAAGAAGAGGAATAACATTAATCACTAGATTCAACATCTATACCTAAGAGACCTTCCTCAAGAGAGAGATCTAGAGGTAGATAGTTGATGAGTAGCAAGGTATCCCTACGCTCAACCATATGAATATGAGCTTACACGCACAACCTAATTGAATTTCAAGGACTAACTGCTTATGCGCCTTCACAGAACCTAGATGGGTTGTCAATCATTGTCTTCCCAAGCTTACTTGTATAGCACAATTGTATGGTTAAGTAAACTTGAGGTATATGATTTTTATGTATTTTCTTATGTTTTACGTCCTGGTGCTACAAAGGGATAAGTGAACTAGTTAAGTAACTAATTTAATTTAACTAATCAACTATGCTCTAACTAGTCCTAACACTAACATCCGTTCCCACTTGCCGTACACATCTTGAACCAATGCAACACTACTGGGATTACCAAAACGCTAATCGTTCTGGGTTACCAAGTGTTCCATGCATGCTCGAAGTGGTCGTACTAAGTGTGCTTACTTGGGAGAGTTAACAAGGGGAGAGAGAGAACATTAATTAACTAAGGAAAGCATTAAATAACTGTAAATAACATTAAATAAGCTATTCTGAATGCTGTAAGGTTTATCACAAGGTTCATCTTTATTTCCAGCCACAAGGTGTACTTAGGTACACAATGCTCGAATAAAGATACATTTACTTTATGACTCCTACTACGGGCACTCAGAAATAATTCTAACTCTAAGGAAGGAAAACTACAAGAGTTTGGGTAAGGGACTAAGACTAACTATGCAAACCAAGCATGCCTGCCTCTTATTTATAGGCAATGAGGCAGGTCCCGACATTAGATGCCTGATATCGCTTGGTGAGCTCCGATATCGTAGACCTGATATTGCAGATGTGATATCACAACCCCAATATCACGGTTCATCATACCCCCACGACTAAATGAAAACTCATCCTCAAGTTCCTTATAAAAAATTAGGAAGGTATGGGATTATTAACTGGATGACAACTGACAGTGACATGGGATGACAGACTCAAAGTGCCCGAGGAATGGATAGACAAATATATTATAGCATTGGTGTTCATAACCATTATGGTGAACACTATACATGGATGACATCCAGACCCTTATTTGATAGCTTGAAGAGAGAGAAGAAAATGAAGTGTGTTGTTGCCGATGTCGGTATTGTGCACTTCGTTGTTCATCCATAGCCATATGACCAAACTTGTTCCTTGTATAAACACTCCAGCTCTAATCCATCCTAAGTGCTTCCCTTCTATCCTAGTCCATTGTTCATGTGATCGCCATCTACACACACAACACAATCATGAATTAGTAAGGATAGATAAGATATAGTATAGTTGATACCTTGCCCCGATATGAAGTACCTTGGCTGGGTTGTGGGTATGGCAGATACTGGGTTAGAGGTTTATGATTGATAACTACCCAAGGTGTAGGGGTAAGATAGGTATGGAATGGAAAAATTTGTGACAAGGCCCCCATGACTAATAGCGAACCTCCGATAGCAAGAAGATGGAAAAACTAAAGGAACAAGAAAGATGAGAGAAATAACAATGGTGAAGCCAATAAAATGGATGTTATGGATGGGGATGAAATGAGAAATGGTTGATTGCAAACAATGTTGAAAGGAAAGAACTTAAAAACTGCACCAAAAAGGAATGCCAATGGGTCCTCCCCAAAGCAGGCTCATGCCTTTTATGCCCTGACAGACCCACAAATCAAAGAGTTCGTAGGCTCTAGGAATGACATATGGAACAATGGTTAAGAACTTTACCCACGAGAAGTTACCAAAGATGAAAAATGCCTTAACTAAGATATAGACTAATCAGAAAATCGGCAATGAGGTGGAATATGGGAAGAAATATGGAAGGAGAGGAGGAAATGGAATGGAATCCCAAGAGCACAATTGTGTAAATTCCCATGTGTATTATATGGTTAAGGTGACTGAATAGAATTCATTCCAAATCTAGATTCAAACCAACCATATCCAGTGACCTTACATCAACACATTTCACCAACCCATCCTCTTGAAGCAACAAAAATGCATCCATCAAGTCACCACCATTCCAAGGAGAGAAAGATAGAGTAGCAGGAAGTGAAAGGGACTTAGTTAGAGGGAACCTTCAGGCATGGGTAACACATATTTCTAGTGCCATAACCAGTGCTTGTAGTCCAATACATAGTGCCTAAACTTATCTAGTACAAACACCATAGCCATTAACTCATTTTCTGTTGTGGTGTAGTTAAGTTGTGCACCAAAAATACTTTGACTCATACAGTGAATGTAATAGGATCATTTTTGGTCATCTAACTGTGTGAGTACAGCTCTTAAGGAAAATTTGGATGTGTCAGTCATTATATGGAATGACTTGAACTAGTCAGGAGCTTGTAGAATGGGTGTTTCTACAAGCTTCTGTTTTAAGGTTTGGAAAGCTAGTTCACATTCCTTGGTCCATTCAAAAGGTACGTCCTTTTTCATTAGTTTAACTAATGTTTTTGCAACCTTTGAAAAGTTCTCTATGAATCTTCTATAATAGCTAGTGTGTCCAAGGAATGATCAGATGTCTTTTACAATTTTAGGTTGGCATGTAATTCCTTGGATGACTTTGATCTTTTCAGGGTCTAGCTCTATCCCTATTTGTGAAATCTTATGCCCTAATACTACACCTTCTTGAACCATTAAATGGCTTGTTTGCCAGTTGATCCTTAAGTTGGTTTCAACACATCATTTCAGTACCTACTCTAGTCGATCCAATGCTTGTCAAAGTCCACTCCATAGGTGGAAAAATCATCCATGAGGACCTCTACACCATTACCTAATTGCTACTGAAAGATACTTAGAACCAAATGTTGAAACATTTCAAGAGCATTGCACAAGCTAAACGGCATTTGTTTGTATGCAAATGTCCCCCAAGGACTTGTAAACATGGTCTTGGCTTGGTCTTATAGTTCTATTTGGATTTGATTGTATCCACTGTACCCATCTAGAAAACTATAGTAGTGATGCCTTGCAATGTTGTCTAAGACTTGGTCGAAAAATGGCAATGGAAAGTGGACTTTGAATGTTGTCATGTTCAGTAGCCTAAAGTCTATACACACCATCCATTTACCTCCCTTTTTGGGCACAATAACTAATGGACTAACCTATTCACTATTAGCAATGGGGTAGATGAACCTAGCTTTTAGAAGTTGTTCAATTTCTTCTTTAACCACTTACTTCAGCTTTGGGTTCAATCGCCTATGCGATTGTCGTTGAGGCTTCATGGAGGGGTCAGTGTAAATCCTATGTTGGCATATCCTGGGGTCTATTCCAGTTAATTTGGGATATGACCAAGCAAAGGCTTTTGACCATTTTTTCACCATTTTCAGTAGTCTCCCTTTTTGTTGAGGAGTGAGCTTAGCATTAATAATTACCAGTTTTCCATTTTTGAGAAATGTATACTCCATACCAGTGGGCAATGATTTTAACTCAAGGGGCTCTTGCTTAAAGTTCTCAAGGATTTCCATACCTAGTTGATATTTTCAATGTCAAGACTTGGAAGTTGGCAATGAACTTGCTATAATGTGTTTATGCTATCAATGTAAGCACAAGTCAAACCCTCAGTTGGTTCCATGCATATAGTTGAATTGCTCTCTTGGTTAGATGTCAGCCACTGGGTGCCTTCTTGTCTTGTGGTTGCTGCATACAGGCATCTTTGTATGTTAGCTACTTGTGCACACTAGTTGCATGTAGGCAATGTTAAACATTGTACAAACCAGGACTTCTGCATGCAATTACACCCTATGTCACTGTATATGATGCATAGAACTTTCTTCTTCTCAATATTTTTAAACATATTTTCCTTTGATATCTCTAGGGAAAGATCACGTATTCCTAGGTATGCATCAATTGTGCTTAGCCATGATCTTCCCATTATGATTAGGAAGTCCCCCTTACAATTGTTGACTTGAATCACTAGGAAGTTGGCTGGATACAACCATCCACAAATAGTGGTGACAATGTCCTCCACGAGTCCTAATGGGACAATAATGGACTAGTCAGCCAACTCTAAACAAATGTTACTCTTTTTTAGTGGAGGCAAGTTCCAAGCTTTGTACATTTCTTGAGAGATTAAGTTGACACCAGAACCTAAATCCAAAAGAGCTTTGCCAGGTTCATTCCTAGCGATTTGTAAATATATAAGAGGATTCCCAGGATCAGAGAATTTCCTAGGAATATGGCCAGCCTTAATCCAATTAGTAATGGCATGCATCAACATGAGCATGTGTATTGCATGTGGCCTTTGGTTTGAAGGGAGTTCTAAAGTTTTGAATGATGGTGAGTGAAACACCGTGAAAATTGCGAGTCGGCCTCAGGCAAAGATTCGCAATTCAGGCAAGGGCGCATGTCACAATTCTAGAAGGGAGAATAAGACAGAGCAACACCAAGAGGCGCATAGCATCAAGTCTTCAACTTCTTGTGCAGATTCCTAATCTTACTATGTTTTCTCTGTTTACGCTATACCACGCGACGTAGCGTAATGGCGCTTAGCGTGATTCTGTTTAAACATAGTCCGACATCAGAAGGCTAGTTACTTCGGCATAGGGAGAGGCTTTAGCAGCGTAATATGCGACTTCTCGTATATTTTGCTAAGTCTTTTGTTCAAGGCTAGGGTTACGCTCTGTTACACATGGCAGCGTAATGAGCTCCAAAACAGTCAAAGGCAAAGTCTAAGAAAGTGTGATTGCTCATCATACGCTCATTACGCAATGCAGCATATCGCAGCGTAATGCATCGCCGAGCTAAACATTATTTTACGCTTCATTAAGCGCAGCTGCGTAAGCAAGCATAAAACAGCTTAAATCCATGGCTTCCATGTTATGTTACGCTCGTGCACGCAACGCAGCATGAATGAGCGTAATATAACCCAAAGATAGTTGAAATACGCCCGACGCGCATCTGTTCTTTACACGCAAAATACGCAAATAAGTGTATTGTGCGTAGTCATGAAGTTTGACACAAAAATGGTCAGACCAACAGTACCCGAAACATTTGGGACACACGTCATCAAGGTTGCGCCTTTTCCACAGGGCGTCACAGCCTATAAATACCCCAGTTGACAAAGATACAGGGGTTGGCAATTGAAAGAGGCAAAGGGCAGTTTTTTCTGAGCACAGGAGCACTTATCACTTTGAGCAGAGACAGAGAGAGCAGGACTTTGGCAATTGTTGACAGCATCACCTTCCGGCAGAAAGAGAGCACAGTT
The DNA here is from genome assembly GCA_015680685.1 of Gnetum montanum. NCBI lineage: Eukaryota > Viridiplantae > Streptophyta > Gnetopsida > Gnetales > Gnetaceae > Gnetum > Gnetum montanum. The sequence continues at coordinate 1,986,830 of MNCI01031946.1, read as the reverse complement.
CGCTTTGAACATTGGCAACAAGAGTAGTCGTTCTGTTGGGGAAGACACAGCTTTCTCCATCAGCGACCACTGGCGGTCCTAAACAGAAACTACCTAAGGTGAAAGAAGCAAATCCAAGATCGTGGGATCATCTTGCACGGTTCGCAGGCTCTATTGGTCAGAAACAGTTGATCGATAGACGTCACAGCTTGACCTTCCTTGTATCCCAGCTTTGGCCCACGAGGTAGACCGAACTTCCATTTGGACAGTTTTCTTGTTGTTTTGTGCTTGCTTTACATCCAGTAATCGAGGTCTCCCCAGTTTCATGTGATATACAAAATATACATTTTTCAAGTCAAAGCGTAGATCTTGAGACTACGCGTTTCTCTTGTATTAGCCTCCTCTTATCGTGTTTCGCGATATCATCGTTACAATTCATCTACGTCGTTTTCCCCTCATTTTGTGATTCCTCGAATCATATCGTTCCACAAGATATTCATCGGTTTACTAATTAGTAAGTCCCTGTCTGATCGACAAGACCGTTCAGGGCGCTGTGGATTCGTTTTCTAGCATAGCCCTCGCACGGATCCATGGTTAAAACTGTGTACGTGGGATTTTGTTTGGTATTTTCCAGTTGCCGACATTTTCCGTCGTTACAGTTTTTTGGCGCTAGAAGGAGGGCCTAGGCTCCGATCCAAATATTTCGGGTAGCCCTGTTAGCGATCCATACCCTAAACCGTAGACGTAATACCTCTAAGGAAGTTTACGGCAAATCGTGTGGTGTAGATCGGTCGCAAGGACGATTTCTTCGGAATCCTACAGGGTAGAAAGCCTATTCGTGTTTTTGTTGCCACCCATTTCTTAGATCCAATTACTAGTTATCCTTAATCTCATAGCTCAATGGATTCCTTGTACACGACCACAACCGTCATGGTCCCTACCGATTTGGGTGCCACATCTGTGAACCCTATCGTGGTCACCAGACTAGCTCCTGGCGCAGCAAGATCTCAGGGGCCATTGCGCCGATCATTGAGACTTCAAGGAAAAGAGCCCATCTTCATGGTCATAACCCCTGAAGAATACAACTTTATATGTGTTAAGATCCAGGCGAAGCTGGCTCTTAGCCGAGCCGAAGTTGAAGCGAAACTAAACTTTGAGGTGGTCCACCGAGGGGGCCATGATTTCAA
>MNCI01031946.1:1960189-1985458 GCA_015680685.1 Gnetum montanum | reverse complement strand
TCTGGGCTGCAAGTACAAATACCTCATAATAACGTGGGGGCGGTTTCATCACCGCGAGTACTTAGCATCCCAGTGGTGGTCTCGGCGACCACCGCGTCCCATTTTATCCCTCAGATACAACCTCACAACATATCCACAACTTGCCCAATGCAGATTTTACCGTCCCTGCCCCCTCCAACTCAACAGATCACCACAGCTGTTCAGCCGCAAACATACATCCAATAGCCTACCCCAAGTCAGTGGCCCAACCCTGCAGCGCAACACAACCAGTCTGCGCTGTATGGTGTGCAACCCTCCGTTGCACCCGCAATGCAAGTTCCACAGGTGGTCCCGCAATATATCTATCCTTATCTTATGCAGCAGGCGGCAGCTAACCCCTCTTCGCAAACCAGTGGGTGGTGGTCGTCATAGGCCCCTCCGCCTGTAGGGATCCCCGCCCCACAAGTAGCCAGCCAACCTCTTCCTTCGTTTCCATTTCCTAGCACCACCCTCCCAGTCCAACCTCCTATGCCTTCTGCACAGACACCTCCGTCAACAGGTCTACACCAGGCCTTCCAGCTTATACAGACTCTCACCGAGGAGGTTCGATGCCTCAAAGCCACTGGTTCTGATACCATTCAGATCATGGACTTTTACCAGGATGATCCGATTAGCCCAGCGGTCCCTATGCTGTCGTTCCCACCAAGGATGTCCCTACCTCATTTTACCAAGTACAATGGGGAGGAAGATCCCAACGCTCACTTGGTCACGTTTAGGTCTGAGTCCTTGTTGTTGCAACAGTGGCCACACACCATCATCCGAGTCTTTGCAATGTCTCTAACAGGGAAAGCTTTGGATTGGTACCGAGCCCTCCCACGCTCTTCCATCTCAACCTTGGAAGAGCTGCTGACCCAATTTGTGACCCACTTCAAATACAACTTGAAACCGGAAGTCACATTGGATCAGCTCATGGGGATGAAGCAAGACCCGCTCGAGCCCGTCCAAAAGTTCATACAGCATTGGAATGCTACCTTGAATGAGATCCGCGAGCTGATCGCGGACTCGCATCTGCTGGCTATATTCAAGGGAGCAGTCAATGACTTTATTAAGTCAAAGCTGTATGATCTTTCCCCCAACTCTCTACACCAGGCCTTCGCTCAAACTAGAAGCATCCAAGATGCTGCGGAGGCCAACAAGGACCCATGTATGTCGCCTACAGGAATGCACATAACAAGAGCAAAGACAAAGGTAAAGCAGCGACAACGACAGTAGCTGCGATGACTGAAGGTACAAAGACTAAGAACAAGAAGGCACCCACGGCGCCTCCTGAAACCACGACTGGTGCCGGCACCAACCAAGACACAACTGCCCCTGAAGGGCCCCCCCAGCCTAAGCCAAACTTTGAGCGTAAGGATCGCTCAAAGTACACGGCTTTACCTATAAAGCATGCCGAACTACTGAAACAACTGTTAGGGGCAGGGCACATTCAACCTAAGAAGGTGTCCGAGGAAGCTCTGAAGCATCACAGACGTCATTGTGAACTGCTAAAGAACCCTTCTTTAGCCTTACCTAACGAACCACCAGTTCTGAAATCTTTCAGGCTAGACCGTTTCTATGACTACCACCAGCTGTGTGGTCACGATACGGATTATTACTGGGTGTTGAAAGATGACATTCAACGTATGTTGGACGATGGTTCACTCAAGTTAGACAGCAGCAACCCGACGCGTCTAGAAAACCAAACATTGCACGTATATAAGAACCCGTTGAACGCAAACGATGATCCTTATATAATCACTGTGGTAAGTATGGACAGTGAGAGGAGGGAACCATCAAAACAACCTTTTGTTTTGCATGTCCCTGCCAGCTCACAAAGGGGGCCAACCATTTCATCAGCAGCCAGTGGGGTCTCGAGGCCACCCTTCATTATACGGGCACCTTCTTGGATACACCCTCAATCATGCAGCGACAGTCAAGCCGCGGCCTCGTCCGCTCCCACGCCTAAGGTGCCCTTCATTATCAGGGCTCCAAGACCATAGGCTGCTCCTCTCATGCAGGGGCAGACCTCCAACCAAAAGCGTCAAATGTCACCTCCCAAGCGAAAGGGAAAGGACACATTAGTTAACGTAACGAAAGACCATTCTACGCTCGGCTTCCCTAAGCCTAGGCCCCTGGCCTCTGTGCCTTTGCCTGTACCTCAGGGGTAGGATACAGGTGCGGAAACGCAACCGCCTTCTCTTGGCAAGAAAAAGAATAGCCCCCCGACTGACACCGCTCTACCTTGGGAGATCCGTCTCTTGGGCCGAATGGAAGAGGACAAAGGGGATAAACAACCCAGCCGAGAGAAAGACCTCCTTGACACATTTACGTAAGTTAAACAGGCTCTCAAACAAAAAAACACAACCCTGAGCCTTTATGACCTGCTTATGACATCTCAAGAGCACCGTGAGGCTATGGTTCGCATGCTGACATCCATATCAGTGGATGAAAGCTTGCCAGCAGAGGAGGAAGCGATACATGTTGTCATGTTTCCTTCCGAAACTGAGCAACCTACGCCTACCTCGCTGACCTTCCACGATGAGTCGATCAAAGACGATCCTGAGAAAGGTCAGGTTACAACTGAACCTATGTTCATCACCATCCGGGTTGGTCAATACCGGATCCGAAGAGTGCACGGAGACGATGGCGCAGCTACCAACGTCATTCCCTATTCCATCGTGGATAGGTTGGGTCTGGTTGACCAGATCACGCCCACGACAACGACTTGCGTAAAATCGTTCAAGGGGGCATGGGTTCAAGTTAAGGGGACAGTGCGTATTGAGTTTGTGGCGAGGGATCAATTCCCAACAGAGGCCACTTTCTTAGTCGTCGAGGAGATGCCAGGGTTCGACCTGATCTTGGGGAGGTCGTGGTTAGCCCAGCTGAGGGCAGTTTCGTCACCGATACACCAAGAGATACACCTTTCCTATGCCAGAGGGGAAGTTGTGATATGCGGTGACGAAGTCACCCCCACGACCGTCAATAACATTGAAGAAGAATGGGGTTCAGAGATAGAAACAACTGATGATCAAACCCGTCTCCAAATCCCTCAACAAACTGACAGCAATGATGACGGTCTAGCTTGGGCCGACCTGCCATTTCCGGATGGCAGCGTAGAGGAGTCAAACCATAAGTCTCCTCACCCTTACGCAACGCTTAATGTAAAGGCCATTAAGAAACAATTGCGCATTAATGGTTGAACGATGGTCTTTGCGTACGTTATCATGTTTTGGCAAGTTATCGCGCCTTGTACTTAGCCATTTCTTTTGTTTCATACATTTTTACGCTACATTCGCTTTCGGTGTTTATGCTTGTCATTACTTATGCTATTTGATTTACTATGCTCATGCTATTTATGCTTTCACATCGTTTTATCATAATTATGCAAGATTATGCACTACTGTCATCTACGCTAGTTATGACCCGCAACAGCCTTAAACTAGTGACACAGAATTGTACACCGTTATCATTTACGCGTATTATACCATGGCCCGCAATGGCCTTAAACTAGTTACCCAGAATTATGCATTATCATCATTTACACTTTCTCTACATTACGCATCATGCTCGCAATGGCCTTAAACTAGTTATGGCCTGCAATGGCCTTAAACTAGTCGCTAGGTTACGCAGAATCATGTGACGGCCCGCGATGGCCTTAAACTAGCCATTGCATTCAATCATTATAACTTAGGCACCATCCTTAATAATTACGTTCACGCTGTCCAGACAAAAGCATAAAAAAAAGACAAAATAACTGACATTTAAAACATCCACCAGGTTTTATAACGTGTCTTTTCAGTCATTCATAAAACAATACTTCACTTCACCATCAATAAAACTATGCGTAAACCACAATTACGCATTTCCTCTACTGCCGTTGTCGCCAGTATCTCTTAAATCTGGATCCAGCCCTAGTGGATCGTCCTCCAGTGGGCCGTCGTCTCTAGGAATTATTCTTTCATGAAGAATTTCCTCTTCATGGGGTCCTTGTTCCAGCACCGGCTCCACGAGAGGACGCTCTTCATCGCTGCGTTCTTCCTCTTCCTCTGCTTCTGCTGCTTCCTCTACTGGATCCTTAGCTTGTTCGCCTTCCCTATCCTCAGTTGGTACCTAAATACAGTAAGCACATTAGCTACACAAGACTTAACATCATAATTAGAAAATGCAGACTAAGTCATGCATAAACTTACTTACGACGGCCCTGCTTCCGCAGCAAAGGGAAGCTTGTCCAGGCCAGCCCACAGGCGCTTCATAATCTCTTCCTCCGTTAGATCTGGCCACACATCCTCTCCCAAGGCAGCTCCGGCCTTCACTTTCCCTTTCTCCACGTTGCTCCAGTAGGGTGGGTCCAGGAAGAAAGTAGGGATTGTAGCCTGACCCCCAAGGAGAGTCATCTCCCTTTCCGGGGACGCACTTACAGTCACCTACTCTTCGAACTTCTTGAAGGCTTTGGAAGCTCCGATGATGTCCAGGAAGACTTCCAAGGATTGGGCCCTGACGGCAGAATTGCGATAAAGTTTCCAATAAGCGATGCTTTCTCACTTATACAGATGTTTGTGGTCCTTCTCCTTCTGCCCCCACTCTTGCACACATGCACAATAATCCCTCCAGTCCTGGCTTTTCTGAGCTAGGAGTTCTATCTGCATCCGCTGCTCTACCAACGCTCGACTGGTCTGTACGCTATTTTTGATGGCGGTCCAATAATGGGAGTAATCGATAACAGTGGTACACCAGTCTTCATCCCCTGTCGCTCGCGCCTGTAGGAACTCGCACCATGATCTTAAGTCTTCGACCTCTTTAGTCAGAGACTCAACCCTCTGCTCCGACCTCTGCAGCCTTTTCCATAGGCTTTCATTTACGCCCCTACTTTCCCATAAGGAGCATGTCGAGCGTAACGCACATTTACACATTTTTTCATAAATGTGACATGGCACAGCTGCTTCATCGGATGGTGGCTCCACTGTGTCCAAATCAATGGGCTCCGTGGGATCCCATCGGAGGCAAGCTCCTAACAGAAACAACCATCAAATGTTGATGACACATTACCACTATGTAATATCATAAACTTACTACAACCATAACGTACCAGCTCCAGGTTTTACGCGCTCTAGGCGCTCGATCATGTCACTGACAACACCTTCCATGAATGCAAATTTGTCAAGGAAGTCTCTCCACGCTCTGTTCACAGCGACAGATGTGGATACATCCTCTTCTCCTGTAGCGTAATCCAGTTAGAAACTTCATCTATTTACAGAATCCTACAAACGTGCTAACACACACATTACCTCTATTGGTGATAGTGGCAACTTTGCCAACATCTTCCGCCTCCTTTTCCTCTTCACGCACTTGAGTCTGTGCGTCGCTGGTTCCAGTAGCCGGGGCCTCCTCATGTACCCGGTCCTATGCACGGCTCTCGCTAGCAGCTGGGGCCTCCTCACGCACCAGAGCCTGTGCACGGCTCACGCTAACAGCTGGGGCCTCTTCTTCCAAAATCAGGCCCCCTCCCCACAACTTAGTATTACTACCCCTGTTTTAGAGGTCAGCTGCTCTGTAATTTTTACTAGTCATATCACAGCACCTTAGTATATCATTCCAAACCATCTAAACAAACATTGCGTAATACAATCCCTTCACGCTTACCAGGAGAAGGCTTACTCCACTGAACTTTGACCGCCACAGTTCGACCTACGTCACTCCCAGGGGCCTCGACTATACGGAGCCTTTTACGTCGAGCTGCAGGTTCTACAATTTCTTCCGTCAGGCGTTTCCCTCGAGAGGCATCGCCAGTGTAAGTAGGCATTATCCCGCCTACGCTGTCAAGGCCTCGCACTTGGGGCACCGCCAACCCCTTGGTCGTTATAGATAATGACTCCCCGATCCCTTCTGGTGGATCCTGCCCATGGGTAGTGCTGAGGATATGGGTAATCCAAGGTCTGGAGAGCTGGCCTTGGTCTTGCTGCACCTAGACCCCATTCCTTTGGATGACCAAAAACTCAGCAAAATGCCAAAGACAAGCTATGAAGAAGGCGTAACGCACATTAAAACGAGACTCAAGCTTCTTGTGAAGCTTGATCATCTCATTACACAACCCCTTAGCAAAATAGCTTGCCCAATTGAATTGGGTCTCCTCTTCCAGAACCTCCCGCATAATACGGGTCTATTCTACAGAAAAGAACTTCCCTTGCAAGAGAGTTTTGGGGAAAGTCAGGGCCCGAAAAAGGGGATAAAGTGTCTTGGCAACACCCATCTAGAATCTTTCGCAAGGAAACCCTTTAGTCTCGTTCTGGACCCTTACCCACTCCTTCAGCCACTCTTGGAAGTCGAGGCTCCTCTTCGCCTTCTCACTTACGGGAAGGCCGTCTGAGGGGATGCCAAATAGGTCCGCGAAGAGCTAAGCGTCAATGTTAAAGCTTACGCGTACGTTATGTACGCGCGTGCAAAAACGCTCTGCCTTTTCATTGAAGGAGTTGACCAGGGTTAGCATTTCACTGGCGGGGACATCAGGAGTTGCAGCTAAAAATAGATGCATTAGCCCTGCTGCTCGGATCTTGGTGGTCACTGCGACTGGGGCCGCCGAGTGGCCGAGCCAGCGCTGTACGTCCTTAATGTCGCCATAGCGGAAGAGGACGGTGCTCGCCTCGCGGCCGGAAATCGTAAGGGTAATCTCCCGGGATTCCCTAACTGAACAGCGTAAAACACAAGTCAAACTAAAACACTATTACGCAACGCTCACAATTTACAACTATATTATGCAATAATCGACTATACAACAGCCTCACCAAGTCCAAATGGCAAGGGAAATGATGGAAGGTTCCTCTGCACGTCCTCAATGGTAAGGGGTAGGTCTAAGGTCCAGTCATTGTGCAGCCACCTGAGTCTCTGGCAATTCTCAAAATCCCCAGCATAGCAGGTGGGGTACTCACGCATGTCGAAGCCAATCTGCCCTATAACACCAGCGCACACGTTGCTAGTTGAGGTAAATGCCATTATTGCCATTTTGGCCCATGATAACGCATCTCCATTTCCGACTAACCTGTTGTCATGAATAAAAAACCTGTACCATACAACGTAGGCTTATCTTACATTTTGCACATAGGCTTCTCTTACATTTCACATCAATAACAGATATATAACAACAACAAAAAATAGATAGTTAATAAAATTCGCTTACCTGCCTGCGTAGTACACCGTGCCTTGTCGATTCTGGAAATAGGTCGAGACATGGTGAGCCACGAACAGCGTGTTATATGCATGATAACAACTGAACTGAGCCATTTTCCAGATCTAGTTTAAGCTCCTTAAGCCCCGGGCGCTAAGTTCTCGGTCCTCGGGACGACCCGTATCGATGGCCCCGTCTATCAAAAAGACGAGAATCCCTTGTGCAGAACTCGCCAGCAGGTGCTCTAAAAGGGCACCAAGGATGTTGCGAGACAAATCAAACCACACAATGACGCTGTAGTTGCGCAACAAGAACTGCAGAAACTCCAGCGCACCCCGTCGAAACCATATGGCCTTCCCTTGCAACCGCGTTTGCGGGGGAGGGACATTGGGGACAATGGGGTTTATACAACACAAACCCCCGACAATATCCAAAACAATCAGAATAGGCTTTAGCGTAACGCTATACAGAAAACCCAATACATACATGAACGCCTACATTTACATTTGCATGACTAATATAGAAAACTTGCTACACCTAGTTATCCAGGCCGAAATCACCCAAACCCTTGCAATAACGCAAGATTCGTCCCTAATAATGGCGGTAGACGCAACCCCATCAAACCCTCGCATTAACCCGAGGCCCACAATTTGAAATCCACATTCATGCAAAAGATACCATAAAAAGTAGACATTAAAACAAACATAAGCATGTAAGGAATGACCTACCGGTTCAAAGGCGTAGGGTCACGAACATCGACCACCGCCTGCGAAACGTGCTCTAGATTTTCTTGCACCTCATCGATTTTGGCCAGTTTTTCATTCTTCCTTTTGATCTTTGGTGCCATTGCAACAGCTTCAAAATTTTTCACAGTTTAACACTTGCAAATCTTCGCAAAATCACACGCTCTAATCCTGTGCTCTTCCTTCTCTCGCTCAGCAACAGTTACGAATTCAAATTCACAACAGCCAACAACCTGTCCTCATCAAAAACTACTTACTTATATGTGAGGATCACTGACTTGATATCTGATTTCAACGGGACTTTCCTAAAACGGAACCCGAAAATCAAGATATTAATGTGGCTGATATCGCACGCGCCACTATCTAAAATGATGTTAAACTACCACATCTTATTGCCTCGTAATCGGGTAGCATTGATTACAGCCTGTTTACAATTTCAAACTTCAATTAACTTTCCACGTTTGACAACACTATGTCATCTTTCTCCTGATTATTTACGCACTTTACGATTTTGCAAGGCAGATGGCAAATGGACGCAACATTTTCAGCACCTCTAACTTTGACGGGCCCATACGGGAAAGTAGTTAGGCAATTTGACTCCATGCTAGTAGGCATTAACCCCCCTTTAGAAGATGTAGCCATAGCCGCGTCGGAGACGTACCCAGAATGGCCAGAACAGTCGACGCGTACGCTAGACCTGGAGCCTGGAGACATAACCGAAGACCCCCTCAGTGAGGTCTCTATCGTTACACATAGGGTGAAGCCAAAACGCTTAAAGTCAGTTCTTTATTAGGCCAGAAAACACACGATTCCATAAAGCAGGTCCTGCAAGACAACATTACCGTCTTTGCATGGTCATACGAGGATATGCCTGGACTAGACCCCAGGCTAATCCAGCATAACATCATCTTAGACCCGCAGATCAAAGTAGTTAGGCAAAAGGCACGCAAAATCAAGCCAGAGATCGCACTAGCCGTGCGTGATGAAATCACCAAACTATATCAAGCCGGTTTCATCCATGCGGTCGATTACTCGGACTGGGTATCTAACATTTTAGTTGTCCCAAAGAAGACCGGAAGCATACGCATCTGCATAGACTTCCGGGATTTGAATAAGGCCACAATCAAGGATAAATTCCCGCTACTGAGTATCGACCAGCTAGTCGATATGACAGCTGGGCATGCACTTCTATCCTTTATGGATGGTTTTTCAGGCTATAATCAGATTCGAATCAACCCAGAACATCAATTGACCATGACATTCATGACGCCCTGGGGCACCTTTTGCTATACTATGATGCCTCTTGGTCTAAAGAACGCTGGAGCAATGTATCAACGAGCCATGACATACATCTTTAGCGATTACCTCCTAGGAAGGCTGAATGATTACGTAGACGATATAGCTGTTAAGTCTTTAATGTCTGAGGATCATTCAGGAGACCTGGAATTAGTCCTTAAAAGATGCTCCAAATACGAGCTCCGGCTTAACCAAAAGAAATGCATCTTCGGAGTCAAAACCAGACGCATGCTGGGGTTTGTGATGTCAGAAACCGGCATATGAGTTGACCCTGATAAGGTCAAAGCCATTGTCGAATTAACGCCTCCTACAGACCTCAAGCAATTACGCGGGTTACAGGGACACTTACAATTTATACGCTGGTTCATCTCGAGGTTAACCGACAAGCTACACCCTATGCAGCACTTGCTAAAAAAGGGGGTTAATTTCGAATGGACCGACGATTGCCAACATGCGTTTGACAGCTTAAAACAAGAACTGCAACATTTACTGATGGTTTTCCCACCACAAAGGGACTTGCCATTTTACATTTACCTCGCAACTTCAGACGTAGCGTTAGCCGCATTACTTTGTCAAAGGAGGGATGATGGGTCGGAAGTGCCCATCTACTACTTAAGTCATGCTCTATGTGCGTACGAAACGAGGTACAACGACGTAGAGCGTAATTGCCTAGCATTAGTTTTTACGCTTAAAAAGTGTAGGCATTATCTTTTCCATAGCAAGGTTCATATCATCTGTAAAAACAACATTCTTAGGGCCATTACGCACAACCTATACGAGAGCAGTAAAATAGCTCGTTGGAAGGCTATCACGGCAGAATTCGATCTGCACTATATTGGCCAATCATCTACGAAAGGCCAAGCAATAGTTGACCAGTTAATAACTTCACCAATTAATAATCAGGCGACTATAGAGCCAGAGTTCCCTGACGAACATGTACATAGTTTAAGCCCTGTCTTGACAGGCCCCGAAGCAACGTTGTATTTCGACGAAGCTTCAACCGCTAGAGGTGGCAGTGCTGCCACTATTATTATGCTATCGCCTGAGGATGTGCGTCTCCACGCTTATCGCTTGACCTTCCCCTATACGAACAATGTGGCAGAGTACGAGGGGCTCCTCAGGGGATTAATAACTGCCAGTGAACTCGATGTTCGACACTTGGCGATTAGAGGCGATTCGATGCTAGTCATAAATAAGATCACAGGAGTCTACGCCTGCAAGTCTATACATTTGCAGCCCTACTGCGATAAAGCTAAAGATCTTCTGAGCCGATTTGCGACCATCGATGTCCAGCACGTGCCACGCACGGACAACACACTGGCCGACGCATTGGCTACACTGGCTCTGAATGTGCCTTCACATCTTTTTGACACCTGCCCTGGATTGATAACAGACTGCACAGATCCTATCATTCAGACAGTGCAAATCTCTTCTCTTCTCAAGGAAAGCACACCTGAATGGTACGACGACATTAAAACTTACCTTTTACAGGGCGAGCTACCATCTGAATTGACGCACGCGTAGAAAGATGCAATCCACAAGCGGGCTAGGCAATACATCATCATCGGAGACAGCACTCTTTGTAGATGCTCCTTTGATGGCGTGCTGCTTACTTGCGTTGACAAAAACCAAGCATAGCATATAGTCGGCGAAGTTCACGAGGGACTGTGCGGCGGCCACGTAGCACCACGGGCTATGGCCCTAAAAATCCGTCGCTTAGGATACTACTGGCCACGCATGGAAAATGATTGTCTGACAAAGGTTAAAAATTGTGACACATGTCAGCGTCACGCAAATCTCATACACGTGTCACCTACAGAATTACATACAACGCAGATAACATGGCCATTTCAGCGATGGGGACTAGACATTATAGGCCCCATCACGCCAAAATCTTCCGCAGGTCATAGCTTTATTATTACCGCTACTGAGTATTTTACAAAGTGGGTAGAGGCTGTTCCCCTACGAAAGATCACATCTCAGCAAATTTGCCATTTTATCCTGGACAATATAGTAACCAGATTTGGTCTCCCGATGACTATCATGATCGACAATGGACCACAGTTTAGTAGCACGAAAACCAAATCCTTCTGTGATAACTTGGGCATTAGACAATCTTTTTCCTCCCCCTATTACCCGCAAGCAAATGGCCAAGCTGAAGCAACGAACAAAGTGATCATCAATCTGCTCAAGAAAATGCTCGACGGCAACAAAAGGCGGTGGCACGAATAGATCCTCTATGTGCTATGGACGTATCGTACTACGTGTAGGACGGCTACGGGTAGTACGCCCTATAGCCTGGTTTACGGGTCTGAAGCAGTGTTGCCTCTCGAGTTGCAAATTCCTTCTCTGAGAATGGTCCTCTCCACGGTTATAAATGAGGCTCAACACACCGAGTCTGGAATCGTGGATCTGGATTCAGTAGAAGAGAAGCGGATATAGGCTCTTGACACGATTAAAAGGTATCAAGACAAACAAAGACAGAAGCATCGTCACAACCTTCAACAGCGCCTAATCAAGAAAGAAGATCTAGTTCTCAAGGCTGTGCATGAACCAGTAGGCAAGTTCTCTGCAAACTGGGAAGGCCCTTTCTTGGTGGTTGACACGTACAGCAACGGAGCATTCAAGTTAGCAGACGTCAACGGCAATGAATTACCAAATCCTGTAAATCATGTGTATTTGAAGCGGTATTACATTTAGCAGCATCTACGGTGTCAACAGCAGGTATGGCAATACACGTCCGCTACGACGCTAAACTGGCAACCACCGTCCGCTACGACATAAAACTGGCATTCCTTGCACGCATCCACCACGACGCTAAACTGGCAATATTCATCCGCTATGACGCTAAACTGGCAAGTTGTAACCGTCCGCTACGACGTAAAACTGGCAATGTTGTACAGGTCCGCCAAGACGAAAAACTAGCATCTTTTGCACCCGTCCGCCACGACGCTAAACTGGCAAAGGTAAGTAGCCATCTGCTGGGACGTAAAACCAGCACAGCTCTATCCGTGGGTCATGACATGAAACTGACATCCACAGCATAGTCTGCTGAGACCATAAATCAGACACGCCACCGTCCGCTACGACGTAAAACTAGCATTTCTCGGTCTGCCCGGACTTTAAACTGGGACCATGGTCTGCTGAGACTTAAAACCAGCAATGACAGTCTACCAGGACTTAAAACTGGGACTTACAGACTGCTGCCATGTAAATCAAGCGAGTGTGATCATCTCTATACAGTTTCACGACAAATGAGGTGGGATACTGGGACAGTCCCAGCGTCGCCACCCCACCGGCATCCTACTGATTCCTCGGATGAGCTGAGGGGCATCTTACTAATCCCTTGGAGATGCCGTCGTTGCGCCCAATGCAACAGTGGTACCTTTAAGAGTTTAGTCCCACCAGCCGGAGCCCCGACGAAATCCTCATCGACAACGACCTCGGGAACCTCCGCCAATCATCGCTATCAGACGCGGGCTTCGCAAATTCATCTAGCTGGTTCTTTGCCTAACTAGTTAGGTGCACTGTGTCTGATGTCTTTTGGCGAAGATATGCTGGGCCAATCGTCAGGATTGACGGCTCTGCCCTCATGCTCCAGCCCCTTCTTCATAGCCCAATCGCTCTATCTCGCATCAAACGGTGCTCATTTCGACAACCTCGCCTCTTGTTCGCATGAGCAATGGCATCTTCTATTTTCTGCTGTGGTTGCAGGTTACTGGTTTTGAGGATGTCGTTCAAAGATGTGTTCACCAGAGCGGTGAAGAACAACGGCGTTTTGAGATGGTTGCTCAGGTTTGCCCGACCACTTAGATCTGCATGCCTATACCTCTCATAACCCTACCCTTAGCTCTTATTTCGTTTCATCCCTACCACCCGCTTCCCGCACGCAAAAGCTACATACGCAAGCATCCATTTTCCGCACTCGCACTAGCAGAGATATCGCAGAAGTGATGCACCGTGCTCCTTTTGCAAGCATTCCTGCTATAATCGGTGACAGAGAGATCTCAGGCTGATGCGCTACGCTCGTCTGAAAGCATTCTTGTTGACATACGTGTACGTACGTTTTTGTGTGTTCAGTAAGCGTATTCCATACTCCTACCATCCTGACTTATTTTACGTCTTCCCCGAACTTGTTTCCTGCTATGTCATTCTATCTCCCATTCCCTCCAGCTTTGCTCTTCCATGTTGACAGGGCAATGCTTGAGTAGCCATGGATGGACGTTGTTCTTGCTTCTACCAATCCGATGTTTCGTATTCTTTGTCGACGTATTTCGGGCAAGCCCTCCAACCGTCAACAAAGAGGGGCCATTGAAACACCGTGAAAATTGGGAGTCAGCCTCAGGCAAAGATTCGCAATTCAGGCAAGGGCGCATGCCACAATTCCAGAAGGGAGAATAAGACAGAGCAACACCAAGAGGTGCATAGCATCAAGTCTTTAACTTCTTGTGCAGATTCCTAATCTTACTATGTTTTCTCTGTTTACGCTATACCACGTGACGTAACGTAATGGCACTTAGCGTGATTCTGTTTACACATAGTCCGACATCAGAAGGCTAGTTACTTCGGCATAGGAAGAGGCTTGAGTAGCGTAATATGTGACTTCTCGTATATTTTGCTAAGTCTTTTGTTCAAGGCCAGGTTTATGCTCTGTTATGCACGAAAGCGTAATGAGCTCCAAAACAGTCAAAGGCAAAGTCTAAGAAAGTGCGATTGCTCATCATACGCTCATTACGCAACGCAGCGTATCGCAGCGTATTGCACCGCCGAGCTAAACATTGTTTTACGCTTCATTACACGCGGCTGCGTAAGCAAGCGTAAAACAGCTTAAATCCATGGCTTCCATGTTATGTTACGCTCGTGCACGCAACGCAGCGTGAATGAGCGTAATATAACCCAAAGATAGTTGAAATACGCCCGACACGCATCTGTTCTTTACATGCACAATACGCAAATAAGTGTATTGTGTGTATTCATGAAGTTTGACACAAAAATGGTCAGACCAACAGTACCTGAAACATTCGAGACACACGTCATCAGGGTTGCACCTTTTCCACAGGGCGTCGCAGCCTATAAATACCCCAGTTGACAAAGATACAGGGGTTGGCAATTGAAAGAGGCAAAGGGCAGTTTTTTGTGAGCACAGGAGCACTTATCACTTTGAGTAGAGACAGAGAGAGTAGGACTTTGGCAATTGTTGACAGCATCACCTTCCGGCAGAAAGAGAGCACAGTTCGCTTTGAACATCGGCAACAAGAGTAGTCGTTCTGTTGGGGAAGACACAGCTTTCTCCATCAGCAACCACTGGCGGTCCTAAACAGAAACTACCTAAGGCGAAAGAAGTAGATCCAAGATCATGGGATCATCTTGCACGGTTCGCAGGCTCTATTGGTCAGAAACAGTTGATCGATAGACGTCACAGCTTGACCTTCTTTGCATCCCAGCTTTGGCCCACGAGGTAGACCGGACTTCCGTTTGGACAGTTTTCTTGTTGTTTTGTGCTTGCTTTACATCCAGTAATCAGGGTCTCCCCAGTGTCAT
Source organism: Gnetum montanum (assembly GCA_015680685.1). Classification (NCBI taxonomy): domain Eukaryota; kingdom Viridiplantae; phylum Streptophyta; class Gnetopsida; order Gnetales; family Gnetaceae; genus Gnetum; species Gnetum montanum. The sequence continues at coordinate 1,970,701 of MNCI01031946.1, read as the reverse complement.
GTGATATACAAAATATACATTTTTCAAGTCAAAGCGTAGATCTTGAGACTACGTGTTTCTCTTGTATTAGCCTCCTCTTATCGTGTTTCGCATTATCATCGTTACAATTCATCTACGTCGTTTTCCCCTCATTTTGCGATTCCTCGAATCAGATCATTCCACGAGATATTCATCGGTTTACTGATTAGTAAGTCCTTGTCTTATTGACAAGACCATTCAGGGCGTCGCGGATTCGTTTTCCAGCATAGCCCTCACACGGATCCGTGGTTAAAACTGTGTACGCGGGATTTTGTTTGGTATTTTCCAGCTGCCGACATTTTTCGTCGTTACAGTGAGGCCTTTGGAGAATTAGCTGCTTGTGACTACAAGGACTTGGTTGGACTATCAGTCCTAAAGAAAGGTCTCTTCTTTACAAGGTTGTCTGAACCAATAGTAGGGTGAGGATTAATAGCCCTTGTAGCATTATGTTGCTACAGCTAGGCAGGGAGCTCACCCTACATGGCTGGAGTAGGTGGTAATGGAGTTAAGGGTAGAAGAGATGTAGCCAGATGAAAAGGATAGTATAACTATGAAACATCACCCCTAGGAGAAGGAGTTCTATAATACTCATGGGCTTGGTAGTGAAGCTGGGGAGTGACGTGACTAGTAGAGTCACATGGAGAGATCAACTACTACACGTAGTATCCATACAGGTCAGGTTAATGGTAAGGGTGTTATTGACATGGTGGTGGCATTCCCCATGATTGTGGGTGCTTCCACTATTGGTACTACTCATTTGTTTGTGGTGGAGTTCCACTTGGATAATACTTTAAGGGTTGGTGGAACTATCTTGGATTACCTTAGGGGTAAGGTAACCTTCAAGGTGTTTGCCTTATGTTTAAGCATGGGTTGAGTGCATACATCCTAGACTCCTACAAATGTGAGATTACAGGATAACATCCCTTAGGATGATCATATTGGCATATCTCACATCCACCATCATTGTCTGTATCCAAATCCACAACCTCTTTGATGATGGCAACTTTGCCCTTACCTTTGTTATGTGCATATTTAGTTTCTTTCTTCTTCCTCCTTTCTCGGTCACTACCTAGTTCCCTAGACTCCTCTACTATTTTGAGAACGGTTTGAAATCTATTATCTAGGAAGTCCCACATTTGGTCCACCTTTGCTGATACTTCTGATGCAAGTTTTTGAATGGGCAAAGTTTTCCTATTCACCATCTCTTCAAGTGGTGACTCTTCTTCATTCTTATAAAATCTAACTCCCTTCCTTCAAAGGGAAGGATCCCTATTGTATTCCTCTGCACTCTCTCTTTTCCTTAACTCATCTTCCTATTTGGCAACTTGCTCCAACAATCTTTGTACTTGATGGGCTCTAAGCTTGGGTAGTCTTCCTTGGGCATAAGTCCTAAGGGTTCTTCGCATTTCGTGCCTAAGCCCACCTACGAGATGGCATAGTTGTTCCCTCTAGGAGTAACCATGGCTTGGGCAATGATGTAACAATGCATAATATCAACCCATGGCAACATCCAAGGGTTCGTGTCCTCCTTGTTTCCATCCTTGATTTACTTTCACAGGTTGGAAACTGGGGAGTATGTTTGATACTTATCATTTCATAGCTCTAACATGGTACTCCATCAATGAATGGATTCTAGTTCTAAGAACCGGTACCAGTTTTCCACTTCTTTGATTAATGTCTGTGGAAACAACTTGAGTTTTTGCAATTTGTTTTCTATGTTTTGCAAGGCACATGCATTGTGAAATGCTTGTAGATGATTTTGAAGATTAGCATTGTATCCCCCTTCAAATTGTGGGATATTTTTCATGTCCAATCTTTTGATCCTACTATCTTTTTGGTGCCTTGTTGGGATTCTAATAGCCTCAATTATATCTAGCATACTTCCGGTAGCAAGTAGAGGTTCATCATGATCGTATTATCTATGGCGTCTATGATGCCTATGTTGTTTCCTACTCTCCCTCCTTTCGCGATATGTTTCTCTAGAATGCCCTTGTCCCCTTTCTCGACTATTTTGTCTATTACTCCTATTTTGCCTACCATTATCCTCATGGTCTGTCCCTCTGCAACTGTGTTCTGATCCTAAAGGAGAGGGAGAAGGAGATGATGGAGGTGAAGAGAGAGGAGGACCGTTACCATGATGATCCTTGCTTCCTTCTCTTCGGTGGTCACAGCCTCAATCGTGGTTACGATCAAAATGTCCATCTTTTTCATGTGTTCGTGTTCCTTTTTCAAACCCTTTGTGTCTGTTGGTACCAGAATCTGAGTTATGGATAGTTGAGTAAAGATTCTGATATACAACCCCTTGACTGAAGTCAATGAGAGGAATGTCATTGTGTGAAAGACCTCCTGAGGTAGGTTCACCTCCCTCATTTTCACCTATGACATATGGGACATCCAGCGACCACTTCCCCTTCATAGATTTATGATGTCTCTCCTATTGTAAGTCCCTTTGATGTTGTGCCTCCATGGATCGATACTCTCTCGAGTTGTGTTCATGCACAATGTACTCTACCTGTAAGTGCTACATACCAATTCATGTGAGAGCATGAAGAAGCATGTTTGGAATCGAGTGATCAGGAGCTAACACTATGTTACCTTCTAAATCATGCCAACGTAGTTGTTCATCTTGGTGGAGGATAAAGGTAAAGTTTGATATATACTCATTGGGATGAATGTATACCACACAAAACTGTTGGGGCACTAGCGGGTCATCATGTGTACTACGCCTCCGATTGTTCGTTGTGTCAAACCTAGGCGGTGAAACACTCTCGTAAGAAGAAAGAGACATGATTAATTCTTCAGTGTGCAACACTTTTCTCTTCTTTTTTCTAATAATTTTAAAACAACCAACCCTAAGGCTTCGTTCCAACGATGGGGAGATTTCCTAAGTTCTATTTAGCGCACAAACAACAAAGTCCCCGGCAACGGTGCCAATGATGAGCAGCGAGGTATCCCTATGCTCAACCATACGAATACGAGCATACACGAATGATCCAGTCGAATTCCAAGGACTAAGTGCTTTTGTGCCTTCACAGAACCTAGATGGGTTAGTCAATCATTGTCTTCCCAAGCTTACTTGTATAGCACAATTGTATGGTTAAGTAAACTTGAGGTATATGATTTTTATGTATTTTCTTATGTTTTATGTCTTGGTGCTACAAAGGGAGAAGTGAACTAATTAAGTAACTAATTTAATTTAACTAATCGACTATGCTCCAACTAGTCCTAACACTAGCATCTATTCCCACTTGCCGTACACATCTTGAACCAGTGCAACACTACTGGGATTACCAAAACGCTAATTGTTACTGGGTTACCAAGTGTTCCATGCATGCTCGAAGTGGTTGTACTAAGTGTGCTTACTTGGGAGAGTTAACAAGGTGAGAGAAAGACAACATTAATTAACTAAGGAAAGCATTAAATAACTATAAATAACATTAAATAAGCTATTCTGAATGCTATAAGGTTTATCACAAAGTTCATCTTTATTTCCGACCACAAGGTGTGCTCAGGTACACAATGTTCGAATAAAGATCCATTCACTTTATGACTCCTACTGCAAGCACTCAGAAATAATTCTAACTCTGAGGAAGGAAAACTGCAAGAGTTCGGGTAACGGACTAAGACTAACTATGCAAACCAAGTGCGCCCACCTCTTATTTATAGGCGATGAGGCAAGTCCTGACATCAGATGCCCAATATCACTTAGTGAGCTCTGATATCACGGACCTGATATTGTGAATACAATATCGTGACCCCGATATCACAGTTCATCAATAGTCATACTCTTAATCTTTGGGTTAAGCACATACCCTACAAGAGCTCTCAAATGAGTGCTAGAGGAGCTATCAAAAGATGATTTGAAGATGGATGTGTTGGCAACCATTTGGAACCACCAACATTTACTTTGGTCTCATTACTAGAATCATAGAAATGAAGGTGGTCCTTCAAACTTGAGTTTAGGTGTTTGTTGGTCTCTGGAAACACCAAGACCCTGATACCTCCAAATAAACTCAATGGTAATAGAGCGAACTAAGCATAACTATGTGTTTGCTATTATGAATGTTGAAATGATTAGGTTTGTGTATGAAACTGTAACTGACTATTATAACAAAAATTCAGCTAACTTTGTCGAATATTGTGAGTCATCAAAGATTCCTATTTTGTTAAATCACTTACTCTATATAGTCATAGTACATTGCTTGAAACAAAAAAAATTTCATCAAAATGCTTAAGCACAATTCTACAAAAATCTACTCTTAATTTTCCTCAGAGAGAAAGATCTGCAAGAAAATTAGAAATAGAGTGAGATTCAATGGATTTTAATAAAAAAGAAGAGAGAAAGCATATTTGTGTGGAATCTGAAACATTTAAGCGAGACAAATTGAACATGAAGAAACACTTCAAAATAAAGCTATTCCAGTTCAACCTAAAGTGTTACAAATTGTCCAAACCATCTGAGCTCAACAAGCAATTTCATAGAAGACACTCCTATTAAACTACCAAAACACTTTGTAAATGACAAAATTGCAAACAATAAAGTTATTAGAAAAGATAAATTTCAAGATTGAAATATCAAGGAAAAGCTTTAAAATTGAAGCTATTTCAAGTCAGCTCAAAATATCAAAGATTTTCTAGACCCTCTACACTCAAACAAGCAATCTCATAAAGACATTGCTATGAAATTACTCAAGATGCTTTTAAACGACAACATAAGCTCTTATATGGCAACCAAATAGAAGTCTAGAATTGTGCAAAAATAGAGCTAGAAGAGCAATCAGAAAATCCCAAAATTAAATGCCAAACACAATGCTATATGAACTATTAGCTAAGCAACTAAGATAAAATGAGAGGAAAAGAACTCACAAGATTTAAACAAAGCAGTTGAATTGATTATGCAATTAGCAAGTAATTCTTACAAATAATCTTCAATACTTCTTCTAAGCTCCTTTTTCCCCTCTTCTCTTTACCCTTAAAGCTCTTTTTATAATGGCTTCTTGGTAGTTACAAACATCATGAGAGATTAAGGTTAGTTACAACCATCATGGGGATTAATTATAACTACCATAGAAATTAAAAAGCTATAGTAGCCAAGTGTCTTATTCATATAGGATGTTAAATAACTAACCTAAAAATTTTTTATTTTGCTTTCCTAGATGTTTTAAAGACTTTATCCTTGGCACGAGCTCATCATTTGTTGATACATCAATGGCAATGGTAGATCTTTCTATAGGGTGGACATATTTTATGCTTAACATGGTCCAACATGGTGGTGAGACTCCTAATAAACAAACTTAAAAAAGATAGCTTGAATTCCAAGTGCCTTCTTCAGGTCTAGGTCACCTGAATACAAATATAGAATGGCCAATTCTAAGGTTGCTTACATACATATGGAGTAAGATTAAGAAATCTTACTATTAATTTGGATTTCTTTCACCTTTTAATGCAAGTTTTTTAAAAATATATTTATAACAAGAATTAAGTCATAATAGTATTTGGAAAAGCGTCTTCCCAATCTAATTGTGTAGCAATTCCAATTAATATTTCTCCCTGGCATGTAGAAATTTGTGGCGTGGAATTGTGCTTTAGCCCTCCAAGTCCAAATATCAACCAGCACGATAATGGGGAGGGAGCAAAACTAGCCATAACCGACGAAGATGAAGAAAACATGATGATGGGGAATATCTGGTCCGGCACAGTATTTCAAATGCCCAGCCAGCGTCAGCGGAAGTGAGATCAAATAAAATACCCACATAAGAACAGGTCCAGCTCCAGCTACTGCTGAGGAAATCTGAATCAAGAAGCATTTATTTTGTTAACCATCAATCATCCGGCAGCTTTTCTCCACGATCATCATGTCACGATTTTTTACGATTCAGGCAGCGCCTCACTGGATGTTCCCTATTTTTGGAGTGGAGTCTCACTTTTGGTCTGTGAGATGTGCAGTTTCTGCTCTAAGTCAGCAAAATGCTCAGCAATCTTAGGGTTAGAAGCTCTGTATTTTTGCAACCACCGGCGTCGATGACCTGGCCTGGGGAGGTAACGCAGAAGATTCATGAATTGAGGATGTTGTACCTGTAAATGTTGAAACCCTCCATTTCCTTGGCGAAGATCAGGAGCTCGGTGTTAACGACCAGGGGTTTCTTGTCAGCATATTTGAAATATTCATCTGCGGGCATGGGAGGGAACTGCATCCAGTGCTGGCGCTGCCCGTTGTTGCTGTTATTTTTCTTCTCAATTTTCGGCTCAAACATCGCATTTCCAGTTTGGTTACTTAATTGTTTTTGCTGTTTTCTTTGTACCCTCTGCCATTCAGATAAATTTTCTTCTCCCAGTGATTTGTCAGTAACAGCTGAAATTATATTATGGTCAAAACCATCGTGAATATCATCCATAATCCAGTTTCCAAAGCCAGTGATTCTTTTTTACATTGCTTCCCTGATTCCTCCATCTGTCGCTTTACAAATGTCTCGTGTGGATATTTCTGTATAGAACCCGAATGGTAACATTGTTTTTTAAGAACATTATCTTTATCATGGGACAAAATTATTTTGTCAGAATTGACCCTAAGTTCATTGCCTTTCAAACTCAACAAATCAGTCGGTTCTCTTAAACGAGAAACATGAACAGGCCTTTCATTCTTTAAACTTAGTTACTCCTTATTAGCACCTTGCTTGAGCAGGAGAGCTGCACATTCCATATGATTATTGTTTGTAGCAAAATGCAAAGAGGTTTCTTTAGATGCTGAAAGTATGTTTATAACAACTTGTTGGTAACCGTTCCACAGGAGACAGGGCTCAGATCCTAATATTAACAAGCTCTCGGACTTATCAATTAGAGTTTGCCATGGAAAAATTTGCAGAGTCTACCCATAAAGTATTACCAAAATGACACCACAGTTATCTTCATTGACAGGATCATAAGCCTAACCACTTTTCAGAACAATAGTTTCATTCATAGAATATACTTTGGAGGTTACTGGACATGAATTGTAAAAAATAACAGTTGTAATGGAGCTGCCAGGGATGATCAAAAAAGGAGGTAGGAAAACATTGTTGGTAGAGAATGCTATAGATATGATTTGGAGGCAAATTCCAAAATCAATGTAAATTCACACAAAGGACATGCCGCAAGGCTTTTGAAATCTGTACAGTGTGCCAGAAAAGAAACCGATAATGGCTTAAACAGTATATGGATTCCATAACGACATTCCTACCAAACACTGTCCTGAACCCATACCACATTAATGCAATTGAAGTTTGACTCTTCTTTCTTGGATCTGTTTCATCAAATTGGTTTGCTCCAAATGAAGCCATTCAATGTGTAATTTTTCCTGTTCCTATTGCAATCAAGTACACTGCATGAAAGCTGATGTTCCAGGATAAATGCCATAACTTCCCAAGTATGCATCAGCCAGCAATGCCCCCAATAGTGGCATGACACTATGTTCCTGACCAATTATTTACGGTCTCTCCTGCAAACTCCCATCTGCTGATTTATCTTACAATTTAGAAGCATATACGCCAATATACCACAATTCAATCTTTGAAGAAGGAATAATTAGTGCATCTTATCCTGCTGCCACCAAATAATCTCATAATTCTTTTTGTGGAACCTCACTGTATCTCACATAAACTAGCACTTCCAAATCTTTGGTTTTATCTCCAGTAGAACAGAAAGTTCCAATACTAAACTTATACTTAAAACTTTCAAGGAAAGATAATTTCATTACTTATTTTTTATACAAAGATTATCATTAAAAAGGTCACATGTTAACAAATGGTCTTGAGTGTCAGATATATTGAAGTTGATTTCTACCGTATGTAAGACCTTTGAAAGGGTAATTTCTGAGCCATTTCCTATATACTTGTCTGCATGCTTATGAACCTGATTTTTCATAGAACTAAGAGCAAATTTCCAGCCTTCATGTTGATTCAAATTTCATAAAGGAAAATCAATTCATTCACTTTTTCCAGAGTTTGGAACACCAGTAACCAAAGTTAACTCTCCTGGAATAACCTTTTTTTTTTAAGCTCTTAAATATTGGAATTGAATTCTGAACCAAATTTTTCTTAGTAATGATCGTCACTGCTCCATCAAATGGCGGAAATGTGCCAACAGGATGATGTGGAAAAAGACAGGTATGAATGACATAAAGCAAAGACCCATCCACAAGGCCAAGGTGATGAACCTTGAGGTGTAGCTACAAAGATTTCACATGTCCATACCCTATACTTCCAACTTCTTCCTATTTCATGCAAGCATGTTACGTAAATTATATCCTGAGCCATTACCCCCTAGAACTTCTTTGTGAGGTGGCTTGTATTGTAACATCGTCATAGTCTATATTCTACATTTGTAATTCCTTTGCATTAACCTTGTCATATGTCTAATCCCTTTTTTTTTTATCTTAGGTTTTAAAGTCATGAAACTAGCTTTACTTAATTTTGGAAAAATGATGAGGTGTCTAGTGGCAATTTGTAATTCAATTATAACCTCTAGACTTGGGAAGTATTTTGTGTGCCTTATGTTTATAGTCCTAGTATGTTTGGTTGAGCTTTGTGTCTTCCAAGCTTGCCTCCTTGTCTTTTGTATCATACGTTTGGTTGGTGAGCATGTCTCAAGCTCCTTAGTACATTTCTAACCTTGTTCAGGTGTCTTAAGGCCCTTCCAACATGTTTCGTTGGATTTCAAATTTCATCTAGGATCAACCTTAGTTTCTTGGAAGGGGGTGCACTAACTCCCCTACATCAACACACCTCCCTGCGTTGGCTCCCCTACATCAACAAATCTCCTTCTTAGTTAAGGTTGGGCCCAAATATCAAAAGTATAATCTAATTGGCTAGGTCTATGTTAACGAATCTCTATTGATCCCCAAGCATTAACGAACATCCACTATTATATTACGAAAGCTATAAATACTTGGGATGATCTCTCTCACACATCATTAAAAACTTAGGCATTTCACTTAATATTTTGGCATCTAGTTTGTGTGAAGAGCTTCTCCTCCATTGGGTTAGTTGATTTCTTCCTTGTTTTTATATTTTGAGTCATTGCTTTCGCAAGTGTGGCTAGACTTTGTCAAAGTGCTACCTTGATTATGTAGCTCAAAATTGTTTGATCAATGTGGAATCCAATGTTTACATAGTGAATAAATCTCATGGTTTTCCCTTGTTTTATCATTGATTTCTTAAACATTAAAACGCTAAAAATATTTATTTCCTTTTTATTACATTGAGTTATGATGATTCATGCTTGTTCAAAGAGGTCACAACTAAACAACATGGTGTTGTACCATTGAGGTTGTGACTAGGAGCCATTATTACTTTCCATGTGTGGTGTTGCACCTATTTCGTAAGGGATTACATAATGTGTGAATGAGTATGAGCATTGCACTTATTCCCATATTAGATTGCAACGCATATGTGTTTATTATTATTTCATTCTTGTATTCATAAAACATTGATGAGCGGCAAGATACCCCTATGCCCAACCATACAAATCACAAGCATTCACACATGATCTGATCGAATTCCATGAATGGGACTAGTTGTGCATCTAGATCATTATGCCTTGATCGTAGTTCGTTGTCTTCCCACTTGGACTAGTGGTAGCTTTGTCACATATGGTTTAATTTAAAGTGAGACATGATAATTGATGTTGTCTAGCCCTAAGCTACTCCTAATGATAACAAAAAGATTAATTAATTAAGCTAATTAACATTGGAAAGTAAAATCTATACTAACATATGTGCGATGAGTATCCATTCCTAATCATCCGCACATGCCTTGGACTTCATGTAACTACTATTGGGATTACCAAGCATACATCACTAGGCTTACCAAACAATACATTGCTAGGTTACCAAGTAATTACACTTAAGCGCTCATGATTAGTCATGCTCATTCCGCTTAATGATAGTGATGAGACGCGACATGTATAGTGCCGCAATATCGCGTCTTTCCCTGCGATATCGCGTACGCGATATCGCGGTCCACCACCATATCTATAAATAAGAGGCGGCACTCCCCTCATTGTCAAATCCTGGCTAGAAGTAGCGAAGCTCTGGCAGTTTGAACACTCCAGAGTTAGAATTTTTCCCATGTGCCCGCAGTAGGAATCCTAGAGTGAACGGCTCTTTATTCGAGCAACTTTGTAACCTGAACACAAGTTGTGTACGGCGATAAAGATGAACTTGATTGGATAAACCTTGCAGTACATGGTTTTATTTTATTGTTATTTATTGTTTTCCTAATGCGCACGAGTACGACTTGATTACGAGCATCTACGGATGTGTACGGCTAATCAAGGAATCAGCTGCTCGTCGCAACGCGTGAGTACGACTTAACTACGAGCATTGTGACTGCTTGGTAACCCAGTAGCGTATTCCAGGATCTGCGCTTGGTAATCCCAGTAGTAGTCCAATGTGTACGGCTAGTAAAGGAATCGGCTACTCATCGCTAGGCTAGAACGTGTGATAAGTACGACTTGGGT
>MNCI01031946.1:1858760-1960058 GCA_015680685.1 Gnetum montanum | reverse complement strand
CCAAAAATACCAAAAAAATCACATACCTCAGACTTGCTTAACCATACACCGTGACACATACAAGCAAGCCTGGGAAGACAACGAACGATTAACCCCAAGTGTTTCTTGTGGTGTTAAGGCATTTAGTCTGCGGAGTTCGACCAGATCGCACGTGCACGCTCGTATTCGTATGGTTGAGTGTAGGGGTACCTCGCCACTCATCAGATAGGAATAGTAAAGAGCAATAAATGGAAACATTAACTAAGGAAAAATAGTTAAGAATGAATAGTTGAAAGCAATAATAAATCTAAGTGGATGTTGTAATGATAAAAGTAATCTTGATCTTTATTTCCGATCATGTAACGCATCCAAGTACGTCACACTCGAAAAAGGATGTTGTACAATCACTTAACATCACATTATAGGCATGCACTGAAAAACAACAGAGCTTGGAATTAAAAATCTATGAAAAAGCTATCTAAAAACTATCAACAAATTATCTCCCAACTATGCACCCAAGTGTGGTATTTATAGGCTAGCACGGAAGGGGTGATATTGGATGCTTGACATTGGAGGTTGTGCCTCGATATCGAATACTTGACATCACAGCCCCGATATTAGATATCTGATATCGAAGTCATGCAAAACATGACTCATCAAACATATAAAAAATGGAAAATATAAAATTATAAATATTTCCTTAATTTTGGATAGTGGTAACATGGGTTTCCATTATGTTATATGTACAATAATCTCTCTTATATTTATTGAATGCAATGACATGTATGAGTATTCTTAGCAATCCACTCAACATTGTCTTTGAAGCTTATCATCGAATCACACCCCATTCCATATGATATAATCCCATTGGTTGTGGCTGGTGGCCCCATACTAGTAGTACTGCTAAACTCATTGGAAATTACACATTCATTATTTTTAAAAGCAACCTTATTATCTTTCTTAGACATTTGATCAAAAAGGAAAAGGGAATTAGATAATTATGGTACCTATAAAACATCTTGAATAAGAATGGTAGTGTCATCATCAAGCTTAATTAGGCATTTACCTAAACCTTTAATTTTACAAATGTTTCATCTCCTACATTAATAGAACTAAGATTTGAAAACTCAGCATAAGCAATACAACTCCCCTTATTGGGAGTCATGTGGTTGGAACAACCACTAGTTATAAGCAATATATAAGAAGTTACTTGTCTAGAAGAGAAACAAGTAATAACATTAAATTGTATACCTTTAATTAGTTCTTTTCATTTATCTTAGGTTGATGAAGAAGACTCTTCTTTGGTTTGATTATAGTTTTGAGCTTAGTTTCTTTGGATCTTTGACTTACTTTATTACCTATCTTTAGTATGTCTCCTTTTATTACAATATTTTCACACCCATTAGTCTTTTCCTTGGAAGGTTAATCTGCCTCTTCTTCTTCTGAATCTACCTCTATCTTTGGAGTTCTAAAAATTCTATTCTTATTGTACATTATTTTGGAAGACATTTCTTCCTATATTTCTACCTCTCCTATCTTCACCTCTACCTATTTGGGAATTCTAGGAAACATAAGCATTATCATTTTTAAAACTATAGATTTTTAACTTTTCTAAGACTTTCAAACTAAACACTAACTCACCAACTATAGATTTTAATTTAAAGCACATATATTAAAAATGATGTATATGTTATAATAATGAGGTATTAGCCTAATGGTAAGACTCTTAATTTAAAAGCTGCAAGTCATGGATTCAATTCTAGTAGGTAATGCTAAGTTATAACTATCCAGCAAATCCTTTGTAAATTTCTGTAAGTTATAACTAGGATCATCCTTCCTACTAAGAATTAATTTTTCTTCCTTGTTTTTTGAAGCATCTATTTTAAGACTATTCACTTCAGTAGACATCCCTAAAATTAAAAACTTATTTCTTTCTATGTTGGTTTTGGGGCTTTCTATTCAATGATTAAGCATGTGATGTCCTCTAAATTTTTTAATTTTTTTAAAGTTATTTTTTTGGATTTATTAGATCCTAAAAAAATAATTATATTTAAGAATTAGATTTAGATTACAAAAGTAAAGAAGTAGAGGAGAAACTCCAAAACAACAAAACAGAAAGGCCCAATAGTTTTGGGGATGCCTTTTTAGGTTTTCATCCTTACAATCAATCCTGAAAAACCTTCCCTCTAAGGTAGGAAAAGGATCAAACCTTGCCCTCATTCAAAAGTGCCCAAATGGATTTTCACTTCCTACTAAAGGATTCTTATAAATAACAAAAGAAAAATATAAAGATAAATATTTAAGAATTTAGTTGAAGCCTCAACTACTGAATGATGTTACCTTGAACTAACAAAGGAAGAAAGTTAGTGAGAAAATCTTTGTGAAAAACCATATTACATCAAAACTTATAGGTGATATAAAGAATAAGTGGATAAAAGCAATGCCAACTATGAAGTAGAAATCTTTGAAGTTGATGAGTGTCATCAAATAAAACTTCATCTAATCCTAGTTGAAAACTATGTAAATGCCTACTAAACCAAGTCCTAGAGCTACGAGCAAGAGGACAAGTAAAAAAATAATGGATAAATGTATCTTCCATGTTGCAGATAGGAAAACCATGATGAATCAAGTACTGCAGAAAATATCTAATTTCTAAGAGACTAGTGGCATTCTATATCTTTTGAATTTGCTACTTCCATAACTGCACATTGTGATTAACCTTTTAAAGATAACTGAATCTTGATCAAATATTAGTATTAAAACTAATAAGAGTATACATAATCATGGGTTGATATGGAAAAACATGATGGCCATTAATCTAAGAGAAATCAGGAAAACCATTATGAAAATATTGAATAACTACACTTCTATCCAAACTATTCAACAAATCAAAAAATGTAGACTTTTTAGAAACATTAATGACATAGAGACTTTGACACTTAGACTAAGTAAACCAATGGTTATGCATACAAAGAGATGAAAGGGAAGAAATGCCAAGCTTACACCATGTACTATAAAGGCATGGATACTTAATAGCCCATGGTTCATTATTAATTAGAAGTGACGAAAAAAAAAGCTTATCAAACATAAAGGTAGAAATAGTAATATTATTGAAGTTCCAAAAATCATAGATAAAACTCTAAGCCTTTTAAATATGTTTTATGATAATATAACCTAATATAGTAATGTATTTTGAAAAAAGGGTCCAATTAAAAAATTGATTATCTCTTTAATAACCACTACCTCTAGGCTTACCCATCTAAATTCCTATCTAAAAAAGAAGCTTATAAGGCTCTCTACTAGACAAGAATTTAACCACCCACTTGGCATATAAAACAATATCCTACTTATACTAATTCATTAATCCTACTCTGCCATCCTCTTTGTGAGAAGTACCAATATCCCACAAAACATGACAAAATCCTTTCCTCAAATGGTTGCTACTCTAAAGAAAATTTCTCACAAGGTAATTAATATAACAATATGTAGAAATACTAGGAGTTCAACATGAAGAACAATACACATGAGTAGCTTGAATAATCTGCTTACAAATTTTCTATGTTAAAACTTTTATGTGAATCATGTGCAATAGCTAAAGAGAGTTATCAAAGACCAAATAAAATGTAGAAAAAGAAAAGATACTACAAAACATTAAAGAAATGACAAAAGAGGCAAAAATGATAAACATCAGAAGTAGCAAAAGAATTGCTTCGTTATCTTGACTTCATAATGAATAAGTTTATAAAATTTATATTTTTGAAAAGCTTAGGAATTTATCTATAATTTGAAGCAAGAAGTATTACAAAAACTATCTTGAAGTTGAGGTTATGTTATATTCTTTCCAAGCTATTAAAAATCATAGTAATTTTGGTAGTGAAAGTTTGAGAGATAATAACTCAAAAATTGTTAAGTTTATGATGCTAAAATTTTAACTAAATCTTTCCACAGACATTAGCCTTCAAATAAATCTATAATCACATCAAATCATTATGAGATGAGGGAGAAATAATCTAATCATTGGCTATCATTCATTCTGGTAAAACTTTGGGGCTCATAAAATATACCAAATCTTAGAGTGAATATCTTCAAAACCACAATAGACATTGAGATGAAATGCTAACTAAACATAGCCATCTATTATAGCTTTCAAATAGATTTAAAATCATTGAAAAATATTACAAAATGTATGAGATATAATCAAAATATCGAATGCTCCCCAATTCTCACTATTCAACATTCAAGATTGAGTAAATAATGATGAATGATAAGAATAATTAATGTAATTTCAACAAGAATATATAAGGTGGTTGAGAGCATATGATCTAAAAAATTCAAAGGGGGTTTTACTTCTTGGCCATCAATAAAATGCTTCAAGAATGACTAAATAGACATTTCCTTCCCTCTGAAGGAAATGCCAAATAAAGAACATTTAACAAGATCATACTACCAACATTACAAATAACATCATCTACTCCTTTTCATTCTCCATTTATAAGTCTTGCTCTCAACTAAAAAATTTTGAATGTTGAACAAAAAGTCCTAAGAGAAGACTTCTAGTAAAAAAAGTTTTGGTCAATAGTAAGAGTTAGAAATGGAGAATCAAAAGGAGTAGATGGTGTTGTCTGTAGTAGTGATGGTATAGTCTTATTAAATATTCATTATCTAGCATCTACTTTAGAGAGAAGAAAATGTCTAGTTGGTCATCCTTGAAGCATTTTGTTGATGGCTGAGAAGTTAAACCCCCATTGACGTTTTTTAGGTCATATGCTCTCGTCCACCTTATATATATAATATATAAAATCTAGTTTAACTTTGTTACTGCACTCGCATAAAGCCTCTCTTCTTTTCTATTTCTCTTCATTTTTTCTATCCTTCTTTTTTTTTCGTTTGCCTCTTCTCTATAGTTGCTTTTTTTTTTCCATGGAATTTTTTTGGCCAAGAGGCCAATTACCAATCATAGATCAGTAATGCTAAATAATATTTCATCCATAACACTTTTAAGGAAAGCTTATAAGTAATGCTAAATAATATTCTTTTCATAACACTAGAGGGAGAACTTATCGGTAACACTTAATAATATTTCATGCATAACATTCCAAGGAGAGCCTATCTATAATGCTAAATAATATTTTATTTGTAATACTAACATATTTGCTCTAGGGGCTTCTATGTTTGTCTTCTTATTACAATGCACAAGGAATAAAATTTGAAAGAGCATACGAGTATGTATGGAAATACAAATCCATGAAAATTCAAAATATTTTGCAGCACAAGATTTAGTACCAAACTTGAAATTAGTTGATTTAATGCACAAGGAATAAACTTCAAAAGGGCATGAGAATATGTATGGAAATAACAATACATGAAAATTCAAAATATTTTACAGCACAAGATTTAGTAACAAACTTGAATTAGATATCCTTCCCATCATGCAATCATGCAATCATAGCGATTTGACCAAAATTATTATAAAATACATAGAATTTAGTGAAATGGCAACTTGGATAATTTTCTATATAATAGATGAACCAAACTTAAACTTTGTTTTTGCAAGATTCTCTTGGCCCAATTATAGGTATATATATTAAATATATAACCAAGCTAATTATTTATACTATCTTAGTCTTACATCTAGCATTTATTGGATATAGTGGTTTGTTGTAGACATTTTTGTTTCTTCCTGCTAGCTTCTTTTTGTAATTATTTTAATGGTTATTCTTCTTTATTAGAGATTTGCAAAGTTGGTGTGTATGAAGAGAAAATTGGTGCAGAATGTACAATTTTAAAAGAAGGCTAAGTACACATAGGTTGGCAGAATAGTTTTCAATTTATTTATAGCAATTTATTTAGGGACTTTTAGTATCATCTTTTTATTATTATAAGGGATATATCTTGTAGTTGTTGTTGTTTTTCATAGGTTTTTTTGTTCAATTTATGAATTTATTTGGGGTTATGATGTTGTTGCTGTTTTAAGGGTGTATGTAGTGTTACTTTATGATGTTGTTATTGGTATAAGGATGTATGTAGTGTTTGTTTGGTTTTTTCTTGGCTAAATTCTATATGGGTTAGGTCTGTACTAAGTAGAACATACCTCTAGGGTAGGAACATAGGAAGTTTAAAAAGGGTATTCGTACTATGCTTTAAATCCAATATCTCCAAGCAAAAATGTGTGCGAGCGAACAAATTGGCCAAACAAATTGTTTAGGGTGTGAAAAGTTTGTAGAGCAGTTATTTAGGGGGTGCATAGTTTGTATGCTTGGAATTATATATGTGGATATCAAGGGGTGTGTAGATTGTATGGTTAGGACTAGCTTATATATATATATATATTGGCCGAGATGATTTTTTAAAAAAATGATGTTAACCAAGCCCGACTATTGGACGAGGTAACAAGGTAACTAAAAATGGAATCACTCATCCCTCCTTTGTTTCTCTACCACTTACCCAATTTAGTTTTACCCTCTCGATCAAGTTTGTTCTTTCTTTGTTTGTTCATGGTATTTTTGAGAAATAAATCTCTTGCATAAATAATGCTCAAAAATGCCATGAACAAAGAAAGAAAGAGCAAACTTGACTAAAAGGGTAAAACTAAATTGGGTAAGTGGTAGAGAAATAGAGGAGGGATGAGTGATTTCATTTTTAGTTATCCTGTTACCTCGTTCAGTAGTCGCGCTTGCTTAACATCATTTTTATTTTAAA
Organism: Gnetum montanum; assembly: GCA_015680685.1. Classification (NCBI taxonomy): domain Eukaryota; kingdom Viridiplantae; phylum Streptophyta; class Gnetopsida; order Gnetales; family Gnetaceae; genus Gnetum; species Gnetum montanum. The sequence goes on along the minus strand of MNCI01031946.1, from coordinate 1,953,380 downwards.
ATCATCTTGGCCAATTTATAGATATATATATATATATCTAAGCTAGTGGAGTAGTTTCGCGGGCTATCAGTAGAATTTAATTATTTTTTTTATTTTCTAAGTTATCATCACTATTTGCATTCCAAATAATATATACTGGTAAACATAAATTGGTTAAAATAAAAGTTTATATATTTCATATATGTTGATGAAGGAATACATTGCACAACTATTGCAACAAACATTACAAAGCTGTATAATAGGATTGAGCAAAAGGTAAAATACAATGATAAGTGTGAACTTAATATGCCTAATCCTCCAATTGAGCAAAACGAACTTCCTGTGCAATTCTACTTTGGAGATGTTTAGCATCTGAAATCTTTCTATATCTTTGCACATAGAAAGGAGGATGAATCTTTAAAGAATCAATGGTCTTAACTCCAGATAATGCAACAAACATTAAACCCATAAGTTCTCTTGTGTAGCAATTTCATGGGCTATGAGTAGAATTTAATTAGTTTTTTATTTTTTAACTTATCATCACTATTTACATTCCAAATAATATATACTGGTAAACATAAATTGGTTAAAATAAAAGTTTATATATTTCATATATGTTGATGAAGAAATACATTGCACAATTATTGCAACAAACATTACAGAGCTGTATAATAGGATTGAGCAAAAGGCAACATACAATGATAAGTGTGAACTCAATATGCCTAATTCTCCAACTAAGCAAAATGAACTTCTTGTGCAATTCTACTTTGAAGATGTTTAGCATTTGAAATCTTTCTATATCTTTGCACATAGAAAGGAGGATGAATCTTTAAAGAATCAATGGTCTTGACTCCAAATAATGCAACAAACATTACACCCGTAAGTTCTCTTGTGTAGTGGTTTCATGGGCTATGAGTAGAATTTAATTATTTTTTTATTTTTTAAGTTATCATCACTATTTACATTCCAAATAATATATACTGGTAAACATAAATTGGTTAAAATAAAAGTTTATATATTTCGTATATGTTGATAAAGGAATACATTGCACAATTATTGCAATAAACATTATAGAACTATATAATAGGATTGAGAAAAAGGCAAAATACAATGATAAGTGTGAACTTAGTATGCCTAATTCTCCAACTGAGCAAAATGAACTTCTTGTGCAATTCTACTTTGGAGATGTTTAGCATCTGAAATCTTTCTGTATCTTTGCACATGAAAAGGAGGATGAATCTTTAAAGAATCAATGGTCTTGACTCCAAATAATGCAACAAACATTAATAGTAGCCTTATCTAATGTCATTCCTTGAGATTTATGAATAGTCATGGCCCATGCCAACCGTAATGGTGACTAATAAGATGCTCCTTGAAGCACAGGTACAATTGGCACATGATGGGGATTACCATTATCAAAGGCACATCCAATGTAGGAGTCAAAATCAACAATAATGTATAATGGTAATGCAGATGACTATTTACCTTAAGGATACATAATATTGTGAATCATGTCAAGCGCACCATTCACCAATCTTGCTTCAGGCCAAAGGTTAACTATAAGCATTACCCTTGCACCTTCACATATAAGCAGAGATTGCATTACTTGTTGCAGTAGATAGTTGTTGCACTACTTGTTGCAGTAGATGGTTGTTGTTGCTGATCTTGAAGAGAGTGTTCTTCACCTTCTCTATTGGGACTAATAGCAGTAGGATCCATGTTTCTAAAAATACATGAATTCCAATATTTCACCTCTTAATCTTGTAATATGATGCCTAAGTTCAATATTTTTAAATACTGCATCACACCGTAACCATCATCACCTTAACGATTGCCATGATTGTAACCATCACTGTAACCATAATTGTCACTATTTATAATAATAATAAATATTCATTATTATTGTAATCATAACCATCACCATTTATAATAATAATAAATATTCAATATTACCCGCCATTTATAATAATAAATATCAATTATTACCCACATCAGGCCCTACATGTGAGGGAATATGAAGAGATGAATGGGGAGCCCAAGGGTCAGGGGGTCTCAATTGAATAGAGATTCGACTCCCCTACAGTGACTCTTTGGCTACTTTGCATGTGGTGCGTGCATGTGGAAGAATACAAAGAGACAAATAGGAAGCTCAAGGGTTAGAGGACATTAATTGAGTAGAGATTCAACTCTGTTGCACTAATTCTTTAGCTCCCATGCATGTGGCGCATGTGCATGAGGGAATATGAAGAGATCAAACTAAATTGGCATATTATAGCATGGGCTTTTGTATATTGACATTATTGTTACAATGGATAAGATATGAATGATGCTGACACCTCATTCATAATTATTATATTATAATTATTGTGGAATCCAATAAATGTTATGAGATTATTATAATTAGAGCAATAATCCATAACTATAATTTGAGATATTATGGATTATAAGATTCATTTGAATAGTAAACATTTCATAATAAATAAAGCCAAGATATGATGAAATATTACTCATAATCCATAATGTTAGAGATATTATTCATTCATTCATAACGCTAACCCATAATGATTATATCTCAGTTAGCATTATCCATAAGATATATATAATGAAATGATTGTAAATAACCAACTGTATTTATGATGAAATGTTTATAATCATATTATATAATTATTTATGTTTATGATTATAAATATGTCATTATATATAACCAAGATTATAAATAACCGAGATAAATATAATCATTGGCTCCCTTGTAGTGACTCTTTGGCTAGGGGAGATTCATAAGTAATTGGTTATTTATGATTATGGCAAGGCATGTGCATCGGTGGAGAGCTTGTCGTTGTTTTCCTTGGCATTGGCTAGGATCATCATAGCATGATCTTGCCAGAGATCTTCCTGAGGTCTAGGCTGTGAGAGGTGCAAAAGTTCTCATTTCTAAAATTTACCAGGTTAACAACCATATCATCCATTAGATTCCATCAATCAAAGAATATGTACATAAAGAAAAGGCCTCACTGCATGTGAGAAGGTAAGAAGAAATTATCAAATGTGACTCTTTAAGTCCTCCCAATAAGCAGGAAAAATTGTTAAAATAATGACCAAAGTTAGGCCAACATCTCAAATTGGCTAATAATTTTCATGTGCTAGCAAAAATGCTAATGCTTTTGCATTTTATTAAAATGCATATTGCAAACGATAAAGCAATTACAATCGTAACAACTAAATGCATCTACTTCATGGTAATTGCTGAATTTCAAAACACAGCCATAGAAATGATAAAACCTACACAAAATATACAAAGAGATAAAGAGAACATGAACTTACAAATGTTCCTTTACATTGAAAAAGGGTGTAGCAAAAGAAGATTACTCAAGATAGTAGTATAAAATTACAATTTCAGAATTCCCTCCCACTCCAAAAAGCATTGAAAAAAGAACAGAACCAAACTTTGGAATGTTTTTGCATTGGGAATGCAAATGTATAGGAAAGCATGCTAAGTACTGATGACAGAAGACCTTAGCTTGAAGTGAAACTATGAAAATTGCACAAAATCATCAAAATGTAATGTTCAACACATTACAATTCATTATAAAAAATTAACAAAAACACACATAAAAAGACTGGTAGAAAGTTTGTTTCTAGAAAGAGATTCCAATAACCAAAGGCTATTGTTGACACAGAAACTTTAGAAGACCCTTCCCTTCAGGCTGCAACTTCAACTGTAGCCATTATTGTCCTTTCTCAAATGTCTCTGGCTCTACCCCTCATCCTACCCCTACCTACAAAATTTTATGCTTAAAAAATACACTCAAACAAAGCTACTGAAGAAACATATTGGCCTAATTCATATATAAATTATATAAAAAAAAAGAAACCTAAATGAAAGGTTCTTTTAGCAATTATAACAAAATTGTATTATGATTCACACCTCCTCTACCTCCAAGGTCCAAGCTACCACAGGTGTAGAAGTTCACGTTTCTATCGCCATCAAGACTGGTGTTTCCAGCATAGATGAGTGTGAGATTTGGATCTTCCAGTAGTGGTTCTCCTGAGTAGAGTGAGGTTCTGACATACTTGCTGCCATTGGCAAGCATTGTGATGGCTGGGAAGTCATGGTCAAGGGTGCTAACAATGATGGTCATGATCTAGGACACAAGATTTGAGGCGATGTCAGTGCTGTGTCTGGAGTTTTCTATCGAGCAAGCGACAAAGATGTGGCAATGGACTATAGCCATGAAGGCGCCAATGGTGATGTTGTTAGTGTAGTACTACTACAGGTTGTCACCAAGTGACAAAAAAAGCATGTTAATGTCATCGAACAGAGTGGCATCCATGGTTGCAAGGATGTTGGAGCTAAAGCAGCCACAGTCCCACCAGACCTTGTAGATGGTGATCCGTGCAAGCTAGGCCATGCAGGTAGTGTCATTGGCATAGCCAAGCATGCTTACGTCGACCATGGCATTGTCAATGATTCTTGATGACATGTGCATGTCATGGCCCTCGATGTTGAGTGAGGATGTAGTAAGGGCCAACTGGCCTACTAACTTATTGCTACCTTGGTTGAAGAAGCATATGCTGATGAGCTTGTTATTGCAGTTGAAGCATGGGCCACCATCATAGGTGCCTTTCCAATGCTCCAGTGAAGCTCCAAAGCTGGCTTCATCAAAGCTGGTTCAATTGGGCTAGGCGGCCTACAGCAGCAGTTGCAAATGGAGATAGAGATAGAATGGAAATGGAATTCTCATTCCCATTCTACATTTGGTTGCATTTGGCCTTTTTATATGTGTAGTGGGAATACGAAAAGCTATGGCTCTTTGGTTTACATTTTGTGCAACGGGAATATGAAAAGGTGCGGCTCTTAGATTCATGTTTTTTCCCATTTTGTGGAATCTTACATGGCGCATGATGTGGAGGGCGTTATTTGGAGGGTGACAAATCCACTCCCCCCTTCCCCCTTATCCTACGAGACGAGTTGGCCTCTTAACCAAAATTATATATGTGGGTTTTGTTATAATGAGTATATATTATAGTATTAGTTTTCTTTTTTTTCTTTTTTTGTTTTTTATTTTTTTATAGATTATTTTTTTAATTCAATAAATTATTTGGGATGTAAGAGGGTAGATCTCATCTTGTGTGATGGGATCGAATTGCATTTGATGATGATCACTTTTGTTTCTCCTAGTGCATGCATTTTCTATCTTCTTCTAAACTTTGATACTAAGTAAAGTAATTTTAGATAGCCAAAGAATTTCTTGGTTATCTTGACTTCATAATGAATTAGCTAATAAAATTTATATTTTTGGAAAGCTTAGCAATTTCTCTACAATTTGGAAAGAAGTACTATAAAAGATATATGAAAGTTGAGGTTATGTTATATTATTTCCAACCTATCAAAAATAACAATAATTATCCCTTCCTATAATATTTATATTTTATGTAAATTCTACAAAAAACATCATATTTGCTATATGTCTTAGAGGTACATATAGTCAAAAATGTTTTGGCAATGAGGTATTAGCCTAGTAGTAAGATACTTGATTTGGAGGCCCTAGGTCATGGGTTCAATTCTGGTAGGCAATGCTAAGTTATATAAAGTTCTAATTGAACTCTATATCTTGGGGTATACCTATGTTTCACTTATTTCAGGTTCCAACACCCCTCAAAAATGTTTTAAATTCAATTTCTTCTCCCTTTCCTTTCCTCAAACCCAACACATAGCTTTGTGATGAATCGTGATTCATCTGGTTGCGATATCGGACCCACGATATCGGGTACGTAATATCACACCCAATAGCGATATCGGATATACGATATCATGGTTGCTATGTGGGCCTATAAATACACATGTAGGCACATGGGAAGAGGAGGTTTTTTTTAGTAAGTTTTTAGGAGTCAAGTGTAGTGTAGGATCCTTTTGTCAATTTTTCCTCTCAACCCTTTCTCCTAGTGCATGCCTGCAGTGTGGTGATTGTAATTATATGGCATCCTTTATTCAAGTGTGACATACTTGGACATGCACATGACCGGAAATAAAGATCAAGATTACTTCATCATTGCAGCATTCACTCAGTTTAATTATTTAATTGTTATTGTTATTTATTACCTTCGTAGTTAATATCACTTCACCCTAAACTCCTTAAACATAGAATGAGTATGACTTAATCATGGGCATTCAAGTGTGACTACTTGGTATCCTAATAGCATACCTAGGCCATGCGCTTGGTAATCCCAGTGGTAGTCATGCACGAGGTCCAAGATATGTACGGATGATTAAGGAATGGATGCTCATCGCACTTAGGCTAGCTTAGATTCTCTCTCCCTATCTCCTCTTAGTATAGCTCTCTCTCTCTCCCTTTTCCTCCTAGCTTAGCTAAGATTATTTTTCATTGTCTTCAAGAGTAACATTAGTTTAGGAACACATCATACACCTCACTCTAGACTAAACCATATGTGACAAAGAAAATACTAGTCTAGGTGGGAAGAAAGTGAACTATGATCAACGAGTAACTATCTAGATACCACAACTAGCCCATCTGTGGAGTTCGACCAGATCATGCATGAAACACTCGTATTCGTATGGTTGAGTGTAGGGGTACCTCGCCACTCATCATTGGTGCCATTACCAGGGACGATGCTAGTTATTTAGATTAGTTACATCATACAAGATCGTTGTAACAAAGTATTCACAAAATATCTTTTAGAAAAGAAATTAATTTCAATTAAATCACACACAATGTCTCTCTCACAAGATTATGATAACATAACAACCAGTAGGGAAATTCATTGGAGAACCAATGAATTGTATGATGAAGAGGATGAAGTTTGGAGTACCCAATCTGATGTAGGGGTTTCCTATAAACATAAATAAAGACAACATCGTCCCAACTCACAAATACATAACCTACCTAGTGATAATGAACCCCTACTGGCCACTACAAGCCTAATGGAAATACAAGAGGTTGTTCAAATATCCCACAAGCATTGCAAGGAAAGTCATCTACCCAAGCTTGACTTAAACAACTTTCCCAAATTCTCAGGAGGCTATGAATTAGATCCACAACAACATTTATGAGCCTTCTATGATGCCTGTGCATGGAACAACATTGATAATGGATGGCAAAAACTTAAGCTCTTCCCTGTGACACTCGTTGGCCAAGCAAAAGTATGGTATAGGTTGTTAAAACCAAAATCAATTTGATGTTGGCCAACAATGGTAGAACTCTTCAATGAAAGATATCAAACTTATGCAAGAGTGTCAACCTTGAAGAAAAAAATCCAAGAATGGAAACAAGCACAACATGAACCCTTGGACATGGCCTTAGAAAGATATTATGCATTGTTAAACAACTGCCCAGGCCATGAGCTCTCCGAGGAGAGGCTAATGTACCACATTATTGATGGGCTTTGTAATGAAACAAGGGAGACTCTAGGGATGTATGCCCGAGGTCAACAATACAAGCTACGAACCCATTAAATCTAAGAGCTTATTAAGCGGGTAGCAAAAGAAGAAGGAGAAATGGCTAGATGGGAGAATGTTGAAAAATCTCAACAGAACCAAAATCTTACATCAACAAAGGTCCATAATATGAAAGAGGAGAAATCAACTCACCTCAAGAAGGTGGAATCATCTTTGCCAACACTACAATCATTAAACGAAATTAAGGCAAAGATCAATAAGATGATGGAATGGATGCATAAAAAATGTTGAGAATATGCCAACATTATTGGAGATAGAATCATGATGAACCAAGAAGCAGGACAAAACACCTTTAGACAATCAGAAAGAAGGGTAGAAAAGAATAAGAACTTAACTGCCAATCATATGTATCAATGTAACGTTTGCCTATATGATCACCCCAGGGGCCAATGCCCAATCTTGTCACATTTGCATGAGCATTGGGGAAGAGTGTTACATCCAGAGTTTGTACAAAGATATTGTGTTCGATCACAGTGACAACAACCCCAGTCATGGGGGAGGCCACCCTTGAACTAGGTACACCCTTCATATCATCCAAACCCAAGTGCTTATCAAGTTCAACATCCTGTTTCCCCAATTGGATCAACATACTCTATCTCACCATATTATTATCATTCTCCTCAATACCATCAACCCATATCCTTTCCAATAGGACCACCACCTTGGATGCATTACACTTCTCCTCAATTCCAACGTTCTCATCCTTCACCTCCTTCTACATCACCACCAAGTGTTCTAGAAGGGTTTGCACCACAACAGCAACCCACGAATGTTACTTGTGCTACTACTAACAACAGTAGTGGGAGCTTTCCTCAACATCATAGGTGCCCCTTCTTTAGGCATGACCGTAAAAAGGGACAACACAATTCTGTGCCCACTACACCTTCCAACCCAACACAAGTCCAACACTGTGGTGCAGTTCCCTCCTCGAATTCAATGCCTCATATTACTTTCTCTAGGCCACCATCCAATACTCCAACAACCATATGGCCCAATGAATATAGCCATGTAGGGAACCATATCGATCCTTGCATACCATATTATGGTCACAAGTACCATAATGGGTCAACTCCTTATAAATTAACCACATCTTATAACTTGCCCCACTATGTCAACTCTAATCAAGTGTGTAAACCCAATGGGGTAAGTATGACCAAGTCCCAATATTTCCAACATGCAAGGATCCCAACCTTTCATTTATTAATTCTCACCATGCTCAACCATTTAGCTATGGGGGGTATCCCCCATTCTAACAACAAGAGAATTAATAAATGTTTTTCTCTTCTTTAATTTTACACTTTTTTGTTTTTTAGTTTTTCACTTTTCAACTTATTGTTTTGTCTTTTTATCTTTTTATAAGTAATCTCATCTAGGAATAAAACACACATGAGACTCATTGGTTGAGGTGTTGTTCTATGCTATCAAGTCTCACGTGACTAATTATTTGGATAGCAAGTCCACAACATCCACTCCTTCATTCTATTAATAAGAGGTTCTACTCTGGGTACAATGATACTCCTAATCATCAAAACTTAAAGTAATCATGTGTTCATTATGCCCAGAGTGAAGAATTATGGACTAAGAAGGAATGGCCAGGGTGTGACATCAAGGGGACTTGTGGATTCTCTTTGGTGACATTTGTGGAAGTTATCATGTAGCTTGGTTGTACTAAGATCCTTGTAGATCTAATAAAAAATGCGAGTAAGAGTAATCGAAAGGCACTCAATCAAGGAAAAATAATGCTATTCTAGGGGGCTCCACTGGAAAGGCATGCACCCATGCCTAAAGGTAGGCTACTTCTCTAAATTAAGCATTCAAAAAAAAAGAGTGTGTGTGCCAAAGCGACCACACAAAAAGAACAAAGGAAAAAAGAAATACGAAACACTAAGTGATTGTACGCCTTGCCATCATGGTGCTCTTATTGTTGTCTATCATTGGGAAAAAACAATGCAATGTCACTGATTAGAGGAATGACTTGGTCCTGATTTTTGAACAATGAGTCAATGACACATTAATCATGCCTTACACTGAGGATTCATTGTACCCTGAGTTAGTTACCTCATGTCCCAATCTTTGCAATCCCTTCTACAATCCACCTCATCTCGCTATTCATATATTTGTGACTTGTGTCTTTTATAGTGTTGAATTCATACCTCATTACGGTGGTATCTACATGTGTGTGTTTTGTGAAACTAGTGTGGATTACATTTAACCCTTCTAGTGCCTACGGACATTTTAAGGTGTGGTTACCCTAGGGCATTATAGGTTGGAACCTGCTTTGGGGAGGACCCACTTGCGTAACCCTTGTAATTTGTACTTGTAACACATCTTCCGCACATCATCTTATACCCTCTAAGCATTACCAACGTTCTTCTTTTTCTTATCATCCTTCCAGTTCAAACATTCCTATGAGCTAACACATGTCCTTTTTCCCCTACTCTTCATGATTTTCAACATCAGATTTTACACCATTATACTCTTGGTGCCTTCAGGACTAGTTTGTATTACCCTGAACCCCTTTACATTGACCTACACATCCTTAGTTTATACCTTGGAGTTTCAAGAAATTTTAAAAATTTAAAATTTGGTAAAATTTTCAAGGGCCCTATTTTCGATAGGATGCGATATCGGGTCCCCGCTAGCGGGTACGTGATATCGTGTCCCTGCTAGCGGGTATGCGATATTGTGTCCTTAAAATCTATATATATGGATCCCCCCCCCCCCCCCCCCCCCGCCCTGGTGCACATCAACATCATTTGCAACTATTCAAATAGGGGAAGTTTTTCAAATTTTCTTCTACGACTTGCGATTGCGCATCTCTTGCTTTGATAACCATAACTCACTTGCTGGTGCTTCGATTTTCATTTCGTCTGAACCTACTTGAACCTGAAGTGTTCAACTTAGTTGTGGGGGAGGGGTACACGCTGAATTGTGTATAATTTTTTTGAAATTCGTCATCGCCCTAAGGACACTATCAAGGGTAATTAGTTATAAAAATAATAATAAACATGTGCCAAAAACAATTTCATCTCCTCATCTATACCGGGAAACTAAACTTTAAAACCACCTAAGCAAAGTGGACCAAATATTAAAATCGTTTGGGGACATTTCCACAAAAATTCCTAACTTTAAAATCACACAAAATCAGAATGAACTCATTAAGGTAGGAAGTAAGGTACAACTTAACTTTGGTAAGCAACCTTACTAATGATTGGCCCCATGTGATTGCAGATGGCTCCAAAGCATGGACAATAAGAAGGTCCCTCTCAAGGTGTATTTAAACAACCCAAGAGAGGTAAAGGATAGGTGCCTGCCGAACAACACATAGAGTAGGAGGAGCAATCGTTCAGTATCCATCAAGAAGGCCCTACTATTATACAATCGAGACAAGCAGAAGGAGGAGCTACTGCAGTGCCTGAACCGAGATGACACCTTACGTTGCCCCTGGAATGTGTCCAGGCTATCTATGAAAGATCCACATTAGTTGTAGTGATCGTGGAATTGCACTTTGGACCTTTCACAAAATTTTCTCCTAAGGCCATTAGGGACCACCTCAAAGGGTCCCCATTATGGCCTATCCTCTCCGAAAGTAGTGCTTGGTACTTAGGAGAAATGTATCAATTTTGGCACAATAAAGAAGAAGGCACCACAGTTGACATTTGTGGTGTGTCTATTGATTTTTCCGTCAACACCATTTCGAAAGTGTTAGACCTTCTGAACACAGGGCCAAAGGTTGCTCATCTGTCCACAAGCTTTGATGCTAATGCGCAAAAGATTTGGTTAGACAGGGTGTATAGTAAGAAAGATAAGGCCTATGGAGAGTTGACATTGGAAGAGAAGATATACTTTAAAATTGGAACTTATCACATCTTCCCCACAAAAGAGTTAAACAAAATTTCAACATATGCGGTAAGAGGAAGTGTGATATTGATGGGAAAGATTGCAACTAACCTATCTCATCTATATTTCATGGAGATTTTAAGGCGATTTGAAGAATGCAAGATAGGAAATTTTTCATTACCCTTCCCTTGTCTCATTAGGAAATTGTGCAAGCATGCTAGTATTCGAGGATACACCAATGATGTCCTCAAAAGAGCCCAAACTGCTTTGTACGCTGAACTGCTAAAGCCACCAGCTGCAAGGAAAATTGCTGATGAGACGTTGGGGCTAGAACAAGAGCAAAAATAGATAGTGGGGCCACTGAAACTCAACTTGTAGGGTCCAACCAACTTCCAAGCATGGGACCTAGTCAACAATAAGAAGCAAGGCCTAGCACAAGCCAGCGAGATCAACCACTTCCACTGTCGCAGGATCACCGACTATCGATGAGCCATCTAAGGGCCATCATTGAGACAGTCAGTTGGGGAAGCTGTGATGATGCAAATCTTTTTCATGTCATCGATGATATCGTATGGTCCACTATATCTATAGATCATGCACAGGGTGAGGTGTCCATTTAGACAGGAGGAGGGGAGAGTTATTGGTCACAATAGATTTCAAGAAACGCTGCATCCTTTTAGGTGCAATTGGAAATTGGTGAAGGGGCCATAGTGGTGGTCATGTAGCACCAAGATGCAACAGGAGCTACAAAGCTAGTTACAGACCACATCAAGGAATCTTTTAACGTCCCTGTTGTGCCACTGGAAGATTTCATAGGAGCACAGGATGCTCAAACTTTGGTTGATCCCTCAATGACTCCTAAGGAACATGAGGATCTGCTTGATCAATTGCTGTAAACAGGACATGTGATGACATCCTTGTTTAACATCCCATAGGATGTTATGGCAGCACAATCAGACCTCATCTTCGCCAAAGGAAAGCTGGTCATGATAGAAATAAGGGTCGAGCATGCAGAAGCAAAAGTAGCAAGTTACAAGAAAGGCTCGTAACCCTGCAAGCCACATAGTGGGATCCCTCTCAATTCATTCCTGCAAACCAGCTAGACACCTTTAGAACTAAGCAACTCAACAAATTTTTGGTGAAAAATAAAAGGGTGGTAGAAGAAAAAGAGAAGGCCAACTGGGATGCCTCCATGGCACAAGCGCAAACCTACACACATGCCAAGGCACTCAAGGCCTTACAAGAAGAAAATAAACAACTTGTTGTTGACAATCTTTAGTTGACCTTTGTGGAGAAACAAAAAAATGTTCTCAAAGAACATTTTCAATGGCTACAAGAATAGCTAATTAGGGTTAACTAGGACATGAACCGCTCGGCCAGAGAAAATCGAACCCTCTCAATGAAGGAGGTATGCACCATCCATCAGAAGACGGTCATCAAAATAAGTGCATGGCAAAACGAGTCCAAGTGACACCAAAAATTAAAAGAGCACTTCTGAGACTAGATGGGAATGTACAAGAAAATCATCAAGAAGGAGATCCATATGGCCAAGGACCACATCAGTGCTTTCAGTGCTCAACACACTGATTGGCGGGCCATATTGGACACATACGCATTTGTTCACCAGGCAGAATTTAAAAGCTGAGACCTACAGATTAAGGACCTCACAAAATACATGGAGTTGGCAAATCTGCAGTATGCCAATCTAGCCATGTTGACAGCGGGGTGCTTGAGGATAGAGCTCAAGAGGCAGGTAGCTACCACGTACACCAAGTATGAAGTAGAATTTGCAGAACACAAGAAAATTGATGAGCCACGATATTGCATACGTGATATCGCGTCTTGCCTCATCTTCTATAAATAAGAGGTGATGCCCTTTGCTCAAGAGAGTTATACTTAGACCCTTAGCCAAACTCTTGTAGTTTTATTATTCTAGAGTTAGAATAATTTCTGTGTGCCGCAGTAGGAGTCATAGAGTGAACGGATCTTTATTCAAGCAATTTGTACCTGAGCACACATTTGTGTATGACAATAAAGATGAACTTTATGATAAACCTTGTAGCATATAGATTAAGCTAAATAGTAATTAATTATTGTTGAATGTTTAAATGCTTTTCTAGTTAATTAATATCTTTCTCAACCTTCAACCCCCTTAGTTAAATACACTCAGTACGACTGCTTTGAGCATGCATGTAGCGCTTGGTAACCTAGTAACGATTAGCATTTGGTAATCCCAGCAGCGTTGCACTGGTTCAAGATGAGTATGGCAAGTGGGAACAGATACTGGTGTTAGGAACATTTAGAAATTAGTTAATGAATAGTTAGTGTAAGTTAGTCACTTAGTTCTCTCTCCTTTCCTTTATTAGCAGAAGACATAAAAAGGAAAAAAGCTATAAAAATCATATACCTCAAGCTTACTTAATCATACAACCGTGACAATACAAGTAAGTTTGGGAAGAAAATGATTGATTAACCCTGAGTGTTCCATTAAGGCACATAAGCACTTAGTCTTTCGAGTTTGACCGGATCGCGCGTGAAACGCTCTTATTCGTATGGTTGAGTGTAGGGGTACCTCACCACTCATCATTGGGGCCATTGTTGGGGACTTAGTTGTTTGTGCGCTGCGTAGAACATAGGAAATCATTCATATCATTGGAATGCTAGAACGAACCCTTAGGGTTAATCAAAAAAAGATAAGACAATGGTACATCACACACCGAACAAGACAAAAATGTCTTCTTCTTAGCATAAGAGCACTTCACCACCTAGGACTAACACAAGAGGCAGTCAGCGGCATAATACACGTAACCATGATCTGCCAGTTCCTCAAAAATTTCGTGTGGTATATACTCATCACAATGAGTATGTACCTGATTTCACCTTTATTCTCCACAAGATGAACAACTACATTGGAGAGACTTGGAGGGTAACATAGTGTTGCCTTCAGACTGATCAGTCCCCAACATGCTCCTTTGTGCTCTCACACGAATAGGCATGCCACTTTTATACATGGAATACATTGCATGCAATCATGACACAAGGGACTATCATCCCATAGAAGCGCAACATCAAAGGGACTTGCAACAGGAGAGATACCATACATCCTTGAAGGGTAAATGGCCCCATAACGCTCCGCACGTTTTGAGCAAAATCAAGGATGGTGAACCTACTCCAATAGGTTCCCCACAAAATGATGTTCCTCCTCCTAATAATGGTCAGGAGGTGGTGTATTAGAACCTTCATGCCACTATTCACAATCCTGGTTCTGATACCCACAAACATGAAGTGTTCAAAGAAGGAACACAAACACACGATAAGGGCAGACGTTCTAATCATGATCACAATCGAGGCCAAGACCACTAAAGAGAAGGTAGAAAACACCATCATGGCGATAGTTCTCCTTCTTCTTCACCTTCATCATCACCTTCATCCTCTCCTTCAGTGTCTGGATGCAGTTATAGGAAAACTAATCGTGAGGATAAAGAAAAACAAAGTGAAAAACATCAACAAGATAGTTGAGAACGAGGACGAGGGCACTCTAAGGAATCAAGGCATAGAAGAAGGGAGAGTAGGAAACTGCATAGACACCATAGACACTATGAATGAGATGATCACAAAGAACCCCTACTCGCAACTAGAAGCATGCTAGATATAACGGAGGCTGTAAGAGTTCCCACAAGGCACCAAATGGATAGTAGGATCAAGAGGTTAGACATGAACAACATCTCATGATTCGAAGGGGGATATAATGCTAATCCTCAAAACCATTTACAAGCATTCCACGATGCATGTGCCTTGCAGAACATAGAAAATGAATGGAAAAAACTAAAGCTGTTCCCAAGGACACTAGTGAAAGAAGCTAAAAGCTCATATCAGTCCTTAGAATCAGAATCCATTCGAAGGTGGAGTACAATGTTGGAACTGTTTAATAATAAGTACCAAACATACTCTCAAGTGTCTAACCTATGAAAGCAAATCCAAGGATGGAAGCAAGGAAATCATGAACCCTTGGATGCTGCCATGGGCTGCTATTACGCATTGTTACATTATTGCCCTGGCCATGGTTATTCGCAGAGGGATAAACTACGCCATATCGTGGATGGACTTAGGCATGAAACAAGAAGAACACTTAGAATGTATGCCCAAGGAAGATTATCAGAGCTTAGGTCTCATCAAATTCATAGATTGCTAGAGCAAGTAGCCAAAGAAGAAGGTGAGCTACGAAAGAGAGAAAGTGCAGAAGAATATAACTGAGATCCTTCCCTTTGAAAAAGGGGAGTGAGATTTTGTGAGGAGGAAGAAGAGCCACCACTCGAAGAGATGGTGAATAGAAAAACTCTACCGCTCCAAAAGTTAACAACAGAAGTATCAGCGAAGGTAGACCAAATGTGGGACTCCCTAGATAGTAGGTTTGAAACTGTTCTTAAAATTGTAGAGGAGTCTAGGGAGCGAGGTAGTGACCATGACAAAAAGAAAAAGAGAGAACTGGACAATGCACATAAGGGTAAGGGAAAAATGGCCACCACGGAAGAGGTTGTGGATTCAGACATGGACAATGATGGTGGATGTAAGATATGCCAATATGACCATCCTAAGGGATGTTGCCTAGTGATCTCACATCTACAAGAGTCTAGGGTGTATGCACTCAACCCACGACTTAATAAATGGCAAGCACCTTGACGGTTACCTTATCCCCAAGGTAACCCAAGATAGTTCCACCAACCTTCAAGATATTATCCAAGTGGAACTCCACCACAACCCATTGAGCAACATCAACAGTGGCAATACCCACAGTCATGGGGGATGCCACCACCAAGGCAACAATACCCCTACCAGAGACCAGACCCATATGGCTACTATGTGTAGTATCCAATCTCTCCACATGACTCTGTTAGTCATGTTACACCACAACATCACTACCAAGCTTGTAAGTATTATAGAAATCCTTCTCCTAGGGGAGATAATCCACAAACATGCCATCCTTCAAATCCATCCACAACTCTCACACTAATCGCTCCATTACCACCCGCTCCAGTAATGCAAGGGGAACTCTCTACTCAACCGCAACAACGTAATGCCACGAGGGCTGTGAATCTTCAACCTACTATTGGTGCTGACAACCGTATGAAGAAAAGATCTTTCTTCAGAACCAATCGTCCAACCAAGCCCTCACAACCACAAGCGGTTGAACCTCTGAATGCCTCCCCATCAAATAAGGCTTTAGATCTCCCTTCAAACCAAAAACCGAGCTCAACGCATACAGTTATGTTAACACATGCCGTTACTGATTGGATTTAAGGTTGGCCACCTTCCCAGGAAATTCTCTGATCTTGGAAGCCCTCTTATCTATCTCCAAATTGCTAGGAATGAGCCATGTAAAGCTCTTCTAGACTTAGGCTCCGGAGTCAACCTAATATCACAAGAGATGTACAAGGCCTGGAACCTACCTCCATTAAGGAAGAGTAATATTTGCCTAGAGCTGGCTGACCAGTCCATCACTGTTCCCTTGGGACTGGTGGAGGACATCATTACCACTATGTGTGGGTGGTCGTACTCAGCTGATTTCCTAGTGATACAAATGAACAATGGTAAAGGGGACTTCCCAATAATAATGGGAAGGGCATGGCTAAGTACTATAGATGCACGCCTAGGAATCCGTGATCTTTCCCTGGAAATATCCAAGAAGAACACTTTTGGAAAGATCGAGAAGAAGAAGGTTCCATGCATCGCATACAGTGATACAAGGTGCAATTGCGTGCAGAGATCATGGGTTGTGCAAAGTTTATCATTGCATGCATCCAACCAGTGTGCACAAGACATTAATATACAAAAGTGCCTATATGCAGCAGCCACATGACAAGAAAACCACTTGTTTATCACTTTCAGTAATCTTTCTTTTTGTTTGGAAGCAAGTCTGGCGTTGATGATTACCAATTTTCCATTTTTGAGGGTCATATATTCCAGATCGATGGGCAATGGTTTCAAATCTAGGGGCTTTTGTTTAAATTTTTCAAGAATTTCCAACTTCCCCCAGTTGATGTTTTCAAGGTTAAGGCTTGGAAGTTGGCAGTGGACTTGCTCTAGTGTATCTATGCTTTCAATATAAGCACTAGTTATTCCCTCGAATTAATTGGAATAGACCCCAGTATATGCCAGCATAGGATTTACATTGACCCCTCCATGAAACCTCAAAAACAACAGCAGAGGCGATTGAACCCAAAATTGAAGCAAGTAGTAAAAAAGGAAATAGAACAACTTCTTAAGGCTGGGTTCATATATCTCATTGCTGATAGCAAATGGGTTAGCCCTCTGGTGATCATGCCTAAAAAGGGAGGCAAATGGAGGGTGTGCATAGATTTTAGGCTGCTGAACATGGCAACATTTAAGGATCACTTTCTGTTGTCATTCATTGACCAAGTCTTAGACACCATAGCAGGGCATCGCTATTATAGTTTTCTAGATGGCTATAGTGGATACAACCAAATACGAATAGCCCCAGAAGACCAAGCCAAGATAATGTTCAGCAGTCCTTGGGGAATGTTTGCATATAAACAAATGCCATTTGGCTTGTGTAATGCCCCTGCCACGTTTCAATGCCTAGTTCTAAGCATATTCCAATAGTAGATAGGGAATAGAGTGGAAGTCTTTATGGATGACTTCTCCACCTATGGAACAAGTTTTGATCAAGCCTTGGACCAATTAGAGCAAGTACTGAAAAGATGCATAGAAACCAATTTAAGGCTCAACTAGCAAAAAAGCCATTTAATGGTCCAAGAAGGCGTAGTGCTTGGGCATAAGGTTTCACAAATAGGAATAGAGGTAGACCCAGATAAAATTAGGATCATCCAAGGAATCACTCGGCAACCAGAAACTATCAAAGACATTCAATCATTCCTTGGACACACTGGCTACTATACGAGATTTATTGAGAACTTCTCCAAGGTTGCCAAACCGTTGGTAGAGCTAACAAAGAAGGATGTACCATTCGAGTGGACTAGGGAATGTGAACAAGCATTCCAAACTCTGAAACAAAAGCTTGTAGAAACTCCCATTCTACAAGCTCCTAACTAGTCCAGACCATTCCATATAATGACTGATGCATCCAATTATGCTTTAGGAGCTGTACTTACATAGTTAGATTACCAAAAACATCCTTACTACATCCACTATGCAAGTAGGAGTATCACTAGTGCACAACTTAACTACACAACTACGGAGAAAGAGTTAATGATTGTAGTGTTTGCACTGGATAAGTTTAAGCATTATGTGTTAGGTTACAAAGTGTTCATCCACATGGATCATAGTGCAATCTAGTTCCTCATGAACAAGCCAACGGTTAGCCCTCGTATTATACGATGGCTGGTAATCCTACAGGAGTTCGATCTAACAATGGTCGATCGAAAAGGCACTAAGAACGTAGTTGCAAATCATTTATCTCAGTTGCACTAGGACAGCAAAGAGGATGAATATGTAATGATTGATCATTTTCCTGATGAAGTCTTCTTTGCCAGTGTAGTAAATAGTCAACCCACGGAGACGAACTAGAATAGTGGCATTCTCACCTATCTCCTTACCCAAAAAACATCATAGGAGTTGGACTTTAGGAAGAAACAACAGTTTCTTCACAAATCCAAATACTTCATGGAGATCAATGGACAACTTTACAAAGTGTGTCTTGATGGCTTGGTTCGATGGTACGTTCCCGAGGTAGACCAACTAAGAGTTCTCCAAGATGCTCATGAGGGCCCTTGTGGGGGTCACTATGTGGGAAGATGAACGGCTATTAAGATCCTTCTTGTAGGATATTAGTGGCCAACATTATTTTGGGATGCCCATTAATTTGTCCGATCTTGTGAGCGCTGTCAACATGATGGGGGAATGACTACTAAAATGGAGGGTCTACAACAATGGATTCAACTGTTAGAACCCTTCGAAATTTGGGGAATAGACTTTATGGGGCCCATTACACCAATGTCCAATGAAAAAGCTTACATTGTAGTTTCCGTAGACTATTTAACGAAATGGGCTGAAGTAGTTGCTATTACGGACTGCACATCATCTACGACTACACGATTTATGCAACAACAAATTGTAAATAGGTTTGGTGTGCCATGTGCACTTATTTCGGATAACGGAACACATTTCACAAGTGAAACTTTTTGGAAGTTAATGCAACGCCTAGGGGTTGAACATAAATTGACTACGCCTTATCACCCCTAAGCTAATAGACAAGTTGAGGACACCAATAGGGAGATCACAAAAATATTGACAAGGACAATTAGCAAGTATAGGCAAGATTGGAGCACTAAACTGAATGATGCTCTTTGGGCATACCGCTCCACTTGGAAACTCCCTATAGGCTACTCTCCCTATGAGTTAGTATATGAAAAGCTTCCAACGCTTCCAATTCAAACCGAGCTCTGTACACTATCAATGGCTTGTGACCTCCACCTTGATCCTGATCTAGCACAAAAACAAAGGTTGGTAACTTTAAACGTGCTAGATGAAAATCGATTAGCTGCTCTATCATCAAATGAGTTGCACAAGGCATATAACAAGCAACTTCATGACTTGAAGATTCGAAAGGTTAAGTATCAACCAGGAGATAAGGTTCTCTATTGGAATCCCACACATGTGCCACAATGCACAAAATTTCAAAAACTGTGGAAAGGACCTTACATTATTCATACAACCTTTCCTTCAAGGGCCATGACCATATACAAACTTGAGAGCCCTGATAAGAGATTATTAGTCAATGTGCAACAAACCAAACCTTTCCATGAATTTAGAATGGCCCATGCACATAATACCTCTAAGAAGGGACGACCCTGCTCATTATTTTAGATCTTCTCCTTCCAACTCAGTCATGGGGGAGACAACCACCTCTGCTAACTATTTGAGGCCCTCAGTTCCTTTTTAAGTTTTTGTTTTACACATTTTTGTTTTACAAATTTCTTTAACTTTTTTTGTTTTTGTTTTGCAACATCATTGATACTTTTTCATTTCTTTGTATGATTGTTTATTTTTGTTCTTGTTTTGTCTTTGTTTGTTGTTTTTGTTTTGTTAGATTCGTCACCTAATAAGTGCCCCTGGAAGTGGTATGAACTATATTCTATTGATTGCTAATGTTTGGTTTTTACCTTTGAGTTATAATGTTGATACTAAGGTATGGTTCTTTTGATATAACAAGTAATGAGTCCACGTCATCCTTGCATCCATAAATTTCTATGGTCTCTCTTGGCTTGGAACTGTATAGTCCCTTTCTTTAATAATAAAACTATTAACAAATTAGTGACTGGGCATTTCTCAAACTGAAAAGGGTATGACTTCAAGGGGATTTGATGCATTTGTGATGGCTATTCTCTTGGGTGCTTGGATGTTTTCTTATTGAGTTTTCCTTACCATTCTGACGTTGCTCCATTATCGGTAAGCTAAGCTAATAAAGATAAGTCTTTGCATGATGTGGTTCTCACAAAAAAAAATAGTGAGAATTCAAAGCACACCCCTTAGACAAAATAACCATCGGGGCTACAAGCACTAGTTATGGAACGAAACAAACATGTTCCCTCTAACTAAGGCCCTCTCTCGCTTCCTACTTTCCCCTTTCTCATTTCCTCGGAATGGTGGTGACTCTTTAGCAGAAGCATTCCTATTACTTCAAGTGGATGGATTGGCCAAGTGTATTAATGTGAAGTCACTGGATGTGGAGTGTTTGAGGCTGGATTTGGAATGAGATCTACTTAGTCACATTAACCATACATACACAAGGGGCTGTACACCACCTTGTTCTTGGGACTCCATTCCATTCTCTTCTCCTCATCATTCTTTCTCCATTTTCCACCTCATTTTCAGTTGTATTAGTAGTCTATATTTTGGTTGATACATTGTTTTCTTTTTGGTAAATTCTTGTGGTTAAGACTTTAACTCTTGCTTCCAAACGACATTTTCAGAGCCTATAGACTCTTTGAATGTGGGTTTGTTAAGGCATAAAGGGCATGAGCCTGCTTTGGGGAGGACCCACTAGCATTCCTATTTGGTGCATTAGTTAACTTCTTTCCCTTAAAAATTTTCGCAATCAACATTTATTTCATTCATTTCCACTTCTGACATCCATTTTATCGACGTTTCCGTTGTTTCTTTTTCTCCATCTTTCTTATTCCTTATCTTTTTCCATTCTATCACTACCAGAGGATCACTCTTAGTCATGGGGGCCTTGGTCCAATTTTTTCAATTTTCCTAACCCCTACACCTTGGATAGTCACTAGTGTTATATCTCTAGAATCTGTATTAGCCATATCACAACTCAGCCAATGGACCTTACATTGAGGCAAGGTATCAACCATATTGTGATTTACTTATCCTTGCTCATATGTGACTGTGTGATGTGTGCAGATGGCAATCATACAGCAATGGATTGGAACTGGAGGAAACACTCAGGATGGACTGGTGCTGGAACAGTTGTGCAAGGAACAAGACTGATGGCGTGGTTATAGATGGACAATGGAAGGCGCAATCCTGGCATCGGCAGCAACACGTCTTCTTCTTTTCTCTTTCTCTCTCTTCTCTCTTAGCTGCCAAATAAGGCTGGATCTCAATTGTGTATAGTGTTCATTCTTGTAGTCATGAACACTAATATTATCATGTATTGTAAAGATTGATTTGTTCACATGTCATCCCATTCACCATTAGTTGTCATTCAAGTTAATAATCCCATACCTTCCCAATATTTTGTAAGGAACTCGAGGATGAGTTTTCATTCAGTCATGGGGGTATGATGAGCCACGATATCACATCTGCCACGTGATATCGCATCTTGCTTCATCTTCTATAAATAAGAGGTGGCACCCTTTGTTCAAGAGAGTTAGACTTAGACCCTTAGCCAAACTCTTGTAGTTTTATTATTCTAGAGTTAGAATAATTTCTGTGTGCCCACAGTAGGAGTCATAAAGTGAACGGATCTTTATTCAAGCAATTTGTACCTAAGCACACATTTGTGTATGGCAATAAAGACGAACTTTATGATAAACCTTACAGCATACAAATTAAGCTAAACAATAATTAATTATTGTTGAATGTTTAAATTCTTTTCTAGTTAATTAATATCTTTCTCAACCTTCAACCCCCTTAGTTAAATACACTCAGTATGACTACTTCGAGCATGCATGTAGCGCTTGGTAACCCAGTAACGATTAGCGTTTGGTAATCCTAGCAACGTTGCACTGGTTCAAAATGTGTATGGCAAGTGGGAACGGATACTGGTGTTAGGAACATTTAGAACTTAGTTAATGAATAGTTAGTGTAAGTTAGTCACTTAGTTCTCTCTCCTTTCCTTTATTAGCAGAAGACATAAAAAGACAAAAAGCTATAAAAATCATATACCTCAAGCTTACTTAACCATACAATCGTGACAATACAAGTAAGTTTGGGAAGACAACGATTGATTAACCCTGAGTGTTCCATTAAGGCGCGTAAGCACTTAGTCCTTGGAGTTCGACCAAATCATGCATGAAATGCTCGTATTCATATGGTTGAGGGTAGGGGTACCTCGCCACTCATCAAAAACATTGCAGAAGCTAGAAGTCACAAATTCTGAATTGGAGGGGGTTAAAGCAAGCTACCAAGGACAAAAAGATGTCGCAACAGACTTGGCTCAATGGCTTACAGATTTTCAGGAGTATAGGGACAAAGCTAGAGCCTACGAGGAGGAACAACGGTTATTTGTGGCTTGATATGTTAAGGCAAACAAAATGTTTCTACAACTACCGTGCCCATGGGAGGTGTCGACTCCGTCAAACATTGGAGCATCAGCATGGATGGCATAGGATCTCCAAACTGAAGAGGAAAAACTCTAGGCACTACTTCAACGTCATCAAATCCAAAAACTTGGAGCACAAGACAAGGGTAAGCAACCCATGGAGGAGCCACCATCACCAGGAACCACGAGTTCCACCCAATTTTGTAATTTTGTGATTTTTGCATTTTTCATGTTATGTCTCAATTTTGTTCTATTGAGTTCTCCACTGTGGCATGAATAGATTCCCTATCAGTCAATAATCCCATACCTATCCACTATGTAATCAATGGGGCTTGTTCGCATTTTGACTCGAGGACGAGTTTTCATTCAATTATGGGGGTATGATGAATCGTGATTCATCTGGTTGCGATATCGGACCCATGATATCGGGTACGTGATATCACACCCAACAACGATATCGGATATACGATATCATGGTTCCTGTGTGGGCCTATAAATACACATGTAGGCACATGGGAAGAGGAGGTTTTTTTTTCAGTAAGCTTTTAGGAGTCAAGTTTAGTATAGGATCTTTTTGTCAATTTTTCCTTTCAACCCTTTCTCCCAATGCATGCTTGCAGTGTGGTGACTGTAATTGTACGCCATCCTTTATTCGAGTGTGATGTACTTGGATACACACATGACCAGCAATAAAGATCAAGATTACTTCATCATTGCAGCATTCACTTAGTTTAATTATTTAATTTCTATTGTTATTTATTGCCTTCGTAGTTAATATGTCTTCACCCTAAACTCCTTAAATGCGAAATGAGTACAACTTAATCACGAGCATTCAAGTGTGACTACTTGGCATCCCAGTAGCATACCTAGGCCATGCGCTTGGTAATCCCAATGGTAGTTGTGCACGAGGTCCAAGATATGTACGGATGATTAAGGAACGGATGCTCATCACACTTAGGCTAGCTTAGATTCTCTCTTCCTATCTCCTCTTAGCATAGCTCTCTCTCTCCCTTTTCCTCCTAGCTTAGCTAAGATTATTTTCCATCACCTTCAGGAGTTGCATTAGTTTAGGAACACATCATACATCTCACTCTAGACTAAACCATGCATGACAAAGCAAATACTAGTCCAAGTGGGAAGACAGTGAATTGCGATCAACGAGTAACGATCTAGATACCACAACTAGCCCATCTGTGGAGTTCAACTGGATCGTGCATGAAATGCTCGTATTCGAATGGTTGCGTGTAGGGGTACCTCGCCACTCATCACTTTGGTTCTAATAAAATGAGATCATAGCTCAACTAGTAAGCATGTTCCTTTATGCATTTTGAGTTATTAGTCTACGTTACACTTGATGTATTCTAATGTTTTTTGAGGATAAGGTCAAGTTAGGTCTATTTCTGCCTAGGACATGCCCCTAGGCTAGCAACATACCAAGTGCAATGTTGGTATTGGGCTTTAAACCTAATACCTTTAAGTACAAAGCTATAAGAGCTAAACAATTGGTTAACAGTCCATGCTCTATATTCTAATGTTATTGCCTATGTTTTGCCTAAATTCTATCAAGGTATTGTATTAGCTATATGTCCTATGGTAAGTATAGTGGGCAATGTTAAGTTATAAAGTTCTTATTTGACTATATGTCTTAGGGATAAATATTGTTAAAAAAACATTTTAGGTACCAACATCCCCCTTCAAAAAAAATCTCTATTAGTAAAAATTGACATTTAAATTTTTATTTTTCCTCTTATTAAGAAGATTATGGGTTTGCTAATGAGGCACAAATCAATTGTTTTTTATTCATGATATATTTTAACAATTATAAAGGAATATCACTATGCCTTAAGTATGATTTAAATTCACAAACTCTTGCTTGTAAATTGTTAACAAATAATGAGCTAACTACTTCAACCAACTTTCATTTGCACAAGTTAATTATTATATTTTATGGCTTATAGATTTTATTGTAACAAAGTATGTTGAGACACGAGGGAAATATATGTTTAGAACTATGATGTTAAGTAGATAGTTAACTACAAAAAATCATTATCAAATCCTTTTCCTACCTTAGTGGTTTAGCTCATGTTGTTATGATAAAGAAACCATGATAAAGATGATGATGATGTTTTTTAGTGAATCTGATGTTTTTTCAGCAAATATGATGTTTTTCAATGAATTTGATTATTTTTAGCGAATCTAGTTTTTCTTTCTTCAACTTTTGCTCTAGTAGATTTAATTTCTCTAAAGATCTTCTATTGGGAATTCTATATTACTCCAACTTCTTCAACAATTGTTGAAATTTTTACTTTTTTTATCAATGAGAAAATTTATGTTGATTCTCAATATGCAAATTTACAAGTTGGTAAGAAAAAACTTTGACTCCTTCTTCTAGTGATGTTGATGCAATTAAGACACTTGATTTTTTTTCATGATGATGTATATGAGTCATTGGTTGTTGGTGTTTCCTCACAGTACTTGTTCACTCAAATTTTGGGTTACTTACTTTGTAATCAAAGTTTTATTTCATAATTAAATGTTGTGATGAAAAAATATGACATAGTAGTCTTTTGTGCTTGTTGACTTAGGCAATGCTTTGATGGTGTAATGTGCCCTATATATAGATTCTTTTTAGATAAGCATACAATGTTGATCATTCATAAGTGGGCTTGAAATTTTGATGTTCAATCTATAGAATATGTTAAAGTTCCATGTTTTATCAAGTTATATAATCTTTTATTGTTTTTTTAGAAATTTGAGTAAGAAGGTCTTCTTGGTCACATTATGCATATGAAGTCTATTTTTGCAGCTTTTAGTTTTTGTAGATGTTTTTCTATTGTAATCAATCTTTTCAACCATAAAAAAAAATTGGTATTACAATGTAGAAAGACTTATATTTAGCCAACTACATATTATATTTTTCTAATTCTTGCAAATTTTGCCATCATGAATGACATTTTTCTAATGTTTGTTCTTTTCCACTCAAGAAAAAGGATTTTGAAAAAGAAAATGCATTGAAGTAGAAGATAAGAAAAATCAAGTTAATATCGACGATAAGAACAATCAATTGATAATAAGGATTTTATGAATTGATTTTTTTAAAAAAATTTAAAATTAAAATTTTTATGTAGATTGCATGCAACAACTAAAGAGAGTTGGCATAGACTAAACAAAATACAAAGTAAGCAAAGAAACTACAACACATTGTAGAAGTTGTTAAACATTTACTGCAAATGAGGAAAAAATGATAGACATTAGCAACAACATATAGTGCTTTTAGAGAATTTCACCCCTCATCAATGTACATTTGATGCTAGATGCATGCCAAAAATATTGATGGCAATAGACAATTCATAAGAAGAACTTGGCCATTTCTAAAAGAAAATAGTGAGCACATGTTTCAAAAAAAAAATGGCAACATTTACAAGTATGAGGGCGGGTCAATTGTCTAAAAATCCAAAAATCTAAATATTAGAATTGAATCTAGTGTAACATTAGGAACCTTCACAGTTTGAAAATTTCTCAAATAGACGAGAGGTTTGGGAAAGACATTTACCAGATGTAGATCTTGTTACTAAAGCTGCAAGAGTTCAAGGTCCCTCACATTTAAGGATTTAGTCAAGGACTGAAATTCATGATGAGAATGAGAAGGATCCTATTGATGCTATACATGCTTTATTGAATAGCCTAGAGAAGAGTAGCTACATGTGAAGCAAAAACTTTGCATAACATCATTTAATCAACTAGTTGTACTCTATCAGTATTTGGGTGCACAAGTTTAGTCTAAAAGAATTTGAACGTTGATGAATTGTGTCATTCTAACAAAGTAAGAGCTAAATCGATTAGCAAAAGTAGTGAGAGAAATAACAGTAATGGTAGAATTATCATCGTTGCTCTCAAATCTAAAACTTAAATGAATTGGTGGGTGCCCAACAAGAAGACCTTAGTTAGGCATAGAGCCTAAAACCTAAAAGATTCTAGAGTCCATCTTTAGTCAGAAATCATAAAGAGAGAAGAAATTTTATGAATTAAAAATTTTATGCATATTATGTGCAACAACTAAAGAGAGTTGATAGAGACTAAACAAAATGTAGAATAAGTAAACACATTGTAACAAATTATAGAAGTTGTTAAATATTAACTACAAATGAGGCAAAAATGATAAACATCAGAAGTAGCATGAATGCTTTTAACGAATTCCACCCTTCATCACCATGCCTTTGATGTTGAATGCATGCTAAAAACAGGTACAAACAATAGACACATGGACACAATGGACACATGTTTGAAAGGAAAAAGTAATGGACATATGTTTGAAAGGAAAAAACAATGGACACATCTTTGAAAGGAAAAAACAATGGACCCATGTTCGAAAGAAAAAAAAGGTAGTTGGTACATGTTCAAAAGAAAAAAAATGATAGGCACATATTTGAAAATAAAAAAATGGTAGGTACATGTTCAAAAGAAAAAAAATGGTGGGCACATGGTCAAAAGAAAAAAACAATGAGGTGTTAACTTAATGGTATGAGTCTTGGCTTGGTAAGCCCAAGTTATAGGTTCAATTCTACTAGGTAGGATTGAGTTATAACCTTTTATAAATCTTGGGGTGTACTTATGTTTTGATTATTTTTTAGATTCCAACATCCCCAAATGACAATAAGGAATTTAGAGAAGACAAAAACTCCATTGTATATTTTTATTGGTACTAGAGAAAGTATTAAGCATTGGAGACAAATGGCTTGCAAGGAAAATTTTTCCTTGTCTAACAATAATATTATTAACTCAAATATTATAACTAGAGTCAACAAGAAGGTTATTATTGATGGTAAATATTCTTGATGTGCAAATCTTCTCCAAGATGTACTACCATTTTTTTGCTTTAATACAAACAAATATTGATATTAAGCCACAACTTATTCCAATAAAGCCATTGAAAGGAAGACCAAAGAAGACATGGGAAACACGATAAAAGATTATTTGAAGAAACTACAAATAAATAAAGATTCAGCTCTTCATAGGGGTGAATGGTGAAAAAAACTTATGTAGCCAACCCCATTTCATTAAGATAAGTTTATGATGATGATAATAACAATGGTATTAAGCCATAACTCTTTATCTCAAATTTCTTTTGCTAACAATAAGCTGTTAGCCTAGTGGTAAGACACTTGAGTTGAAAGCTCCAAATGATGGGTTTAATTTAGATGGGTAATGCTGAGTTATATAAAGTTCTAATTAGACTATATATCTTGGGGTATACCTATGTTTCGCTTATTTTGGGTTCCAACACCTCACTTAAATCCTTTTGCTATTTTAAGTTCAACCATGGATGTTGAAAGGTGATGTAAATGTTGTTAGGATTAGGACCTTCTTCCCACCTAATGATTGATTTTCTTCACATATTTTTTCAATGTATTAATTGTAAGGTTGTACATCTTAATAAATTGTCCTAATTTGACAAGTTATTTTTTTCCATATTTTTTTTATGTTGTCTCTTCAATGTGAAGCATGTGATGTACTTTGAATTTTCTTTGTTCATTATTAATATAATCATTTTTATTTTTATTTTTATTCTTTGTTGAAGTAGATGTTTGTGTTGAAACTTGAAATAATTTGACCATATTATAGAATTAAATATGATATAGCTGTTGTTGATGTCAACACTCCCATGCTCTTATGGGGTCATAATTATCATTGTCTCTATCTCTCTCTCTTAATAACCACAGTAAGAATCATGCGAGTAGTGGGCATTTAAACTTCCAAGTGGTGGCCATTAATGGCAGTGATTACGGTCATTAGTGGCAGACGTTTCGGGAGTTACGGCAATTACGGTCATTAGTGGCAGACATTTCGGGAGTTACAACAGTTACGAACATAGTGGGCACTTAAATTGGAGAACGCGGGCGTTATTATGCAAGAAGTGGTGGTAGTTTCTATAGCCATTACATGAAACATGTGCATCATTATGGATGGTCACAATGGCTATAAAATTAGGAAGGCATCAGGGGGAGCGGTTTCCTCCTTCTTTTTCTTTATAGGCTCTTAGTTGATCTTTGAGGAGGGTCCAAGGCAGGAACCAGCAGCTCAAAATCGAATCCTTGCGGGTCTTCTCGACGACGGTAGGAGGATTCTCTCTCTTTTCTTTCTATTTGCAACAATGTAGGCATCGCAACCCATGTGCAGGATGTGAGATGTGTGATTTTCTTTAGGCCGATGACTTGTCTCAGTGGTGCAGGCGTGGGTGGATGATCTTTCTCTCTACGGTAGTGCACAAAAAGTGGCAGACAACAGCAGGCTTTGAGGATCGTAGTTGCTACCCTATGTGGACTACGGTGGGTAGTCTCTCTTTTTCTCTCCCTCTTTTGTGGCAATCGTGGTCTTCTTGCCCAGCAGTAGATACCATTAGTAGTCATGGATCAGCAGTGTTAGCAGGATCAGGAAAATTCATTTCTTTTAGCTACTTATTGTATTCTCAACTTTGAGACAGTTATTCAATTTAAATTCAGATTCATTCACTTTAAATCTTGATTTCTTTGGTTTGGTTTATTATTTGCAAAAGGCCACATAGCCCTCTCTAGCTGAGACTATTCTCGGGTTTCCATACCCATACAAGAGATGTCCTAGACAATAGTCTCCTAAAATGAGTTTTCTTTCTCGGTATTGGTGTGACCAAAATTTATGCATCAACAACTATGTTAAAATTAAACCTGTGATTTGTAAACGAAAAGTTCTTTGCTCTATCCAATTAAGCAATGGCTCACTAGATGAGGAAGGTTTTTGTTTTTGTTTCAAAACAAGAAAGGGGGGTGGGGTGAGGGAAAATGATAATGTGTAATTATCGAATTCATAAAAATGAAGTTGCAAACATATTTCCACCCAATAAAAATAGATTGATTAATGTTATAACGTAATTCAATAAAACATCTTTATGGTCATAAATTCAACATGAGAACTATACTTGGAAAAAACTTGGAACTTGCTGAGACCCTATGTTCGACAGCTTAGTTACAAGCCATCAAGAAGCCACTTCCCTTATGACGGCCATCAAAGACGTTTACGCTTTCTTAACTTCTTAAAACAAGGTTGTCTTATATCGGATACGAGTTTTGTTTTATTTTATTTTTTAAGAAATAAGAGTAATAGCATTTAGGTTTTTCAACCCCGATAGCTTTAAAAGGGCAGAATAGCAATATTTCAGGTTTTCAAGCCGCAAGAAGAGCTGGAGCGGCAGGAGGGTTTTGTTGCAGCAGTAGGGTTTTTGTAGGTGCGCGACCAAGCTTAGCAGTTTTGGGCGGCGATTCATCGAACTACACAGAATGGTACAGTATTTATTTTATTTCGACTTCTTCGCGTTTCCATCGCAGCAGTTTGTAGGTTGGCATCATGGGCTTTTTCTGTTGTTTGTCAATTACAGGGGCGCGTGAGAACCAAAACCGTGAAGAAATCTTCTCGACAGCTGATCGAAAAGTACTACTCGCGAATGACGCTTGACTTTCACACAAACAAGAAGACGATCCAGGATGTTGCTATCATTCCCTCAAAGCGTCTGAGAAACAAAATCGCAGGATTCTCAACGGTAGGTATTCGCACCTGAATTGGATCTTTTTGTTTTGTGTTGGGAGTGCACGATTCGTTTGATGATTTGGGTTTGGCACTTTGGCTAAATGATTATTGGAGGACTGACGAACATTGCTTTTTAATTATTTCAAAATTCAAAGTTGAGGAGTGAAACGGAAGTAAGCAGCTTGCACTGTAGATTATTTAATTTACTGGATCCGAGTTGGAAGGCATTTTTGGTTTTTCTGGTTGAAATATGATCTTGCTAGTTAGAGGCAAGATATTTTTTTGTTTCCTGCGTGACTAAGGAGTCTAGAGCCTAATGGAAAAGTGAAGAATAATCATCTGTTGATTTTTTGGTTGATTTCGTTCACTGGCGGGCTTTTAGTGCACGCGCCTGCGGTGTTCTGCTTGATGTCTAGAGTCCGAATGAATGCTAGATTAGTCAATGTCATACACATTGCATTGTGTTTTTACTGAAACTTAATCTTATTTTTAATATGAAAAAAATAATTTTCAAGTTTGATTTTTGGATTTATAAAAAGAAATGTTGGCGCTGAATTTAACTGTATATTGGAAACTGGAAATTTTTATCACATCCAGGAAATCACAAAGGTTTTGTTGGATGGTTGCGCAGCCTCAATTTGAAGAAAGTTGAAAACATCAATTTTGCAATGCCCCAAGAAGATGGGGTCAATTTGAAAGAAAACAACCAGCAGATTATAATTAATATTATAATTCGTTTGAATGTGAGCCATGGTTGGCAAAAATATAAAGATATGTTCTTCATCTTTTATGTTTTGTTTGCAGAGTCTGTAAATTTGCTCTTCTCTTGGTAAATTGATCTAACAACTGGTCTCAACAAGGAGACAATGAGAGCTCATTCTTGTTTAATTCCTTAAATGAATAAGAATATAGCTGAAAATAGATACTTATGAGTACTAGGTAACAAACCTCCTCTAACAAAATGCAAATGAAAATGTTTTTTTCCTAAAGTATATTAAGGTATTCATGTTTGTAGTTTAATGTGGGGCATCGTCATGGATACATCCTAATCATATTGAAATTACGCATGTTGACTGTTTCTAGATTATAGATCATTTGATAATTGAAATTTGTTTTTTATTGGGATGTTTCTACCATATCCTCTAAAATTTCATGTTTTGGTTTCATGTGTTGTACTTTGATGTCTTCAGCATCTGATGAAGAGAATCCAGAGGGGCCCGGTTAGGGGAATCTCACTGAAACTACAGGAAGAGGAGAGGGAAAGACGAATGGATTTTGTTCCTGAAAAATCTGCCCTCGAGGTTGAATCAATTCAGGTAGGACGTGTTAAATCAGTAACTCTATGTTTTTACGGTATTGTTATTTTGATCACTTTAATTGGTAATTGCAAATTGTTTATTATGAAAGTTTTTGATTTTATATATTTTTTTCATCTTGTCAGGTTGACAAGGAGACTATAGATATGCTTGCAGCAATGGGGATGGCTGATTTGCCTGGAGTAAAGCAGGTGCGTATAACGGATAGTGATGGATTGTTTATGGACATTTTGGTATTCGAATATGCTATTTAAGGCAGTTTGGGAACATTTGCTGATAGCTGCTAGAGTTTGTACTGAATCAGACATTTTTGGTTGTGTGACAGGCTGAACCCGCAGCTGCGGGTGGTTACACAAGACCTCCTTTCCAAGGTGGAAGGAGAAACTAAGAAATGTCAACATTTTTAACGGCAAATGGATTGGAAGGAGAATATGAAAGATGTCGAAGCATTTTTTAACGGCAAATGGATAGTTAGTAGAAATTAAAGAGTTTTTGAATGACACTTGGCGTAGCATTTTTGAACATTTACAACTTTTTATATTTTGATTGTTTAAATAGATAAGCGTCTATGTATCTTGTTAATGTTTACATTACTGCTGACAAACACGAAAAGTGCAATCTGCTTTCAGCTTTGAAATGGGTAGAATTTGTGTGATTTATCTTCATATGATGAATCATGAACATTGGCTGAAAGTACCACTTTTGTTCTTCTGTTACAACTTTATTTTCAAAGGAATGTTTTTCATTGATTGTGTTCATTCGGCACCGCGGATTTCCCTTATTAGATCAACTGCCTTCTCAACACACTTCAGTCAACTCTCTGCTGTGTGGCTGGTATAATGTTTGTTGGCAGTGTTACAGTATCCACTGTTTATCTTTAATAGTTGAAATGTGTTAAATATAGAGGCCATAGATTCTCTAGGCGTCCTTTTCTCGTCTGCTGGAGCTTTGGATGAAAGTGTTAATTCTTGTTTGATGTGGCTCTCTTTTGAGAATTACTTGACGGTCATTCTCTATGATTTGTTCGACGATTTTTATTCTTTTCAACAATGATTATGCTTTGTCAAACTGTCTAGCTTTGTTTTAATGTACTCTGAATCAAAGTTTAGTACCCGACATCAGGAAAAGCCAGTTTCCCGAGAATACGATTCACTGTTACAAGTTGTATGCCGTAGTTTGTGAAAGTGAAATTGAAATATTATAACCGGAGAAACTTTCCTAACTTAAAAAGGAACTGAGTTTGAAATTTGGAAGTTTTGTAATCAAGAATTTGGTTTCCTAACAGAGCAGTTATCAGTAGAAGGATTTCAGATTTAGAGATGAGAAGAATTTGTCTAGAAGCTGAACGGGTTAAATTGTTAATGGTTAATGGTTTGCAGTTATACGAGAACATGAGGCAATTGTACCGTTAAAATCTTGTAATGATTGTAACTACCGCATGCTGCTATATAAAGCTCACAGAGTAGATTTGTTTAGGATGGGAAACTGGGAGGAATTAACTACTAGAAGATCTCTGTACAATGACATTTTAAAAGTTCAAATTTGATTGAGTCCATTTACTTATATTTTGTGAGGTATTTTTATTGTTGTTTTATCATAGTTGTTTAGCTAGTAGTGAAGATTATAGTATGCCTTACACTTTGTTTCTTAGAATTGTTCAATTGCTCCTTTAATTAAAGGGTTTAGCAATTTTTGGTATTATTAACTGATTCAAATAGCTTTAGTTTAATCAATAATAGTTCATCTCAAATGTTTTAGATTTATGCAATTTTACTGATGTTTTTCGCAATCCATTGAATCTTGTTTTGTTTTGAGTTTTTTTTTCTAGAATCTTATCTTCAGGGAAGATTGGCACTTAGCATTAGATGAAAAGACAATTAGCATAGGTAGCACATATTAAGATTATGTGGAGTAAGTAGCTCTAATATAATTGGGAATTTATACTAAATGTTAGCCCAAAATGTTAGGTAGAGCATTTTTCACCATTAGTTTGTTGTTGCTAGGAAAGACTGTAGCTAACGCGTTAAGTATCCCGCAAGGAAATTGTGGTAGTTCAAAGTTGTCACCAACATCTTTATGTGATTCTTGGTGGTGGTGATTTTGCTTGTATTGATAGGTTTTGTGGTCGGTTCTTGGTGGTGGTGATTTTGCTTGTATTGATAGGTTTTGTGGTGGGTATGTAATTTGTCCCATCCATGTGAAAATGATTTATGATAATTTGCCATGCACTTCACCAAGTCCTTCGCAATAGCTTGTTGCCTAGTATAATGAGTTCTAATGACTTCCAACTTTGCACTTCTGTTTAAAGCTTTGTTGTTTCATCATGAACTTTGCTAGCATGTTTAAATAGTGTGAATATGGTAGTAGCTTGTTTTTCCACTGCATGCCTTGGGTAGCCAGTTGTTAATATAGTTAGCTAGCTCTATACAATGTGTCATTTCCTCTATTTGCAAGTCATTCACGTGACAAATTGTACTAGTTTTGTCAGAGATGATTTTTTAGGTAGTGTTCCAAGATTATTGCAAAGTCTTTCTTATTTATCTCTTTTTGAAGGACTACCTAATCCCTATATCACCTCTTGAACATATCTTGCTTAGTTGCTTCCATTTCCCAGGTTCCAATCTCTATTGTGGATATCTATTGCAGTGTCCTAACTTTTGTCATCGGGAGTTTTTATTTTTCATGAGCTAACTTCTTAATATTCACATAAGCTTTTACAAATTGTTCATGAAAGTGATATAGTTGACTTTCTAGTTCTTTCTCTTTTGCTACTTCTGTCAATCATTGATTTTCCATTGTCAAGTCCTTGTTTTCCTCCTCCATCATAGTGATGATCACTTGTAGCACCCTTGCTAGAAAGACATTACTTAAATAAAAATTGAAAAGTGCAAGAAAAAAAAAAAAACATTGCATAATAAAGATCAAATAAATACTATGAAAATTAAATAGGCATAGTAGTAAACATCCATGATAATAAGTGCACAAGGGTAGGAAAAACACTACAAAAGATAAAAATGTCATAAAAGAATATAGTGAAAATGACCCCATACATTTAAAACCTAACTTGTGCACTAAGAAAAAGAGGACATATCCCTATTGCCTAAGCCAAAAATTACAATACAGTGCTAAAAGTATTATAATAGAAATTAAATACATAAATAATATAGTATATTATTGAATTAACGATTACATCAAAAAGACATTGTGATCTAATGTTGGATAAAATTAGTTGGTTTTTAATAATTGCATAAACACAATGTAATTAAAGATCAAATCAAAGTTGACCTACATCAAAGATAGGCAAAGAATAGTACACATTCTCACATAACATACCAAATTCACCAATCCTAGTTGAGCTTTACAACATAGAATCATAACTTAAGCTAGAAACATAATGGCAAAAATAATCCAAAGCTAAACTTAAGCTAGAAACATAATGGCAAAAATAATCCAAAGCTAAATAGGAATTTTAAGCATCAACTGCATACTCCCTTATGGGATTAGTTGGAGGTATCAAGTAGCTAGACAGTTACACACATAGGGTGGCTACAAATAGAAGTTAGCTAAACAAACACAATAAAAATATAGATAGAAAACAAGTAACAACAAAAACGACAAAGATTTGATAGATAATTAATAAATTAATTGAAACTCTATCACCACATACTAACCATCAAATGAACTGAATGAATAAATTGTACTTACCAAGATATGCTTCAAGCATTAGCACATAGCTCACCACTGTGATATTTATCTTCATGCATAGTCACTGCAAATTAGGTGACACTGTGATATGCTTCACGCATAAGCATTTGACTCACTACTAAGATATGCTTCCCACATAGTCATTGCAAATTGTTAATGTTGCTGCCAATCCAAATTTGAAGTCAAATGATTAAATTCCAAATCCAAACAAACAAACTAATCCTTGGGTGATGTGTGATGAGTGGCGAGGTACCCCTACACTCAACCATACGAATACGAGTGTTCACGCATGATCTGGTCGAACTCCACAAACAGGTTAGTTGTGGTATTTAGATAGTTACATGTTGATCGTAGTTCGCTGTCTTCCCATTTGGACTAATATTTGCTTTGTCACATATGGTTTAGTCCAAAGTGAGGTGTATGATGTGGTCCTAAACTAGTGCTACTCCTAGAGGCAATGGAAAATAACTTTGATTAAGCTAAGAGGGAATGGGAGAAGAGAATCTAAGCTAGCCTAAGTGCAATGAGCATCCATCCTTAATCATTCATACACATCTTGGACCTTGTGTACTACTTCTAGGATTACCAAGCATATATTACTTGAGTGCTTCTAAATACACTACTGGATTACCAAGTAGTCACACTTAAATGCTTGTGATTAACTCGTACTCATTTTGCATTTAATAACAGGGATAGTAAGGGAAGGTAAAGAAATATTAATTAAGAAAGCAATAAATAATAATAACAATTAAGTAGTTAAAACTAGGTGAATGTTGCAATGATGAAGTAATCTCGATCTTTATTGCTGATCATGCGCATGTCCAAGTATGTCACACTCGAATAAAGGTTCCGTACAATTACAATCATCACACTATGGGCATGCACTGGGAAAAGGGTTGAGATGAACTAAAAATGAACAAAAAGACTCTACACTTACACCTACTGGCTGACTCTAACTGACTCCTCCTGTGTGCCTAAATGTGGTATTTATAGGCTTACACAAGAACCACGATATCGTGTACCCGATATCGTTACCCAGGCCACGATATTGCGTACCCGATATCGAGGGTCTGATGTCGAGGGTCTGATGTCAAGGGTCCGATGTCAAGGGTCTGATATTAGCACCTGACAAACCAAGATTCATCATATCCCCATGATTGAATAACAACTCGTCCTTAAGTCAAAGAAAGTGAGGAACAAGTTCATTCAATTACACAGTGGATAGGTATGGGATTATTGACGAACTAGGAATTTATTCATGTCATAGTGGAGAGATGAATACAACAAAATTAGGACATATACAAAAAATTAAAAATAGAAAAAATTTTGTTGGAACTCATGTGGTTCCAATTGGTGGTGGCTCCTCAATGGGTGCCTTTCCTTTGTCTTGTGCTCCAGGCTTTTGAGATGATATCATTGAAGAAGTGCTTGACATTTCTCCTCTTCTATTCGAGGATTATGAGCCATCCATGCTAATTTTCCAATGTTTGATGGAGTCGGCACTTCCCATGGACATGACAGTTGCGGGAAAACTCGAGTGGCCTTGACATGCCATGCCGCAGATTGCTGTTGTTCCTCTTCATAGGCTTGGGCCTTGACTTCTCCACCTTTTGCTTGGCTAGATTGTGCAGTGACAGGAGTTCCCTGATGGATGCTGAATAATTGTGCCTCCTACACTACATGTTCTACATGAGGTCCTTGGCCTCTGCCTCCCCTTGGGCATTCAGTTGCACCTTGAGAAGATCCTCCTTGTTATCCTCTTTTAGGGGCCATCTATATTCACACAAAGATCAATTGTTAGTAAGGTTATTGAAAGAAGTTCAATTATTTCATACCTTATTGCCTTTAATAAATGTTAAATTCTTTACTTAGTGTGATTTTAGAGTTAGAAATTTTTTCAAGGAAGTTGCCCTAAAAGTTTAATGTTGGACCTGATTTGTTTAGGTGACACATAAAAAGACATGTAATGGTTTTGAGGAACATTTGATAAAATGATGACAAGGGAAAGAATAGATTTGGAAATGAAGTACTCAGAGGGTATAAAATGATGCGGTGGTGTGCAACAAGTACAAATTACAAAAGTCACGCAAGTGGATCCTCCCCAAAGCAGGTTCCTACCTATCATGCCCTTATGTAACTATACCCAAAAATGTCCATAGGCACTAAAAGGGTTAAATGTAATCCACACTAGCTCCACAAAACACACACATGTAGATACCACCGTGATGAGGTATGAATTCAATGCTACACAAGACACAGGTCACAAATACATGAATAGTGAGATGAGGCGAATTGTAGAAGGGATTGCAGAGATTGGGACATGAGGTAACTGAACCAGGGAACAATGAGTCTTGAGTGTAGGACATGATTAATGTGTCATTAGCCTGTTGCTCCAAAATCAAGACCAAGTCCATTCCTCTAATCAGTGACATCGCATTGTTTTATCCAATGATGAACAACCATAAGAGCATCATGATAGCAAGGCGTATGATCACTTGGTGTTTTGTGCAAGGGAGGAGTGATATGGAATTTCTTTGCAGCACATTTGTTTTGATCTTTTTGTTTCTTTTTATCTAGTTTCTTTGGCACACTCTTCTTTAATCCTTTTTTTTATGCGTATTCTAGAGAAGTTGCCTACCTTTAGGCATGGGTGCATGTCTTTCCAGTGGGACCCCCCCAGAATAGCATTGGGTTTCTTTATTGAGTGCCTTTATTACTCTTACTCCCATTTTTTGTTAGATCTACAAGGATCTTAGTACCACTAGGCTGCATGATAACTCCTACAGATGTCACCAAAGAAAATCCACAAGTCCCCTTGATGTCACACCCTGGCCATTCCCTCTTAGTCCATCATTTTTCGCTTTGGGCATAATGAGCACAAAATTACTTTTACGTTTTCATGATGACAAGAATATCATTGTACCTAGAGTAGAACCTCTTATTAATAGAATGGGTGAGTGGATGTTGTGGGCTCTCTGTCCAAATAATTAGTCACCCGAGACTTGATAGCATAGAATAACACCTCAACCAATGAGTCACATGAGTGTTTTATTTGTAGATGAGATTACTCATAAAAAGATAAAAAAGATAAAATAATAAATAAAAAGATGAAACAACAACCAAATAAAAAGATAAAACAACAAATTGAAAGATAAAAAACTGGAAAACAAAAATTGTAAAATTAAAGAAAAGGAAAAACATTAATTAATTTTGTTTGTTAGAATGGGGGATATCCCCCATAACTAAAATTTTGATCATAGCAAGAATTAATAAATGGAAGGATTAGATCCATGCATTTTTTAAATATTGGCACCTGGCCATATCCAAACCAATGGGTGTCTTTCAATGTGGTGGTTGGAATGTACCCAAATTGGGGTGCACACACTCTATTAAAGTTGACATAGTGGGGCAAGTTAGAAGATGAGTTTAGTTGATACGGAGTTGACCCACTATGGCACCCTTGATTGCAAGATGGTATGTGAGGATCGATATGTCTCCCTATGTGGCTATATCCATTGGGCTGCACGGTTGTTAGAGCATTGATTAGTGGCCCTAATAAGATAACACGAGGTGTTGAGTTCGAAGAGAAGGATGCACCACAGCGTTGGGCTTGTGTTGAGTTGGTGGATGTAGTGGGTTCGAAACTGTGTTGTCTCTTTCTATGGTCATGCCTAAAGAAAGGATGCATTCAACATTGTGGAGGGCCTCCACTACTATTGATGGTAGCAGCACAAGTAATGTTCGTGGGTTGATGCTCTGGTGCAAAACCTTCTAGTACAATTGGTGGCGATGTAGAAGGAGGTGAAGGATGAGAACATTGAGGGTAAGGAGAAGTGAAAGGAACATGAGGTGGTGATCTTGTGGAAGAGGACATGGGTTGATAGTACTTAAGAGAATGATAACAATGTGGTGAGATAGAGGATATTGACCTGGTTGGGGAAATAGGATGCTGAACCTGATAAGCACTTGGGTTGGGATGGTGTGAAGGGTGTGACCAGTTTGACGGTGGCCTCCCCCATGATTGGGGTTTTTGCCATTATGATTGAACCCGGTGTTTCTATACTAGATGTAACATTATTCCCCAATGCTCATGTAAATGTGACAAGATTGGGCATTGGCCTTTGGGGTGATTGTATAGGCAAACGTCACATTGATATGTATGATTTGTAGTTGAGCTCCTATCCTCTTCAACCCTTCTTTTTGATTGTCTAAGGGTGTTCTATCTTGCTTATTGGTTCATCATGGTTCTACCTCTAATAGTGTTGGCATATTCTCCACATTTTTCATGTATCCATTCCGTCATCTTATTGATCTTTTCCTTAATTTCATATAGTGATTGTAGTATTGGCAAAGATGATTCCACCTCCTTGAGGTGAGTTGATTTCTCCTCTTCATGATCATGGACCTTTGCTAATTTGAGATTTTGGTCCTATTGAAATTTCTCAACATTCTCCCATTTAGCTAACTCTCCTTCTTCTTTTGCTACCCACTTAATAAGCTCTTGGAATTGGTGGATTCATAGCTCATATAGTTGACCTCGAGCATACATCCCTAGGGTCTCCCTTGTTTCATTTCGGAGCCCATCCATGATGTGATACATTAGCCTTTCCTCAGAGAATCCATGGCCTGGGCAATTATTTAACAATGCGTAATATCTTTCTAAGGACATGTCCAAGGGTTCATGTTATGCTTGTTTACACTTTTGGATTTGTTTCCTCAAGGCTGACACTCTTGCATAGGTTTGATATCTTTCATTGAAGAGTTCTACCATTTTCGGCCAACGTCAAATTTATTTTGGTCTTAAGGACTTGTACCATACTTTTGCTTGGCCAACGAGTGTCATAGGAAAGAGCTTAATTTTTTGCCACCCATTATCAATATTGTTCCATACACAAGCAATCATAGCCTCCTAAAAATTTGGGAAAGCTGTTTAAATCAAGCTTGGGTAGACAACTTTCCTTATGATGCCTGCGGGATATTTGAATAGCCTCTTGTATATGCATTAGGCTCTTAGTGGCCAGCAGGGGTTCATTGTCACTAGGTAGGTTATGAATTTGTAATTTGGGATGATGTTGTCTTTGTTTATGTACATAGGGGACCCTTGCATTAGATTGAGTACTCCAAACTTTGTATTCATCATCATATAATTTGTTGGTTCTTCAATGAATTGCCTTACTAGTTGTTGCATTATCATAGTCTTGTGAGAGAGACATTGTTGTGAATCATGTGTGACTTGATTGAAATTAATTTATTTTCTAAGAGATATATCGTGAATACTTTGTTACAGTGATCTTGTATGATATAACTAATCTAAATAACTAACACCATCCCTGGCCAATGATGAGTGGCAAGGTACCCCTACATTCAACCATACAAATACGAGCATTCACGCATGATCCAGTCGAACTCCGCAGATAGGTTAGTTGTAGTATTTAGATAGTTACACGTTGATCACAGTTCGCTATCTTCCCACCTAGACTAGTGTTTTCTTTGTCACATATGGTTTAGTCCAGAGTGAGGTGTATGATGTGGTCCTAAACTAGTGCTGCTCCTAGAGGCAATGAAAAGTAACTTTGATTAAGCTAAGAGGGAATGGGAGAAGAGAATCTAAGCTAGCCTAAGTGTAATGAGCATCCATCCTTAATCATCTATACACATCTTGGACCTCATGTACTACTTTTGAGATTACCAAGTGTATATTACTTGAGTGCTTCTAGATACACTATTGGGTTACCAAGTAGTTACACTTAAATGCTTGTGATTAAGTCGTACTCATTCCACATTTAATAACAGGGATAGTAAAGGAAGGTAAAGAAATATTAATTAATAAAGTAATAAATAGCAATAACAATTAAGCAATTACAACTAAGTGAATGCTGCAATGATGAAGTAATCTCGATCTTTATTGTTGGTCATGCACGTGTCCAAGTACATCACACTCAAATAAAGGTTCCGTACAATTACAATCATCACACTGTGGGCATGCACTGGGGAAAGGGTTAATATGAACTAAAAGTGAACAAAAATACTCTACACTTACATTGACTGATTGACTCTAACCAACTCCTCCTATGCGCCTAAATGTGGTATTTATAGGCTTACACAGGAACCATGATATCATTAGTTGCTAAAAATGCTAGAATGTTAGTTGCTAAAGGTCAATCTTAGTTGCCAAAAATGCTAGAATGTTACTTGTTTCTATTTCTAGTATTCCAGGAAGTCATAGAAGCTATGTCTTTTGTCTTTTCTTTTTAATATTTTGTTGCTCAAAGACTAGGGGTTTTTTTACAAAAGCTGCTTGGTGTTTTGTGCTAGAGCTAATGGTGACATTAGATGTGCATTGCAACCTACACCATGACCTCACAATGGGATCACGATATACTGGGAAGAATGCCTTATGATTCACATTGACAAGAAAAACAACTTTACCTTTTGAGTCGTCAATATCTAGAGTTGTTTTTGGGGTTAAAAATGCACATAACAACTTGAAACCCTAGTTTTATAGCTAAAATCTTGGTAGAATTCTATTCAAAGGTAAAACATGATCAAAATTTGATCAAAACATTGACTAATGTCCCATGCATGAGAATAAGTCTTAGATATTGATAAAATTGTAGAAAATAATAAGAAAATACTTAGATATGAGAATTTAGGCAATTTAACAAATAGTTGCTACACAAATAGAATCAACATAGATATATGCATGTGGAAAAAAAGAGAATAAATACCAAAATATTTTAATAAGAAAAAAACACTGACATTACCCTTCATTGAAAATGACAGTGTTGTAGAAAAGGATCCTTGGGTGGCTTTGATCTCCCAAATAGGCTCCAATTCCTAGGCAAAGCCATAGGCTAATGATAGAATTTAAGCAAAATTTGAAACGAGATATGGAATTATGGCTTATGGCAGGTCTTGGTTGATAGTACAGATCTAGATCTAGCTTCCTCTCCAAATTGGCAGTCTCCCTCTCTAGCTCTCTCCCAAATGTTAGCTATGCAATTGGTTAATCTCTCATTAAATAGTTGCGGGTTTGGTAGCGTTATAGAAAAAGGAGTTCTCATGGGCAAAAACTAAATTAAAAAGAATATTTTATTCTAAAAATATTTATAAATTATTTTCTAATATTGGTTGGTACCTAGCACTAGCCTAATGGGTGTCTCCTATGAGAAAGTTAATAACTATGTCTAAGCCCAAGGTAATAGCTATGTCTAAACCTATTATCAAAGTCCAAGGTTAAAAACATAACTAATGAAAGAAGATCCTCTAAAGTATAAACTAAAAATAAATAAAAAAT
Organism: Gnetum montanum; assembly: GCA_015680685.1. NCBI lineage: Eukaryota > Viridiplantae > Streptophyta > Gnetopsida > Gnetales > Gnetaceae > Gnetum > Gnetum montanum. The sequence goes on along the minus strand of MNCI01031946.1, from coordinate 1,910,457 downwards.
TAAAAATAATATATAGAAAAATTATAATTATGCCAAAATTTAAATATCTAAATAAAGGGCACCAATACCGATGTAATACCCCAAGTATTCCAACTGGTGATACTTGCTAACTCAAAAATCCAATAAAAGGTTAGTGCATATATGCTAAAATTTTAAAAAAATCAAATATAAAAATATTTTTAAAAATAATAAAATAAGAAATTAAAATAAAATAAAACATTAAAAGGATATATATAAAGCGAAGGTCATTAAAAAGAAAATAGTAAGGCACATAGCTCAACCACACAAAAGCATAGTCAACCATAAGAAAGGATTAATAAGCACAAACGTAGGTTAGTATATAAGATGTCAAAGATTCAATTCTTAAACATACCAAGGAGTAAGAAGTATCTATGGAAGAGATGTTATATTCTTTCCCTTTTAAGAATCTTCCTCTAGAAGATCTTAGGATGTGTGGTATATAGATCTTTCTCCACTTCCCATGTTGCTTTCTACATTTCATGTCTTTTCCTAGATAACGTTTACCACTAGAATGACATTACTCCTCAATCTTCTCTTCATGTTTTCAACAATCTTAACTATGCACTCCACAAAATTGATACCAAGTTGAAGCTCAACATCCTACCAATCTATTTTATGACTAGAATCTGTAACATACTTAGCAGAGAAACATGAAATACATCATCAATTGACTCCAAATGTCGTGGAAGGTCAAGTTGATAGGCAACTTCAATTTTTCTCAGAATTAGAAAGAAACGAACACCATGAGTAGCTAACTTTCCTCTTCTATTAAAACTCAAAATTTCTTTCAGTGGTGAAATCTTGAGGAAAACTTGATCACCGATTTTAAACTCCAATGGTTGTCTCCTGTTATTGGCATATTTTTTATATTTATCTTGTGTTGATTATAGTGTGCCTTTGATAATATTAATCTATTTTATAGCCTCATCAATGATGTCTATACTAGTCCTCTGTTTGTCCTCTATGGAATCCTAGCAAAGAGGTGTATGACAAGATCTACCATACTATACGTCATACGATAAGAAGAGTTCTATCATAACTATCTCTATAGTCCAAAGCATAAGCTTAAAGCATATCCTCTATAAAATCTAATTCATTTTCTTTTTTCTAACCATCTATCTAAGAGTGATACATTGAGCCAAGATTCAATGTAGATCCTAGACTCTTTTGAAACGACTGCCAAAATTTAGAAGTAAACTTAAGATCTTTGTGTAACATAATCTTATTTGGAACTCCAAAGATATGATAATATTTGATAAGAATAATTGAGTAATCTCTTCTACACTAGCTATTACTTTCAAGGCCAAAACTTAGAAAAAATTGATTAAAATATTTAGGACCATGCTGGGTAATTTCTTGGGTTCTTATGCTATAGAATTGTCAAAGTCAATTCAATGGAGAATTGTAGATTATGTGGGGTTAAGTGCTAGAATTATGGTGAAGAACACTCAACATGAATTCATTCTTAGCAAGAAAGAAACAAAAATCTTATTACTTAGAATCTCTAACCCAAATCAATACAATTTAATAGAACAATTCCAATTCACTCTAAAATCTATATATCCTCTAGAAACTCTTCTATCTATCTTTTTATCATTCATATTCCATCTCTATACCATGCCTTCCTTTCTTCTTTTGGTGAATGCTTTATAATTCCACTTCAATTCAATGTTGAAACAACTGCAATTGATGGTTAGAATAATGTTTGACTAATGGCTACAACTTAGGTGCGAGTTGTAGTTGGGTTGCATTTCATAGCTTGATAAAGAATTATGATACCAATTAATCGCTACTAGTGACTGCAATTAGCAATCTTTGTGAACTACTTTCAATGGTCAAATATTTGAATTCTAATGGTTGAGTGACCAATTAGGCTTAGAGGACCAACATAGAATGCAACAGAGGTATGAGTTGTAGGAACTTTCATTGATGCATTTCCAATTTCTATTCAAAAATAAATTATGATTGGCTATGATCTCAAACTAGTAGAAATTCTATGGACTATGAGTTGATGCATCTTGCATGAACCTGTAGTTCATCATCAAACTTGAATTCAACTTTTATGTGTAGCCCCATCTCTTTTCACAACCAAGTTCACTTATTTCTCTCTCTTTGTTCTATTAAACTTCACTTTTGATGGTTGTAGGATGGACATTCTTCCTTCTATGGGTTCAAGAATTATTGAGGATCCAATTCCTAGCCTACAACTCTAAGCTATGAGTGACTACGAGTTGCATAAGGTCATAACTACCTGTTTCAATCTAAACATTGAAGAAACCAAGTAAAAAGGAAACATTCATTCATGTCCTAACATAGCCCCCAACTAGCTCTTTATCATCCTAATAAAAGAGAGTAGAAGAATGCATATGAATTAATGAAAATCACAATAAATGAGGAATAGCATAAAATTAAAACACATACATCATAATGTTTTCTAAGTATACAAAATAAAAGAGAAGGGACAAATAAAGTGGGAAACAAAATGCTTAAGCTAGAGGAGCTGAGCCTTCTCCTAGAGGAGGTACAAGAGTCTTTGCTAAAGGAGAAGGTTGAGAAGCATTGTCATTAGTGTACTAACCTAAATCGTTGGCGTAAGGCTGGAATGGAAACAGACATCGAAAGATTGTTGGGCAACCACAGCTGACCCTGCCTTCACTTGAGCGCAAGCTGGAAAAGGAAACGAAGGTAGAGTGCCTTGGATGGTTTGCAGGCAAATCAACCAAGGACTTCCCCAAGCGTAAGCTATGGCTAGCGTTGGGGTTATCGTGAACAATCTAAACAGGATGTAAACGGAATGCAAACAGCGACACAAAAATGTAAACAGAATGTACTGAATTATAAATAAAGCGCAAACCAAGCTATATTGTAAACAAAGCATAAATAGAACTAAACAATGTAAATGGAAGGTAATGAACTGTATTGTATTGTTTAATAAAAAGGTATGCACCGGTCAAAGTGTAGCTGCATGTGTGGATGGCAGGTCAGGCATTAAGCCCTGGGATAATGTTTGAAGTGATGATGCGATGATGCGATGTGATGAACGTGAGAAATACTTGGATGCCAACAGTCAGGTGTGCCAAGCGCCCAAGCATTGCAGATTCTGTCCTTCTTAGAATTACCCATCTCTCTCATTGCCCCCCTGATTTATGTGAATTGACAGGGTATTTATAGGGTTGGGCCAGGCTCCGGCATAGAATTTCAGAATGGAATCAACTACTGAGAGTTGAGAGGAAAGTGGATCTGGTAACATGTATCCAATGGACAGTTGTGCTTGGGTTGGATGCGTGCTGGCGAGAGTTGGATGTGTGCCGGACAGTTGTGCACGAGTTGGATGTGTGTCGGCAAGCTACGTTCTTGACCAAGTACATTGCATTTTACAATTTATGGGTTATTCAAGCCCATGAAAGTACATTTAATTTAAACATGAGGGTCTAACATGCCCCTACATGTCGATTTACAATGAAATGTACAACAAGAGAAATTTGGCCCCCGTTTGCGTGAAACTTCTTTGTTCCTGAGTCTTTCTGAAATTTTCTGGAATGTTCTGAAAGTTGCTGATGCTGACAATTCTCTGCCATTTTTTGAAACTTTTCTGGAATTTTCTGAAACTTTGATGAATAGTGTTCACACGATGAATAGTGTTTGACGTAGTGAATACTGTTTTACGCTAATGAATAGTATTCACATAGTGAATAGTGTTTGACGCAGTGAATAGTATTTTACGCTGATGAATAGTATTCACGCAGTGAATAGTGTTTGACGTAGTGAATAGTATTTTACGTTGATGAATAGTGATTACGCATCCTTATGCTCTGCAGTGTAAGAAAATGTAGCCACAGCGTAATCAACCGAAAACACCTCTTTTAAGGCCCAAATTTTGATTTTCCAGAAGTTGCTGATGCTGAGGATCTTCTACCATTTTCTAAAACTTTTTTGGAATTTTTTGAAACTTTGATGAATAGTGTTTGTGCGGTGAATAGTGTTTTATGCAGTGAATAGTATTCACGCAATGAATAGTGTTGACGCAGTGAATAGTATTCACGCAGTGAATAGTATTTTACGCTGTAAATAGTGTTTACACATCTTACGCTATGCAGCATAAGAAAGTGTAGCCGCAGCGTAATCAACCAAAAACACCTCATTTAAGGCTCGAATTTTGATTTTTTGAAGGCTGGGAGTTGCTGGGGACCTTGGCGAAGGTCATGGGGGATCCTTGTGCTTGATTTTGGCTTGTTTTGAGTCAGTTTCGGGGCCCCAAACGCTAGTGACGTTGATCCTTATGCTATGCAGCGTAAACATAGCGTAAGCACATTGTACTTGGCCAAAATTGCACTTTTTGACCTTGAAATGGATGATTCTTGATACCGAGACTTGCCGTCGTGATCTGTTGGCTCCAGGGGAACCTTGCTTGCTCCATGGTGGATTGCTTGAAGTCATTTCAAAGGCTCTAAAGTTGTTTGGAAGTGTTGCTAAAATTTTTGTGGTGTTTCATTGGCCCCTCTTTGTTGACGCTTGGAGGAATCCACCTGAGAGGCGTCAACAAAGAAGTGCAAAACACCATGAACAATAAAGCATCAAAAATTAACTATCAGCCCTTGGCCAGATGTCATCGCACCATTTTCAAAAGTACATGGGATTGAGGGAATGTGGTTCAAGATGCAAGGGAATTGGTTATAACCGGGGAGGCTAGGAGGTTAAGGGTTATGATTACTGCTGGGATTTGTGGGAGAGGAATGCTCTTTTGTGCACAAGTCATGTCATTGGTCCTTGTCAACAACCAAGTTTTCATTAGACTCGAAACCAAGACATAGGTGATGCATTCTTTGGAGAAACGGGACTCTTATAGAGTATTTGCAGGGCCCATTGTAAATAGCCAAAGCCACGCAATGATGTGCAACATGGTCTCTTTGAGACACGAGTGTAACTATTTTTCAAGACAATTGCCTTCTCACCTGGGGCTTGTATCAGAATGGCCAATAGTCTTTTGTTTATGATGTCAACAGGGTCTTGAAGACCTTTTCTGTGCATTTTGCTCTTTGACCTTTTCTTGTTCTCTTTTTCTTTTCTTCTTTTTTTTTCTTTTTTGTTTTTTTGTTTTCTTTTTTTTTTGTCTTTATTTCCTTTTTCTTTTATTTTTGGTCTTTTTGAAAGAGCTTTCTTTTTTGTGCCGTGTGCTCATATTTGAGCACTTGCATTTTATGTCATGCATTGTGTACTGTGTTTTGCGTTGCAGCTTCTTAGAGAGCTACAGTGTGCAACAGTGTATCAAGAATTTTGTGGTGAGCAGAATGTATCAAGGGAATATAATTGGATAGGATAAAGGATCATGATGGGCAATAGGGAATGTATCAGGAGTCGGGAATGTACTTATGAATGGATTGATTAACTCAGTCGCGTGCGTTAGGAAAAATGTGATACCTTGTTGTCATGATGAAGTGCATCTATGCACGAACGCCTCAGAAGTGTCATCCTGCAAACACAACTCCAAGAAGATAAGAAAACCACAGATGAAATAGTTAGTCAGTGAATAGTATTCACGCGATGAATAGTGTTTACGCAGTGAATAGTATTCATGCGATGAATAGTGTTTTACGCAGTGAATAGTATTTTACGCTGTGAATAGTGTTTACGCATCTTACGCTATGCAGCGTAAGAAAGTGTAGCCGCAGCGTAATCAACCAAAAACACCTCATTTAAGGCCCAAAGTTTGATTTTCTAAAGGCTGGGAGTTGCTAGGGACCTTGGCAAAGGTCATGGGGGGTCCTTGTGGTTGATTCTGGCCTATTTTGACTTAGTTTCAGGGCCCCAAATGCTAGTGACGTTGATCCTTATGCTATGCAACGTAAACATAGCGTAAGCACATTGTACTTGGCCAAAATTGCACTTTTTGACCTTGAAATGGATGATTCTTGATACCGAGACTTGCCGTCGTGATCTGTGGGCTCCAGGGGGACCTTGCTTACTCCATGGTGGGCTGCTTGAAGCCATTTCAGAGGCTCTAAAGTTGTTTGGAAGTGTTGCTAAAATTTTTGTGGTGTTTCAATTAGGCTTCTCACTCATAAAATCCTCCTTTGTGACTTCATCGTCCACTTGGTTCATAGACTAGATGATCCAACTTGCTCATTGTCAATGATAGGTGAGCCCATCGATATGAAATCTAGGTCCACTTGCTTACCAACTTCTAGATGGTTGAAGGAGTGTCGTAGCTCCCTTAGTTGGGAGAACATATGATGCCCAAGGATCTTTGCATTAGAGGCTAGCCAATATTGCCTCCTCTCCAACTAGTCATATCAAACATGTAGATGAATCTTCATGTCATTACAATGTGTAATAATACTTTCTTGCAATGCATCCAACTGGGCCATGATCTATGCTGTGACTCCTACAGAAGCATGGTTACTATTCATCATGCCATGTTGTTGGAACTACTGCTACTGCTAATTTTGCTCCTCTACATAATGAGCCTCCTAAGTAGCCTTGCCCCCATTACTAGGGACACGTGGGTTTGGAATCCACTTGACCTTCTCATATCATGTTTGGAGCAACCACTGAGTATAAAAAGTGCACCCTAGATTTAGAAATTGGTCCTCACCCCACCCAATAATCTCCTTAATGGATAGGGGAGGTAATCGAATTTGGAAATGCTAATATAACACTAAGATCACCAATGGAAAAGGGACCTCATTGGCATCTTGGACCACCAACTCCATCCTAGATAAAATGATGAATGAATAATTGAGGATACAAGGATCCTTCAAATGACTAATGACTAGCATGTTAAATGACATAAAATGTATGAAGTGAGAGTTACTAAGGCCATTCATCATCATTGCCCTAGTAAGAACCCTCCTCTTCAGAGAAAGATTCTTATAGGACCATCCCATCTTGTCCATTGTAATTTTAGGGAAGAGCTTAATTGACTAAGTCTTCCTATTTGAAGATGCTACCATGAAGTGTTGCCTATTCGGTCCAACTTGCATCTTGAGGACCTATGCAATGAGGACCTCACTAATTTCATAGGACCTACCACCAACTTGGAAAGTATAAGATGCAAGTAAAGTCCTTCGAAACATTAGATAAAACTGATGTGCCTCCTACTCGTAGAATGTCTTGCCGTCCATCAATACAAAATTGATATCGTGAAGCATCAGGGATGTAGTAACTATTGAGTTAACAAGCTCCATGAGAGATTTGAATTTCCTAGATGTTCTCAATGGCACCATAGGGAACTTCACCTCTCATTGCTCGCACTCGAGACACTCCATCTATTTCCTATGGATGTGCTCTTGCTACATCTCTTGGGTACATCTCCATGATATCATATCTATGGATGTTGATGACTATCCCTGTGTACGACCCTTCTTTCATTGGGAAGCACGAGAACTTACTTGTTATAAGAAAATATTAGTACAACATACAAAATAAAAACATAATACCTAGGCTAAAAAAACACATGATACCATAATGTATAAAATAAATTCAACATAATGCATAAATATGGAAAATAATGTAAATAACAACATAAACCACTTTAAACAGATATCAACAATGTTGGTGCCTCTAATGAAGTCTACATTGTTCCCAATGTGACAAAAAAAGCAAAAATAATTACAAGTGAAAGCTAAATATAAAATCTTCAATATCATAAAAGGTAAGTCCCTTGTCCATTTATATGAGAAGACATATAATATAATTAACTACTTAGAGATGCACTTCATGATGAATATAATGAACAAAAAGAATGCAAAAGGTTATTCAAATTCCCTTAACCATCCCAAGTCTAGAAATACCATTGTGTTGCTCTTTAATACCCAACAATCTTAAAATTATTTTCATAGATGAGGTTATCTTTCTCATGAGATCCCTTGCTTATTAGAGTAACTAAAACCAAGCCTTATATGTAAATTAGTTACAAGAATGTAATCCAATGTAATAACTAAGTTAAGGAAAGCAATATACCCCTACTATAACAAAGTAGAAATCAAAATTGCCATGGAGCTCATTTTTAACATATCCTATAGGACAACGTGCTAATGAAGAGTAATCCTAGCTTACTTCCACATTAAAGGGCATATTATATAGTGAAAAAGAGAAGAATTTCTATCAAACAAGCAATATGTCAAGGAAAAAGAAACCCTAGCTCAATTCACAACTTAAAAATGCAAATAAAGAAACAAAATATAAGGGAACACTTAATTATAGCATCTATAATGCAAACTAAAGACATAAAAAACAAGATTTTGCTACTAGAACTTCTAATTTCACTTGGAAAGAATTCTCATGACACATGGTTACTTGCAACAGCACGCAACAACAAATCCAGCTAGAAAAACATGAGAATCAAGAAATTTAGGACCTACCTTTGGCATGTCATATGAGGAAAGAAATAGATAAGATTTAGTAGCTACATGCACAAGTAGAAGCTCAATCCTATGCTTGGGTTTGACCTACAGTGCTCTATAAGGAAGAATGAATGATTACATTATTTACACATCTTTTTATTTTTTCATTTTTAATCGGGTTGTGACCAACTGTAGGTCGCAACCCACCACAACATGATAGAGAAAAATTTTAAACAATTTTTGAGTTGTGACCAAATATATTTTGCATCTAATGTCATCTTAGAAACCGAGAGTCACATCTACCTACATTGTTTCAAAAGCAGAGTAATGAAACATTACAGTGTGGTGCAGTATGAGTCGTAGACATTTGCACTATTTAAGAAACCAAAAATCCTAAATTCCAAGTGTTATAGGTTGCAAGTTATAGTAGGTCATACTAATAAATTGAACTGGTAGTTAAAAATTGAGATGCAAGGTGGGTGCAGATCACACCCCATTGTAGGTAATCAAGTTACTAAAATTACACCAAGGCAGTTGTACTTTGCAGTTAGATTGTGGGGGACTACAAGTCACACCATGCTCATACTTTCTAATCCAAAACAATTCTATAGCTAATGATAATAGAAACAAGATGAAACATAGGATAAAAATAAGAAAATGAAATAAAATAATTGAAAAACTTTGTGACAAAATAATAAATAAGATGTTAGTGCTTAATAAACATTAAAACATTGGATAACTATTAATTAAATTCACTTCTAAAAACAATACAAATATAAGGCACTATCACATTAGACATTCATGAACATTATTTGCAAACTTATCCATATCTTATGGCATTATATCTTTGAAAAATAAATAGTCTTTCCAACTTAAAGTGGTTGTTGGTGATGGAGACTTATGTATTGACATGATTAACCTTATCTTGTGGCCATGGACAATAGAGATCTCATCATTCCAAAACACTTTTCTCCTCTTTTTTTCTCTTCTATTTTTTTCTTTTTTCTTCAAATAAATATTGTTATGATTATGGGATTGCTACACTATCATTAGAACATCGTTTGGAAACAATGGAAACTTTGCTCTTGGTGTAGTTCCATGGTTGTGATCAGACAATATTTTCTATTAAAAGGACATTCTTAGATCTGTACACTTGAATAGGCTATGATTGTTTGTTGTACTACCAATAGAACATGATCTGTAAACAATGGAAACTTTGCTCTTGGTATAAGTTTAATCCCTATGTAAGTCATTCCCCATGGGTAACCCCCATGGTTCAAGTTTGATATCTCATGATGTCTCTTATCTCAAGTCCCTAATTAAGGAAGACCTAGAGCCTCAAGTTTGTTATGAAATAACATATTGAGCTAACAATATGCCTAGTACAAATCAAAAGAAATGTTCCACTTTTCTAACTGGAAAGCTAACAAACTCTATTCATGGGATGGAATCCCATCATCCAACCATTGCTTTATTTATTTTAACATAAAATTCATAATATAGGATTTAAAATGCTTTAAATAAATAAGTTCCTAGAAATTCATGCCACAAGACAAGTTGAACCTTCATCCGTTTAACTCATTGAAGAAATAAATACAATAAAAGATATTTACCACAAACACTACCAAAGAATTGATAACAACAATGACCACTACCATACATAAGTATTAATAAAGATATAATGTATGGCTCATTATACTTATCACTCGATACTTGTAGAGAAATGAAGCACATAACAACAAAGTTATTAATCTATCATGACAAAGAAAACATTAAGGTTAGAAAAATTCATAAAGACATGTTTGAAAATGGTTCATGATTAGATTAAATTCAGCTTGCTATGAAGAAGCATTTGTTAAATCAATTATCTCACTAACAAGGGAGGGGTCTTGTCCAAAATAATGTTTTAGTCACTAACCATTTATGCATAAGGACTCAAAACTACCAAGATTAGAAATATTAATCACACCATTACCTAAGATCTTGATGACCCTATACAGTCCCCTCCCATTTTGATACTAATTTCTTAGCATAGTTTTTGAGTCTCATATTAAATAATAACACTAAATCTCCTTCTAAGAAAAACTTCCTCATAATCCTCTTATCATGTGACAATTTCATCTACTTCTTATGCAAACATTGCCTACCTAAATCATACATATGATCTTCATCTGGATGATTCAAAGAAAATAAACAAGAAAAAAGACAAGAATCCAAGTTCATTCTAATTGAAGTTGCATTCAAAAAGACTTGTTTTCTATAGAAGATGAAACAAGACATTGGTTACCGAATACTAGTTCATATGGGGTAAAACTAAGAGATGATTTATATGACATATGAATGATCCATAATGCATTAGGTAAACTATAAGACTAATCTATTCTATTACCTTCTACAACTTTTTGTAAAATATTTTTAATTTTCTTATTCATGATTTCAACCAAGCCATTTGATTGAGAATGATAGATAGTAGCAATACAATGTGTAATTACCATTTTATGTAATAATTTTTCCATTATATCATTAACAAAATGGGTGTCATGATTACTACTTAAATTTGTGTATGTCCAAAGCATGGAATTAAATCCTTTCTCAAGAATCTAACTACTATTTTCACATCATCATGCCTAGTTGCCTTTGCTAAGATCCATTGAGTGACATAATCAATGGAAACTAAAATGTACTTACATGAATTGCTTAAAGGAAAAGAACCCATGAAGTCAATGCTCCAATAATCAAAGGGCTCACACTCCACCAAGATAGGTAACAATGGCATGTACTATTATCTTGTAAGTCCTCCCATTTCCTAGCATTGATCACATTACTTACAATATGCATAAGTATCCTATAACAATGTAAGACAATAATAACCAACATGGAGGATTTTGTATGAAGTTTTCTTACTTACAAAGTGACCTTTACATACTCAGTCATGATTTAGAGTAATTACCTCTTCTTGTTCTTGTCCAAGAAGACATCATCGAATGATTTGATTCTTACAAATCTTGTATATGAATGGATCTTCCCAAATGAATTGCTATGCCTTGACCACTAAGGCCTATTTTTTTCACTTAGTCTAAGACTTTGGTAATTTGCATACAACTAAATAATTAGCAATATCTACATACCAAGGATCTTGAACTTTAGGAATAACAACCCTAGCCCAACAGGCAAATAGTTGTTCATCAAGGAATGCATCATTAAATGTGTGAGATATCTCCAACTCTAAATTATTCTTCAATATGGACAAATGATCTACCACTAAATTCTTAGATCCCTTCTTATCATGAATTACCAAATCAAATTCGTACAATAAAAGACACCAATGAATTAACCTAGGATGTTTAGTTTGTTTATTATGTAAGTCCCTAATAGTAGCATGATTAATAAAAACTAAAGTACGAAAACCAATTAAATAATAATAAAATTTATCTAAACTATATACAATAGCTAACATTTCCTTCTTTGTAGTAGTATAATTAACTTGAGTAGGAATCAATGTCTTAGAAAAATAATAAATAACATATGGAGCATTATCTTTATGCTAACATAATACTGCTCCAATTGCAAAGTCTAAGGCATTTTTCATAAGTTCAAAGTCCTTGCTCTAATTAGGTTCCTATAAAATTGGTGCTAAAGAAAGCTTAGCTTTTAAAATTTTAAATACATTTTGGCAATCTTCAATCCATTTAAAAACAACATCTTTTTCTAACATTTTCATCAATGGTTGAGTAATTAATGAGAAATCCTTGATAAATCATCTGTAGAAACTAACATTAATAGTAGAAGTAAGATGTGAGATAATCCTTAATTTTTTAGGATATACCAAAATTTTCCTCTTTCTCACAATGTGGCCGAACAAAACACTAGAAGAGACCATGAAATGACACTTTTCCTAAGATAATCTAAGATCCTTATCAATACACATATGTAGGACTAACTTAAGATGACATAAGGCATTAGATAATGAATCACTGTAGATTGAAAAATTGTTCATAAAAACTTCAGGAAATGAATCAATCATGTCTAAAAAAATAGATGTCATAGCCCTTTGAAATGTAGCAGGAGCATTACACAATGCAAAGGGCATTCGTTATAATGCAAAAGTCCCCCACAATGTAGTAAACATTGTTTTATGTTGATCTTCATGGGAAGTAGAAATTTGAGTATAACCACTAAATCCATCAAGAAACAAATAGAATTCATGCTCTTGAAGTTTATCTAGAACTAATCTAAATATGGGAGTGGAAAGTGGTTCTTGCTTATCCATTTATTTAATTCATGAAAATTAATACAAACACGCTACTTACCTAATTTTTAGGCATCACTATAATAGGAATAATCCACTTAGAATTAGAAATCAAATAAATAATACCTACTAAAATACCCCAAAGAAAATTTGCATTTGCATATGTAGCCTAATAGCTAGAATGTTTGCATTGGAATTTAATGGGAATTTCAAAGGTAGAAATAATTTTCCATTTTCCCATTAAAAATCCAACCTCATGTCTTTTGCTCTAGCTTAGTTTGAATAGTTTATGGTGTAAAAAGATGAAATTTGTAGCTTATAAGCTAAAAGTATCATTCAAGCTAGCTTATGAAGGTCAAAAATGTATATATGCTGCTAAAAATTTGGCAGCAAAAGCCAAACATTGGTAGCTTATATGCTAGGAAAATAGCCTAAATATGCTACCAACATTGGTAGGAAAATCTCTATACATTGGAGGTTCTAAGCTGCAAATTTGGGTGGTTGAAATGCCAATTACATTGGCATAACAATCCCCAAACTAGCATATACGCTAGCATGTATGTTGATAGAAAATGCCAATTATACTAAAGATTTAAGCCAAAGTTAAATTATGCTAGCATATACACTAACATATATGCTCATGGGAAATGCTAATTACATTGGAATTTTGGACCAAAACCCAAATTATGCTAGCATTCATACATTGTAGATTATGCTTGTCAGAATCATCTAACACGTTCTAATAATCAGCAGTGTGAAATTATCAATGCTTTAGCCTCTTTAAGCCAACGTCATGCACCTATTTGGGACTTTTGAATTTTGGGGAAACTTTACACTTAGGCCAAACCAAAGACATTTAGATCAAAGTAAATTCTAGAAGCCCGCAACCACCCACAACCATTCCACTAGCATAAGCAACAACAATAGAGAGAATCTTAGCAAATAGATGAAGTCTAGAATAGATTAGAGCTGGTTGTAGAACACACCCTACATTAAAATTGTGACACTTTGTAAGTTATATTTTCTAAGCTTTTATTCACACATTTAATACAAAGTTGTCCTTTGTGTCATTATTATGGTTTGTTTATTTACTTGCTGTTAAGTTTTCTTACATAGGAATTTCATCTTGCATATGTATTTAATGCTTAGTAATAGACCCACTAAGTCCTGATGAGCGGCAAGGTACCCCTACATCCAACCATACGAATCACAAGTGTTCACGTGCAATTCGATTGAATTTCACAGACTATAATTACTAAGTACACTAGAGCTAAATAGTGTGTTCTTGTTATTCATTTGTTGTCTTTCCAGTCCCACTTGTGGAATGCAATTGTATGGTTAAGTGTGACTGAGGCATATGATTTTTATTATTTTGTGTTTGTATGGAATTACTCACCTAGAACAAAAATAAAAGTAAGAGTGACTAAAAGTAAGAGCGATTAAAAGTAATAGCAATTAATTGCTAAGTAAACTATAGTTTAATCTAGCCTAACATAAGTAACCGTTTCCACTTCCCGGACACATCCTGAACTTCGTGCGAACACTGTTGGGCTATCAAACACAAATCGTTTCTTGAGCTACCAAGTATCACATGTATGCTCAAAGGGGTCATGCTTGTGTATCTTAATAAGTTGTTTGATTAATCCAAATTAATTACTACATAAATAGCATTAATGTAAATTGCATGAAATAACAATATGTAAATGCCTAAGAAAGAAAATCTCAAGTGCTACAAGAAATGGATTAAAGAGCTCATGTTTATTGCCAACACAATGGTGTGCTCAGGTACATTAATTCTTGAATAAAGATCTGTTCACACTTAGACCTCCTACTACGGGCACTTGGGAAAATATTCTATCTTTTAAATGGACAAACTGCAAGAGTTTCGCTACTTGACTACCAAAAATTTACTCCCAATGATGCACTTGGGCGCTGTATTTATAGAATCATGAGTAACCCTACGATATCGAATGTACGATATTGCATCTTAGGCCACGATATCATGTACTCGATATTGTGTATTTGATATCATGGCCACCCCGATATTGGAGTGATGAAAAACATGATTTATCATACCCCCATGACTAAATGAAAACTCATCCTCGAGTATAAAAGAAGAGGAAAAAGTTCTTTATAAAATATAATAGGGGGTGTAGACTTATTTGACTGAGATGCAGAGTGACACAGAGAAAACAAAAAAATACAAAAGTGCCCGAGCATACAATATTACAATGGTGTACAACATTGGGTGTTCATGAAAATAGGAAAGAACACCAATGGATCCAAAGGACATCCAACCCCTCTTGGCAATAGAAGAATGAGGTAGAGTTAGAAGAGATCCAATGGTCAAGAATAATCTCCTGCAAGTGGTATGGTTGCATCCTCCTTAGTGATGATAGTCCCGCTTCTAGTCCATGCTTTCCATTGCAATCACAACAAAACCAAGGATTACTATATATAGTGCAATAGATAATGACTGAGTACTTTGTCTCATCAACGATTTTATTTAGCCAGGTTGTGATTGTGATAGATTGATTACTTGATGTTGTTAGTGGAAAGACTGATGAATGGGTTAAATAAGAGAAGTGATCCATATAATTTAGAAAAAGCTTAACAAAAGGAGTACTGGAAAGAGGGTATTCACAACAATAAAAAGAAGTTCATTATAAATAGTTGTGAAGGCGCATACAATTGGATGACATGGATGGGGTAAATAAAAAGAATTTGATTGTAACATTGTCTAAGGGTAAAGAACTTAAGTTAACCAAACCAAAAGATGTGCAAAGGGTCCTCCCCAAAGCAGGCACACATCTTTTATGCCCTTGCATAACTTCAAACCAAGGAGTTTGTGGGCATCATGGATGATTAATGGTTACAAAAAGTTAAGTACAAACACCCAAAAGTAATTGATTGAGAATCCCGACACATCAAACCAGAACATTGAATCAAAATATGAAACTGGTAATGAGGTGAGGTAGGAAAAACATAGATGGATGACAAAGAGAGTGGAATGAAGTTCCTAATTATGGTCACATACAGTCCCTTATGGAGTTTGTGATTAATTGACTTGGTAGGATCCCTCCTTGGTCTAGATCAAAACAAACCACTTTCAGTGACTTTGCATTGACATTCTAAGGCTAGTCCATCCCCTTAGACACAAGAATGCTCTCACAAAACAACCACCATTCTAAATTAGAGTGAAGGTAGGAAGTGAGAAAGGGCCTTAGTTAAAAGAGACAAGACAAGTCTCATAACCAGTGCTTGTAGCCCTTTTTATTTGGTCTAAGGGGTGTGCTTTGAATTCCCATGTTTTTTTTGGATGGGAACCACACCATGTAAAGACCCATGTGTTTTTTGCATTTATTTTGTCCAAGGGGTATCCCTTGAATCCTCAACTTTTTCTTTTTTTTGTGATGAGGACCACACCATGCAAGGACTTATTTGACTTCCTATTATGAAATGGTGCAGGATGGTGAGAAGTTTCTAAAAACACTCCTGCACATAGGAAAATAGAAAAGTAGAAAGCATACCACATCCCTTTGAAGCCACACCCTATCCAGACCTTTGATTCCTTCTCGATTCCAGAAACTACACAAGTTACCAATTTATTAAAGTTATATTAATGAAGAAGAGACTGCACGCTTCCAAAACAAGGAAAACCATAGAGTATGTGGATGGGTGGATGATGTGGACTCACTGCCTATTACATGAAAAGAAACCATGTCCCAGTCGTCAGTAACAACATTCAAAGTAAAAAACTAGACATCAACAATCAAATTACAAATAAAGCATACCACCATCGAGTAGTGCATTACCATTGTACCTGTCACATTATTAGCAGAAAAAGTAGAGACACATCAATCACAAGCAACATAACCATAAAAGAAAGTAAAAATGTAGACAATACATATTGAATATATTAACATTGATGTAAAATAAAAACTAAGAAAAGACCAAAAACCTTAAAAATACAAAATATGTAAAATAAAGAAGATGAAAACAAAAAGTTATAAAACCAAAAATGTGCAAAAAAAGGTAAAAAATTGAGAAGCTACCTAGGGTGTTAGTATGGATGGCCATCTGCCCCACAACTAAGTTGAAAGGGAGAGATCCAAAAGATTGAGCATGGTTGTCCATCTGGCAAGGTGTTTGTTGAGTTGGTTGGCTTGGATTCATGGAAAGGTTTTATTTGTTGAATGTTGACTAGTTGTTTCTTATTTGGGCTATTAGGTTTATAGATGATCATGGCTAAAACACCATAAATTTCAGGACTCTCAAGATTCAGCAATCTTGGAATTTGGGCAAGGGTCCCTGTAAGCATAGTGTCACACTCGATTGTACAGACAATGCCCTCTATGGCACAGTCAATGTGGTACTAGCCACAAGGCTAGTTTGCATGAAAGAGACACTAGAGGTAGATCATACAATTTAGGAAATTTTCTATCTCCTAGGCTGACAAGCTGGCTACACGCTCTAGCTTGCCCAACTTGACACTTGACCCGACTAATGGTCTACCCAGGGACCATGCTAGGAGTTGCCGAAAGTATTCAGGATGAGTGAAATAGTTCAAAAAGTTTTCTAACTGCGAGACCTGCTACGCTATGCTACGCTGCACAGTGTAGCAGGCCTTGGAAAGACTGGTTAGGCACCCAAGATGTAGATTGACAACAATTCAGTCCTCTAGGATATCTACCCACTTCATCCTTGATGCATGAATAACATGACATAGCAAAATATGGCAAGTTTTGTCAGAAATCATTGCAATTTGAGTGCTATGCTGTGCTATGCTATGCAGCGTAGCACAGTGTAGTAGGGATGTACTCTGACAATACTCCAACTCAGATGACTTTGATGGAGTAAGAATATTTTCCCGTGCTTCAACTGTCAAATAGGTTTGCTCTGCTGTCAAGACATGATCATCATTCCATGACAAAATCTTCACAAAGTGAGTTAGAATCCAAGCAACGTAGGGTGCTACGCTGTGCTACACTATACAGCATAGTAGGGACAGAATGCACAAAGCTCCTTTGCCAAGTGGTTCCAACAAGAGAATCACACTTGGCCACACTTCGGCCTCTAGGATTGCCTATCCCACTTCACCCTTGGGCCCTAAGAGAAGTTTCTTGAGAAAACATTGCAAATCACATAGGAATTCATGTCTCATTGGCTGCTATGCTATGCTACACTACACAGCGTAGCATGGTGTAGTAAGAACACAAAGCCTAAAAGTGTTCCAAGGATGAACTTCATAGGTCTTAGGACTTTTTAGCATGAAAGATAGGGTTGCAGTTGTTTGCTCAGCTGTCAGGAAAAACTTCTTTCAAGACTAGCAGCTATGCTACACTATGCTACACAGCGTAGCGTGTGAGTGTTTATGCTATGCCAATACGTTGGGCAGCGTAAACAGTGTAACACTCATGTGGAAGCCCCAAGACATCTTTAGTTAGCTCTAGAACTTTTTGGCAATGGTTACTCTTGTCCTGGCATCTCTTCAACAGACAAAATCAGCAAGTTTGCTTTTGTTTTGCAACCCTTGACTATCCCCAAAGTTGTTCCTACACTTGACCCTACTCGCAAGAGTAGGAAAGACATAGTCTTGGAGCACAGGCTCCACTTTGCATTCATTGTTGGTATTTTTACTTGTAACAAACATGGAAATTCACTGGATTCTGGCACATGTAGTTTTAGCAGTATGGTCATAGCGTAGCAGGCCTTACATTCAGCATGGCAAGGTTACATTTGCACTCTGTGGGACCCAAGACACATGGCATCCAAACCATATTTCTCTCTCACATCTGGCTCTATAAATACCCCAATGAACAATGCTCAAGGGGTTGGCCTTTTGCATTTTTAGCGTCGTTGGCTTTTGGAATTATCTTTCTTGTGGTTGGATTTTGAGCGTGTCTGGCATTTTGGCATTTTGGCTTTCTAGCGATTAGCTTTGGCAAGGAGACTGGCAAGTAGAAGGTTCCTGTTAGCAAGCTATTGATAGTAGTTTAAGGAGCTATGACCATATCACTTCATTATAAGCTATGCCTATCCACACTGCGTATCAGTTGTACACCTTCAGCCAAACAAAGATTAGATCCCCTGATCTTGGGGTGGTGCACCTTCTCACTCAAGCGTGTTTCATTTTGTTTTGCTATTGTCATATTTTGCATTATTTTCCATTAGTTTACGCTTGTAGCTCATCTCTTAATTTGCATACAACACCTTTAAAAAAAATGTTTATGGAAGGTTATTGTACACCAATTAAGTCCCTATCTAATTGACTAGATCATTGAGGGACCTTGCTTTCGTTTACTCCAACATGGTCATCATACGGATCTGGGGTTAGGCTGTATGCCCGGTGACCTCTTGGTGTTCCAACCATTGATATTTTCAGTCGCTACAGTTTTTGGCACTAGAAGGAGGACCCTTTGTGCTATTTTTGTGTATCATAGGTAATCTTGCATGCTATCTGTACCCTATCACCTACTAGTGTAGATGTGACACCCTTGTGGTTGCCTATGCACTGGGTGGTGCAGATTGGTTTCAACGATGATTCCTTTGGGACCCAGCAGGATGAAAGCCTCCAACCATTTACTATACTGCATTTACTCTATTTACTATCCTATGCTACCTACATCTCATATGGCATAGCAAACCTCTCAGTGTACCAGTCCTGCTTAGCGTAGCAGGTGTAATAGTGAAGGAAGAGAGCTTTCGACACTTCCCAACATACCCAGTTTTAGCCTCTCTCTTCTCTATAGTTTTCTTTTATGACAAGAAAATGATTCCTGCGACCACTGCCATTTCCACCTCGTACCTAGAAGTCCCCTACTCTATCCAACATGTGATAGGTCCCAAGTGACTACCTAGCCTAGTGTTGGCACCACGACATCCCTAAGGCTGTGGCACTTATCACCTGAGTGCTTGGCGCAAGACGCAAAGCAATACAACTTTCTCTGTGCAAAGGTCCAAGCGAATTTGCCCTTGGACCATCAGGAACTCAAAGAAAAATGTAACTTTGAGTTCCTCCACTGGAATGGGAGGGAATTTATCGCTGCTCCTGACATCACCATCTTGTTGACTGAAGTGTATCAATGAGTGTTTAACTAGTTGATGCGAGTGAGTAAGTCTAGGGAATGGGACATAGCGTCCCATTACAATGAAGCATTCCAGGATGGGCAGGAAGACCTAGACTCCCACTCCGAAGGTGGTGGTTAGACCTATGCCATAGTTATCCCCTCTATTACTATCTTTTGGTCAAACCTGATCTTCTCCTCTATCCCCTTTGTGGTTGCCACAACCCTACCATAGCCCACACCTTTGTCAGCCATGGACAGCCATCCCGTACCTTCAACGTACTAGCAAGTGGGTCCTTCAACCACCTTCCCAGCTACCCTCCCTTCCCAACCTGTTTTGGCATTGTACCCACATCAGTCATGGCTATGCTACCATAGATGTACACTCTACCCATGTCACAACTGCACATTAGTTTCTCTCCTAGTCCCTTATTTGCACCTGTCCCACCACCAGCAGTAGACCTAGTCTCAACCACGTGGTGGATCCCAGCCACTTCTCTCCCTACTACACAACCCTATTTGATGTTGCATTACATCCATCACCAAGTGTACCAAGTCTCGTAGGTGGTGCAACCAAACACACGGATATGGGCCACCCTGTCAATTGGGCTTTTAGCCAACTCCACAACGCCACCAACGGTCACCTCCCCAACAACACCACCCACTGGGTGGTGGACTGCCTAGGCAGTACCCCTTATTGGAGTGACTCCAACGATGCCTCCCATGGGATAGGCTACCACCCCAACAAAGTCACACATGATGGTTGCTTAGGCAGCCCCACAACCATTAGCAACGTCCCCAGGTCTGGATCAAGCTTTCCAACTCATCCAGACCCTCACTGAGGAAATCAAATGGCTTAAAGCTACCAGTTCTAACACCATGTAGGTCATGGACTTTTACCATGACAACCCTATTAGCCTGGCAGTGCTTATGCTCATGCTGCCCCCTAGGGTGCCACTTCCCCAATTTACAAAATACAATGGGAAGGGTGATCCCAATGCACACTTGGTAACCTTCAAGTCTGAATCTTTGCTATTACAACCATGGCCACACACCATCATTCGTGTCTTTGCCATGTCTCTGATAGGCAAAGCTCTGGATTGGTATTGTGCACTCCTGCATGCCTCCATCTCCACCTTGGAAGAGCTACTAAGCTAGTTCGTGACTTGCTTCAAGTACAACTTGAAACTGGAGGTCACGCTAGACTAGGTCATGAGCATCAAGCAAGACCCGCTAGAATCCATGCAGAGGTTCATACAGTGATGGAGCGCAACCTTGAACAAGATACGTGAGCCCATCGCTAAGGCCCACTTGTTGGCCATCTTCAAGGATGCAGTAAAAAACTTTATTAAGTCTAAGCTCTATTACCTAGCCCTACGCTCCCTCAGCCAAGCATTTGCACAGACCAAGAGCATTTAGGACGTGGCCGAAGCTAGCAAGGACCCAGCCTACGTCACATACAAGAATGCATACATCAAAAAATACAAAGAAAAGGGCAAGGCCATAGCAACCACAGTGGCTACTATGGCCAAAGAAAGCAAGCCAGACAACAACAACAAAAAAAGGTGCCCACAGCACCCAACGCCACACCTGGCCCAAGTAGCACCAGCAACCCTCAACATCAACACCTAAGGTGCCAACTCAACCGAGGCCCAACTTTGAGTGCAAGGATCGCTCCAAGTATACCGCTTTACCCATTAATCCCTCAAAACTCTTGAAGCAGTTGTTGGGGGTAGGGTGTATACAACATAAATGGATGTAAGAGGAGGTAATCAAGCAGCATCAAAGGTACTGCAAAATTCTATAGGACCCCTCCTTGGCTATGCCCAATGAACCTCCTGTCCCAAAGAATTTTAGGTTGGAATGTTTGTATGACTATCACCAATTATGTGGTCATGATACAGACTAATTTTTGGTGTTAAAAGATGATATTCAATGCATGATTGATCAGGGCAAGCTAGTCTTGGACGAAAGTAGTCACGTTCACCCCGAAAACTAGTCAATGCACATTTACAAAGATCCATTGAATGCTAACAATGTAGGGTACACCATCAACATCATTGACATTGAAAATAATCTAGAACCACCACAACAACCATTTTTGGTATGCGTGCCTCCTCATAATGCAGAAACACCACCAACAACAAAAACAACATGAAAGCAACCCTTTGTCCTTAAAGTTCCTCATCAAACATCCACCCCTATGCCTTTCATGTTTAAAATGTCACCTCCACCCATGCCAATGTAACAGGCACCATTTGTCATTAAGGTGCCAAAACATCCAAGCTCCTCTACCCAAGGTTAGACAACAAAAACTTCATCACAACCTTCCCGTTCAATAAAACATGAAGAATGCCTAGCAGACAAGCAGGCTAGGGAATGCACCATGTTAGGTCCCTCCAAGCCTATCCCCTTGTCCTCAATGACCATGGCCCCTTCATGATTAGCAACAAGTAACACTGCGTAGACGTGATCATCACCTTCCTGCCCAAGAAAGCCCAATGCTCAACCGGAAACCACTCCCCCTTGGGAGATTTGTCTTCTAGGACGAATAGAGGGGGAAAAGGGTAACAAATAACAAGATGGTGGGCAAGACTTTCTCAATTCACTTACATAATTCAAATAAGCCTTGAAGTAGAAAAACACAACTTTGAGCCTGTATGACTTGATAATAACTTCCACGGTGCATCGTGAGGCCATGGTTCGCATGCTAACATCCATCCTGATTGACGAAAACATGCCAGCTAAAGAGAAAGCAATCCATGCCATCATGCTTTCCTCTATAGTTGAAGAATCACAGCTAGCTCAGTTGACATTTCATGATAAGTCTATTAAGGATGACCCTAAAAAGGTTAATTGACAACAGCATCCATGTTCATCACAATTCGGGTTAGCTAGTACAAGATCTGAAGGGTACACATTGATGATGGGGCCACTACCAATGTCATTCCATTTCCCATAGTGGACAAATTAGGCTTGGTCAATCAAATCAAGCCCACGGTAGCTTCATGCCTAAAATCATTCAACGGGGTGTGCATAGTGTTAAAGGGA
The DNA here is from genome assembly GCA_015680685.1 of Gnetum montanum. NCBI lineage: Eukaryota > Viridiplantae > Streptophyta > Gnetopsida > Gnetales > Gnetaceae > Gnetum > Gnetum montanum. The sequence continues at coordinate 1,887,727 of MNCI01031946.1, read as the reverse complement.
ACTGTCCACATTAACTTTGTGGTAGGCGACCAGTTCCCCATAAGCGTGGTGTTCATTGTGGTGGAAGAGATGTCTAGGTTCAACCTGATCTTGGGGAGGTCAAGGTTAGCCCAATTAAGGGCTATCTCTTTACCAATATATCAAGAAATCAACCTATCCTATGCGTGTGGGGAGGTGGTGATCTATGGTGAAGAAGTGGCTACCCAAGCCATAAACAACATTGACATGGAACAGGGTTCGGAGATAGTGATCTCTAAGAAAGAAATGTCCAAACATACTGAAATCCCTTGTGTGACTGATGAGCCAGCCAAAAACACCAACTCGGATAAACAAACCATGTGGGCTGAGTTGCCTTTCCAGATGGTAGACAATGACATAGAAGGATACCACAACAAAGCTTCTCGGCCATATGCTTCACCTAGCCCACGATGGGTTAGAAAACAACTATGTAATTAGAGATTACCTCTAATTCAACTCCATGAAGGTTTGGCTTTAACATTTTTTATCTCTTTCTATCTCATTTTTAGCGTCATGTTTAACATTTGCATTATGTTCATTTTAGCAACACATTCACTGTTTGCATTATATTCATTTTTGGCATTACTGCTGTTGTTTACATTGTTTGCATCATGTCTATTGTTCAACTTTGCATCATGTCTACTATTTACATTATGTCCACCATTTACATCATGGCTATTTCTTACATTGATTATCTACCCCCATGGCCCGAGATGGCCTTAAACTAGTACCGTGGCCCAGAATGGCCTAAAACTAGTGATGGCCTGGAATGGCCTTAAACTAGCATCATGGCTAGCTAAGGCCTAAAATTGGTAACTCACTTCCCAAAAATAAAAGAAAATAGAAAATAAAATAAAAAAAATTTATCATTAAGAAATAGCCCGAAATGGCCTTAAACTATTACCGTAGCCCAAAATGGCCTAAAACTAAAATGAGAGGCTCTCAAGGGGCTCAAAAAGACAAAAAAATAAATATAACACATTAACCAAAAAATGAAATAAATTGTTTCACATTATATTCTCAATAATGTTTACAAAAAAAAATTTAAATTCAAAAGAAAAAATAAAAATCTTCCACTGCAACACTATAGGTCTTTGTCTGCACCATCGTCTCCTATTCCACTGGGTCCTGCGTCTCTATTTGGATCCTGCATAAGGCAGAAAATAAAGCAATCAATCAAAACTACAACAAGGCTCTCATAGAATAAAATATGACACAACAAAAAGTGACTAACAAAAGATGGCCCTGTGTCCATTTCAGAGGATATCCTATCCATGCTAGCCGCAAGACATCGTAGGATCTCCTCATCAGTGAAGTTGGTCCAATTTTCATTTCCCAGATCAGCGCTTGTTGCAACTTTTCCTTTTTCCATAGCTGTCCATCTATGCAGTCCTAGGGAAAAGGTGGCAGTGGTGGTCTCCCTGGTAGGTAGGGTCATTTTCCTTTCGAGAGATTCACTAATTGTCACCTGTTACATGAACTTCTCATAGGCCCCATAAGCGCCAATGACATCAAGAAATAGCTTATAGGTATGCAACTCAATAGCTACATCTTAGTATTGTTTACGATAGGCGACACGTTCCATCTTATACATATGCTTATGCTTCTTTTGTGCTTGTCCCTGTTCACACACCTTTGCGCTATAATCCTTCCAGCCTTGGTTTTTCTGGGCTAGAAGGTCCATCTGCATGCATTGTTTAATGATCTCATGAGTGGCTTCATTTTTACTTCATACGGCCATCCAATATCTTGCATAGTCAATAACGGCCATATGCCAACTGCCATTGCAAGTATCATGGGCCAAAAAAAATTCATTCCTGGACCGAAGGTCCTCCAACTCAGTAGCTTGGTTAGCCTTCTCCTTCTCAAGTTTTTGTACCCTCTTCTAGAGGTCCTCATTGACATGCGTACACTCTCATAAGGAGCATGCCAAGTTCAATGCACACTTGTTTCCTCTTATATGTGACGAGGTACCTTAGCTACCTCTGAAAGAAGTTTAGGCACAACGTCAACCTCAATGACTTGTTGAGGATCCCACTTGAGACGAGAAGTTGCCAATCACACATGGGCAAGCATTAGTCACAATGCCCTAGGAAGAAAAAAAATGCAACAACGTAGAGAGCTTAGCATAGAAATTCCAACATACCAATCTTATGATCGATTTGCCTTAGGCGATCGATCATGTCATCGACCACCCCCTCCATAAATGTAAATTTATCGAGGGTCTCGGTCCATGGTCAGAGATGGATCAAAGAAGAAGGGCCAGGGGAATCAACAGTGGTGTCCTCTACACAATAAAATATGTTAGTAATGATGGAAAGGACAATAATAAAGTTGATGAAAAATGATAAACGATAGTGCAAAGCTCCTACCCAACAAACCCTTAGGGGTGAAAAATGTCCATACATATTGAAATCCCTTGTGTTACTGATGTCCATCGACGCACTATTAAGCAAGCGGTCAAACTCACCAGCATCAAATTGCAGTCCCTCTCCTTCTAGCTGATTCAAAAGTATGGTGGCATCCTTAACACTCATGTGTCCCTTAGGTACTGAAGCACATTATGCAAAAAGGTCATTGGCAGGGGCCTCTTCCTCTATGAAAAGGACCTCTTCTTCTGCGGCTGGGCCCTCTTCCTCCTCTTCAGCACATGCCCTTGCTCTAGGGGCCAAAACCTCTTCCTCTTCTTCTTCCTCCTATAACAAACATGTTTAAAGTGAGCAGGATACATAAAACAGGTGCTACACTATGCTACACTACATAGCGTACCACAATGTAGTAGGTGCTATGCTAACCAGATAGCTAAGTGCACTTACCAACTAGGGGTTGCACTTTGCAAACTTTGATTCGTAACTTTTTCCCCCTCTCTTCATTCATATGGGGAGGTTCTTTTGCAGGATAGCCTAGTTTTTATAGTTTCTACAATGAGGTGTGTCCCCCTTAACACATTACCAATGTTAATGGGAGGCACCTCTCCCATGTTATTCTAGGTGTGAAAGGATCGTGCCACCCGATCCCTCATCGTTATTGAAGGTGACTCTCCAATAGCTTCTGGGGGATCTTGGGATCGGGTGGTGTAGAAAACCTGGCAAATCCACGGCTTAGATATTTAGTTATGATCTTGCTATACCTAGGCACCATTTTCATGGACCACTAGGAGTTCTGCAAACCATCTTAGGCAAGCTACAAAGAAGGCATAATGCATGCTGAAATGAGAATCAAGCTTTTCACAAAGCTTAACCATATCAGCGTGCAGGCCTTCAAAAAGGTACTTGACCCAATTATAGTGGGTCCCTTCCTCCATGAACTCCCTCATTATCTAGGCCTGCTCCACCCCAAGGATTTTCCTTTGGGATAGTAGCTTAGGAAAAGCATAGGCATGAAAGACAGGGTAAACCATTTGGGCCACCACTAGCTTGACCTTGTGGATGTAAATCCCCTTTCAGTTCTTGCTTGTCCATAGCCATTCCTTGATATCCCCTTGATGGTTTGCATCTTTGTTATATTTTTCTCCTACATGAAGACCATTAGAAGGGACATTGAAAAGATTCACAAATAGTTGATCATTAATTTCAAACACCACCCGCACATTGTGAACCCATGTGTAGAAGTGGTCAACCTTTTTGGAGAAGGAATCAGTTAGGGAAAGCATTTCTATAGCTGGGACACTTGGATTTACTACCAAGAATAAATCCATGAGCCCAACCTCCTAAATGTTGTGAACTAGGGTGGCTAGGGCCCTATTGCAAAGCCAATGCTGAGTCTTGTCCACCTTCCCGTACTTGAAGAAGAGGTTGGTTGTGTCATGCCCAAAGGTAATCACTATAACCTCTTGGGATTCCCTCTCTACTGTAATGATTAGCAACAAAAAAAATTATTAGCAAAAGTGAAAGCAAATTATCACTTAAGAATGTAAAAAAAAATGCACGGTTTAACATACCAGGTTTAAACGGTATAGGAAATGGTGGAGTTTTCACCAAAATGTCTTTGACAGTAAGCAGTCGGCGATATGCCCACTCGCTATCCAACTAGCCAACTTCTTTACATTTCCCATAGAACTTGGAATACTTGGTTGGATAGGTTTTGAAATCAAGCCCAAGTTATTCTATGACACTGGCACGCACTTTCCCGATAGAGGAGAACTCTTGTAGAGCCATTTGGGCTAATGCCAATGTATCCGTGTTACTGTGAAGACCATCCTCATCAATATAAAACTTGACAACATGCAAGAATATGGTAAGCATTTTTGACTAGTACAAGGAAAATCATACAACACATTTAAAACACCTTCACAGGACTCACCCGTTGGCACCATAAATGGTTCCAGGTGGGTTCTGAAAGCAGGTGCCCATGTGATGGGCAACATACAACATGTTGTACAGATGGTAGCACTTGAATTTGGGCACGTCCAAAATCCAACTTAAGTGCCTCAAGCCCCTTGGGCATCGGTTTGAGCCTTCTGCCCCTTTACCCTTGATCGACCCATTAGCCATGAACTTTAGAATGCCTGAGTTTGCCCTCGGCAACAACGTTTCTGTAAGAACAATAGCTATTTTGGCTGATAAGTGTGACCACACGATCACACTAAAATGGTGAAGGAGGAACTCTAGGAAGTCCCATGCACCCTCCCAAAACCAAACTGCCTATTGCCCTACCTATGTGTGAGGAGAGGGAACATTGGCCACGGGTTCACTAAGGTAGCATAGGACTCCTACCACCTTAAGGATGATTAGAATGGGTTTTAGCATGACCCTGTGCAATATAACAAGAAAGAATTAGTGCAAAAATCAAGTGACAAGTACCAAGTAGCATAGCATAACTCTTGCTATACAGGATTTTCCTTAGGTGTGAAATAATAAGTACTAGGTAAAAAAGAACTAAACATTGCAGGTAGTGTAGCAAAGTGTCACACGTAGCGTAGCATAGCAACTAGACCCTATGAAGCATAGCATAGCGGGTGCACCCTACGGGGTAATAGTTACGTGCTGCATAGCACAGTATAGTAGACATGCCCTATATAGCATAGCGTGACAGTTATAGTTCACACAAGGGTGATGGTTGCGTTATGTGCAGTGTAGTAGGACGACTGCACCTCGTGCAGCGTAGCAAAGGAACAAGTACAATAGATGCAATAGTAAAACAAGTGCAAGGATATGACAAATACAACAAGTATAACATGTAACAATGTAACAAGCCAAACATGATAACAAGCATTGCAGCATAGGAAATTTAGCAACATAGCTAATTTAGCAGCATAGTAGCATTATGAGTTTAATAACATAGCAGCATGACAGATTGCCAATGTAACAGCCTCACAAGCCTGTTAATATAATAACATAGAGTAATAGGAAATAAAATGAAACATAGTCACAATGACCAGAATGACATGGCCTATAGAAAAGAATTCATAGTGTCCCCGTTGTTCCGACCCTGCCCCACAACACAAAACATAGCTAGGAAAAACACAGACATAATAAACCCATCCTTTGCTCATTCTATGCTACGCTGGGCATGTGCTACGTTGCCCCTAAACTTTGTGAATAAACAATCCTTTTTAAGGGCGGTACACTATGCTGAGCATGCACTACGTTGCCCAAAACCACCCAAACCCTTGTGATGGTGCAGTAACCATTCTTAACAATGGTGGTTGGGGTAGTACCATGCGCAGTCGTAGCGTAGCAAATGCCATGGCCACTACAGCTAGAATGGAAATAGCCATGCCGCAGTGGCCAATACGGCAACAAAAGCAATGACAATAGTTGCAGCAATGATGATTGTGATGGCCAAAATAGTAACGAAAATGACAATCTAACTTGATGCATGACATAACGAAAACCAAGGTAGCATAGCAACTTACCAAGTAGGCAGAGCCTCTTGCCGCTCCTCAACACCTTGTCCCAGAGTCTACTTCACCTCGTCCACCTTGGAAAGTCCTTGGTGCTTGCGTTCACCCTTACACGCCATTGCCTTGTTCACAAATTAGCTCTATCAACTGCTATGCTACACTTGTTACGCTCTCTTTCACCTTGACTGTGCTATGCTTTGAGTGTTGGCTCTGATAATGAAAATGACAAATTTACTAGAGGGTAATTCCCTATTTATAGCCAATGTGGTAAAAACAACTATCACTTTCATATCTTGAATAATGTAGAATACCCTTGCAGCATAGCCCTACTATAGCATAGTACGTCCCCGCTGCAGTGTAGCACTTAGCTATAGCGTAGCAAGTGGATCCACTGAAATTTACCTTTATCTTTACAAATTTTACATTATAATGGTCTGCTATGACCTTAAATTGGCAAGCTTAACCTATTTTATATTTTAAACCCGTTAACGGTCCATAAAGACCTTAAACTAGTAATTTTAACTTATAGTGTAACCCAGTTACAGACTGCCATGACCTTAAACTGGCAATTTTAGCATTCTTTTTACATTTTTTTAATGGTCCACTATGACTTGAAACTGACAACTTTAACTCAAAATATTACATGGTTACAGTCTGCTAAGACCTTAAATTGTCAATTTTGGTTTACGAATTTTGCATAGTGGCGGTCCGCTAAGACCTTAAACTGGCAACTATCTTATGTTACATTATTGCTTTACATATATTCATCACATGCTATTGCTTCAAACAGGTATCACATGACTTGTTCTATTCACTTATTGTGATAGGTCCAATTGAAAAATGGCTATGCATGGTGATCTTTGTTCACCTTTGACCTTGATGGGTCCCTATGGCAGATTTACAAGATGCTTGAATCTAGAATTGGTAGACTTTGAGTTATCCTCTCATGACACCATAGCATCCCTAGAAACATCCATAGAATGGCCTGAACATCTAGTCCAAGCCTTAGACTTAGAGGCTGGGGATGTGACTAAGGACCCTCTTATTGAAATCCCTATAACTACCCCTAGAGGTGAAGTAAAAACCCTGAAAGTTAGCTCCCTATTACATCCATAGGTACATCAAAATATCTCAAAGGTTCTCAATGATAATGTTAAAGTGTTTTCATGGTCATATGATGACATGCCAGGCCTAGACCCATGGCTCATATAGCACAACATCATCCTAGATCCGTGTGTCAAGGTAGTTAAGTAAAAGGCTTGCAAAATCAAACAAGAGGTTACACTAGCTGTACATGATGAAATCACCAAGCTTTATCAAGCTAGTTTCATTCAAGTGGTCGATTACTCGAAATGGGTATTGAACATCGTTGTAGTTTCTAAGAAAATAGGAGGTATATGAATTTGTATAGAGTTTCGAGACCTAAACAAAGTAATGATTAAAGATGACTTCCCATTGCCAAGTATCAATTAACTTATTGACACTCCGACTAGTCATGCCTTACTGTCCTTCATGGATGGGTTCTTAGGCTATAACCAGATTCGTATAAACCCAAAGCATCAATTGGCAACCACTTTCATGACCCCTTGGAGAACCTTTTATTACACAATGATGTCCTTTGGACTAAAAAACGCTGAAGCAACCTATCAACGAGTGATGACATACATCTTTAGCGACTACCTCTTGGAGAGATTAAATGATTACGTTGATGACATAGCAGTCAAGTATAAGAAAGCTATAGATCATCCCAATGAGCTCAATATAGTCCTCCAATGTTGTCATAGGCATGACTTGTGCCTCAACCCTAGGAAATGTGTTTTTGGAGTTAAAATCAGATACATGCTAGGTTTTTTAGTGTCAGAAATAGGAAGATAAGTGGACCCCGATAAAGTGAGGGCCATCGTCAACTTAGCACTGCCTACAAACCTTAAAGATTTGCATGGGTTTCTAGGTAGAGTATAGTTTATCAAAAGGTTTATCGCGAGGTTGATAGACAAGATACACCCCATGTAACACTTGCTTACGAAGGGGATCAGCTTCAAGTGGATAGATCAATTTCAACAAACCTTTGATAACCTAAAGAAAGACCTTTTTCATCTCCCAAATATTTACCCACCATAGACGGATAGGCCTTTGTACAGCTACCTTGCCACTTTGGACACATCTATTGTGACATTGCTATGTCAGAAAAGAGATGACAGGTTTGAAATCCCAGTCTATTACTTAAACCATGCATTAATATCTTACGAGGAAAAGTACAATGAGGTAGAAAAATATTTTCTCGCCCTAGTATTTGCGCTCAAAAAATGGAGACATTACCTATTTCGTAACAAAGTTAACATCATATGCAAGAGCAACATACTTCGGGCTATCACAACTAACTTATACAAGAGCATTAGGATAGCCTGATGGAAAGTTATAACAACGAAATTTGATTTAAATTATGTGGCACAATCATCAACAAAGGGTCAAGAAATAGCCACATAGCTTACAACTTCACCCATTGATGATTAGGCAATAATAGAACTTGAATTCCTGAATGAGCATATCAATAGCGTAAATCCTGTACCATCTAGCTTTGAAGCTAGTTTACACTTTGATGGAACTTCAACTACATGAGGTGGTAGTGCCACCGTAGTTGTTACATTTCCCTCCAGCGAAATTTGATCCTTCACATACCATTTTGCATTCCTTTGCACCAACAATGTGGCAGAGTATGAAGGACTTCTTAGGGGCCTCTTAGTAGCTCAAGAGCTAAAGATCCAACATTTGGCAATCTGGGGTGACTCACAATTAGTTTTCAACCAGATCACTAAAGTCTATGCTTGAAAGGCTTCACGTTTACAACCTGATTGTGATCTAGCTAAGATTTTACTAAAACAATTTATAATGTTAGACATTCAACATGTGCCTTGTAACGAGAACACAATAGCTGATGCACTAGCCACGCTAGCATTAAATGTGTCATCGCACCTATTTGCAACTTTGTCCACTTTGATAATAGAATTCATAGATCATATTCCTCAAGTGCAATAGATACCCAAGAGTGGTACACCAACATCAATGCTTACCTTCAACATGGTGAACCCCTGCACGGCTTGACGTCTACTCAAAAGGATGCAATATGGAAGCAAGCACGACAATATGTCCTCATAGGAGATAACACCTTATGCAAATGCTTATTTGATGAAATATTGCTAACTTTCGTTAGTGGGGAAGAAGCACAAAAGATTGTTAATGAAGTCCATGAGGGACTATGTGGAGGACACATAGCTCCCAGGGCTATGGCAACAAAAATCAGATGCCTAGGGTACTACTAGGCTTGCATAGAACGAGATTGCCTTGCCAAAGTTAGGACATGCAATATATGTTAACGCCATCCAAACCTTATACATGTATCACTCATTGAATTACATCCTATGCAGATCATGTGGCCATTCCAATGTTGGGGACTAGATATCATAGGACCCATCACACCTAAGTCTTCTGTAGGATATAGCTTCATTATCATTGCAACTGAATACTTCACAAAGTGGGTAGAGGCTATTCCCTTGAGAAAGACCACATCTCAACAAGTGTACCACTTTATCATGGATAACATAGTAACAAGGTTGAACAACAGGCCAAAAGGTAGCATGGAAACCAAAACCTTTTGCAACAACCTTGGCATCAAACACTCTTTTTCATTGTCATACTACCTACAGGCGAACGGTCAGGTAGAGGAAACAAACAAAGCCATCATTAACCTTCTGAAAAAGATGCTTAGCTGTAGCAAGAGGTGATGACATGAGCAAATCCTCTATGTGTTGTGGGGTTACCGTATGACATGCAAAATAGCTACAGGTAAGACTTCTTACAGTCTCATTTACGGATCTGAAGCGGTGTTACCTCTCGAATTGTAGGTTCCATCACTTCATATGATCCTCTCGAATGTTATAGATGAGGCTCAAAATAATGAGTCAAGGATCATTGATCTTGACTTCATAGAGGAGGAATGTGCCCAAACACTTGATTGCATCAAATGGTACCAGGACAAGTGATGGAAAAAGCACCATTGCAACCTACATCAACGACCAATCAAAAAGGGGGAGCTAGTCCTCAAGGCTGTTCGGAAACTTGTAAGCAAATTCTCAGCAAACTGGGAAGGTCCTTTCATAGTCACAAAAGCCTATGAGAACAGGGCCTTCAAACTGGCTGATATGAATGGCAACAAGTTCACAAATCCCATCAACCACCTATACCTCAAACCATACTACATTAGACAAAAAGGATTGCATCAGGTACAAAGCAAGGTAAGCAGAACGTCTGCTATGACGTAAAACTGGCATAGAACATTTGCTATGACATAAAACTGGCAAAGAACATCCACTATGATGTAAAACTGGCAAACATAGTCCACTATGACTATAAACTGGCGCAACTCATCTGCTATGACGTTAAATTGGCACAACACATCCTTGGGCTATGATGTAAAACTAACACCCACAACATGGTCCGCTATGACCCTTAAACAAGCCATCCATCATCTGCTATGATGATAAACTAGCACAGTGGTCTATTAGGACCTTAAACTAGCACATCACGGTCTGTTGGGACCTTAAACTAGCACATCTAATGGTCTACCAAGATCTTAAACTAGGTTTGTAGTGCAACACCTCCCAGCTCACATCCATGACCCTACGAACAAGTGAGCATGCACACTCTCAAAATCCCTGAACAACATAGGGTGGGACGTTGCAGTTCCAAAATGCAATTCACATTGCTAAGGGAAAATCCTATAGAACACATGTAGCATCACTACCCCTAGCATCTTGCTAACCTTCTAGAGCTATCGCTACCATAGCCACTCATCCTAGTGATAGCTCTTACCATCAGCACCTACTGCTGGAGTCCTAGCATTATTGTGGCCTAGCCACAAGGTTGCCATACTCTAGCCCTTGCCATCATCTAAGTCCAAGAGGCCTTTAGCTGTTAGGCTTCTCACCTTCCATCTGGACTACATGATATTTGCCTTAGGCAAGGAATCCTAAGTGCCTACATCACCACTGCTCCTAGCCTCTTCGGTGCTAACCTCTTTGGCCTACCATTATTGAAACCTGTATTGGCCTTTCTGCTTTGGACATTGCACGCGTTAAATGCAACATTTGACACCCAATTGGTGTCCAGAGCAAGCAAGACTTTGCCCTCACTTCACTTCTTGGTTGCTTTTTCTAGTTTTCTCTCTAATGTGTTTGTAGTATGCAAGCTAAGAAAGCATCCTTCAAAGATGCATTTCGCCACAAGAGCAAGACACTACATTGTTTCGAAGTGATCTCTTTGATTAGCCTAGCTACTTGAGAGTGCATGTCCTACTCCCTTTTAGCCAATTTAGCTTCCATTCCCTATACTTGCAATTTTATGTATCCTTTTTACAGTCTTTCCCAATACATAAAGCCCTTTCACATGCCCAACCCCAAGTCCATGATGGGCATAATGCAACTCGCCCCATGGGAAACATTTGTAGGCAGGTCAAAGCCCCACATGGATGTAACACAACTCATCTTGGGGAGGAAACACATGTCCTACAATAACAACAAGGTTGTTTGCAAGTGAACGTGGGTGTACAACAAAGGAAAAGCACCAAAAATGCAAAAGAGAGCAAAAAAGCTAAGAAAAAAAATACAAGTGCCTAAAAAAAATGGCACAGCAGTGGCTTTGCTTTGATCATAAATCGACCATCTCTAAGCACTCTGGTGATAGGTCAAAGGCTAAGAAAGAAAGACACCCATGCGTGCTAACTCCTTCACAAGCACTCCGACGAGGGATCACGCTATGGCAACAATTTTTCAAAGTGTTGCATTTTACATCCATTTCTTCCCCAAACCTGTTTCCTCAAATCCATCCCTTGCCCCCTTACCTACCATCACTCTCCCAGTACTCTCAAAGATAGCAAAGCATCATCCAAGCGGGCACTGAAGAGTGATGTTGATGTCTGGTTCTTCATGGTGTTTTTTATTCTTTGTTAGCATCTCTCGGGTAGATCCTCTAGACGTCAACAAAGAGGGGCCATTGAAACACCATAAATTTTAGGACTCTCATGATTTAGCAGTCTTGGAATTTGGGAAAGGATCCCCAAAAGCATAGTGTCACACTCGATTGTGTAGAAAATTCCCTCTATGGAACAGTCAATGTGGCACCCAGCCACAAGGCCAGTTTGCATGAAAGAGGCACTAGAGGTAGATCGTACAGTCTAGAAAATTTTCTATCTCATGGGCTGATAGGCTGGCTGCACCCTCTAGCTTGCCCAGCTTGACACTTGACCTAACTAATGGTCTACCCAGGGACCATGCTAGGAGTTTTCAAAAGTGTTCAAGATGAGTGAAAAAGTTTGACAAGTTTTCTAATTGCAAGACCTGCTACGCTACGCTACGCTACGCTACGCTACGCTACGCTACGCTACGCTACGCTACACAGTGTAGAAGGAATTGGGAAGACTAATCGGGCACCCAAGATGCAAATTGACAACAATTTAGTCCTCTAGGATATCTACCCCACTTCATCCTTGATGCATGAATAACATGACATGGAAAAATGTGGCAAGTTTTGTTAGAAATCATTGCAATTTGAGTGCTATGCTGTGCTACGCTATTCAATTTGAGTGCTACACTGTGCTACACTATGCAAAAATGAGCCTATGCTACAGCATAGCAGGGATGTACTCTGAAAATACTTCTACTCAGATGGCTCTGATGGAGTAAGCATATTTACCTGTGCTCCAACCATCAGATAGGTTTACTCTGTTGCCAGGACATGATCATCATTCCATGATAAAATGTTCGCAAAGTGAGTCAGAATCCAAGCAACACAGGGTGCTATGCTGTGCTATGCTAGGCAGCATAGCACAACATAGCATGGAGAGAATGCACAAAGGTCCTTTTCCAAGTGGTTCTCACAAGATAATCACACTTGGCCACACTTTGGCCTCTAGGATTACCTATCCCACCTTGCCCTTAGGCCTCGAGCAAAGTTTCTTGACAAAGCATTGCAAATCACACAGGAATTCATGTCACACTAGCTACTATGCTATACTATACTGCATAGCGTAGCAAGAACACAAAGCCTAGAAGTATCCCAAGGATTAACTTCATAGGTCTCAGAACTTTTCAAAATGAAAGATAGGGTTGTAGTTGCTTGCCTGGCCAAGCCTCAAACAGGTGTTCTCAACTTTCAACAAAAACTTCTTTCAAGACTGGCGGCTACACTATGCTATGCTACACAGCATAGCGTGTGAGTGTTTACACTATGCTAATACACTGGGTAGTGTAAACAACGTAACACTCATGTGGAATCCCCAAGACATCTTCGGTTAGCTCTAAAACTTGTTGGCAATGGCTACTCTCATCCTGGCATCTCTTCAACGGAAAAAATTAGCAAGTTTTCTTTTGTTTTGCATCCCCCTGACTATTCCTAAAGTTGTTCCTACACTTGACCTTGCTTCCAAGAGTAGGGAAGACGTAGTCCTGGAGCATAGTCTCCACTTTGCATTCATTGTTGGAATTTTTCCTTGTAACAAACATGGCAATTCACTAGATTCTGGCACATGTAGATTCAACGACATAGTCATAGCATAGCAGGCTTCATGTTTAGCATTACACAATAGCATGACATAGTCACATTTGCACTCTGTGGGACCCAAGACATGTGGCATCCAAACCACATTTCTCTCTCACATATGGCTCTATAACTACCCTAGCAAACAACGTTCAAGGGATTGGCTTTTGGCATTTTTAGTATCATTGGCTTTTGGAATCATCTTTTGTATGGTTTGCTTTTGAGCGTGTCTAGCATTTTGGCATTTTGGCTTTCTGGCAATTAGTTTTGTCAAGGAGACTGGTAAGTAGAAGGTTCCTGTTAGTGAGCTGTTGATAGTAGTTCAAGGAGCTAAGACCATACTGCTTCATTGTAAGCTGTGCCTGTCCACACTGCACATCAATTGTACACCTTCAGCCAAATAAAGATCAGATCCCCCGATCTTGGGGCGGTGCACCTTCTCACTCAAGCCTATTTCATTTTGTTTTGCTATTGTCATATTTTTCATTATTTTCCATCATTTTACGCTTGTAGCTCATCGCTTAATTTACACACAACATATTTAAAACAAATGTTTATAGAAGGTTATTATACACCGATTAAGTCCTTGTCTGATTGACTAAACTTTTCAAGGCACCTTGCTTCTGTTTACTCCAGCATATCCCTTGTACAGATTCGAGGTTAGGCTATATGCCTAGTGACCTCCTGGTGTTCTAGCCATCAACATTTTTGGTTGCTACAATGGCCCAGATGAAAAAGCTTCATCAATAATGTAAGGTCCTTCTCATAATGTTTGAAATTTGGTTCGTTGGGGTACATGTGTAGGATTCCTGGTTGAAACTTGACTATTCTTATTTTGAGGTCACGGAGTTTTTGTTGAATGCCTTATGCATCGTTGGATGATAGGGCCATTAACCAATTTTTGTCTAATAAGTTGAGAGTCATTAATAATTCTTTTTGTGTTGGACTTAGATCTAGGTCAAGGTCATAGGGTGTAGAGAATGTATGGAGCTTGGATTGGATGGGCAATGTTGGTAGTTTTTTGTACACAAGCTCATAGGGAGAATAACCTATGGGAAGTTTCCATGTGGAAAAATAGGCCAAAAGGGTATCATTTAATTTAGTGCTCTAGTCCCTTCAGTATTTGCTAATGGTATGCATTAAGATTTTTGTAATCTCCCAATTAGTGACCTTAGCTTAACTATTGGCTTGGGGGTGATATGGTGTTGTGAGTTTATGTTCAACCCCCAAGTGTTGCATTAGCGTTCGGAAAGTGGCACCTGTAAAATGAGTTCCATTATCAGAAATTAATGCACAAGGTACACCAAATCTATTTACGATATTTTGTTATGCAAACTGAGCAGCAGTGGTGGATGTACAGTTGGTGATGGCTGCTGCTTCTACCCACTTAGTATAATAGTCAACTGCAACTATTATATATGCCTTTTCATTTGATAAAGGTGTGATGGAATCCATAACGTCAATGCCCCAAATGTTGAATGGTTTGAGAGGTTATATCCATTGTTGTGGTTCCTCCATTCGAGCTATCATTCCACCATTCCTCTAGCAAAAATCACAAGTATGGATGAATTGATGTGCATCCCTAAAGATTGTTGGCTAATAATACGATTCCATGAGGATTTTTATGGCCATGCATCTTGAAGCATAATGGGCCCCACAAGGAACTTCGTGAGCATCCTGAAGAATGCATAGTTGATCCATATTAGGGACACACCAATGTACCAGGCCATTGAGACAAACCTTATAAAGTTTTTCATTAATCTCCATGAAATATTTGACTCGGTGAAGAAAATGTTGTTTCTTTCTAGTGTCCAACCCTTGTGGTAGTTCTTGCTTGAGCAGATAAGTGAGGATGGTGTCATATCATTTTGGTCCATTGGGCATTTGTGCATTAATAGCACTTGCAAGGAGAGATTCGTTAGGGAATTGATCAGATAAAGGGCTCTCTTTGTCCTTGTCATCCCATCTTAGTTGTGATAAGTGATCCACAACCACATTCTCCACATGTTTAAGATCTACCATGGTGAGATCGAATTCTTGAAAAATCATGAGCCACTGTATGACATCAGGGCTCACCATTGGTTTGTTCATTAAAAATCTGATGGTGCTATGATCTGTATGCACAAACACTTTGTAGCTAGGCACATAGTGCCTGAATTTCTCTAAAGTGAACACCACAATCATCAACTCCTTTTCTATGGTGGTGTAGTTTAGTTGTCCCTATAATGCTTTGACTTGCATAATGAATGTAATATGGACATTTTTTATCATCCATTTGCGTAAGCATTTCCCCCAAAGAGTAATTTGATGCATTGGTCATCACATGAAATGGTCTGGACCAATCTGGTGCTTGGAGAATGGGAGTTTCAACAAGCTTTTGCTTCAACTATTGAAATTATAATTCACATGAAGGGGTCCAGATGAATGATGCATCCTTTTTTGTTAATTCTACCAATGGCTTACAATCAAAGAAGTTTAGTCATTCATTGGTCATACTAGCTACTACTAGTGATTCATCAAGAATTTTTCCAAATCACAAGGTTGGTGGGTTATTCCTTGGATGATCCTTATTTTTTTAGGGTGTACCTTAATTCTTTCTTTTGAGATGTGATGCCCCAAGACTATGCCTTCCTAGACCATAAGATGGCTCTTTTGCCAATTGAGCCAGAGGTTTGTTTCGACATATCTCTTCAACACCTACTCAAGACAGTCTAGGGCTTGCTTGAATGTAGCACCATAGGTAGAAAAATCATCCATAAAAACTTCTACCTTGCTACTGATATGTTTTTGGAAAATGCTAAGAACTAATTGTTGAAATGTGACTAGGACATTGCATAGACCAAATGGCATTTGTCGGTAAGTAGAAATCCTCGAAGGACTTGTGAAAGTTATCTTTGCCTGATCCTTTGGTGCAATACAAATTTGGTTATAGCCACTATAACCATCAGGAAAGCTATAATAGCTATGCCTCAAAATAGTGTCTAGCACTTGGTCGACGAAAGGGAACGAAAAATGATCCTTGAAAGTTGCCTTATTAAGTAGCCAGAAATCAATGCACACCTGCCGTTTGCCCCCTTTCTTTAGTACAATCACAAGTGGACTGACCCACTCACTATCTATGATAGGGTAGATGAATCTTGCTTTGAGGAGTTGTTCAATCTCTTCTTTGATAATCTATTTTAACTTGGGATTCAAATGTCGCTGCGACTGTCATTTCGGCTTGACGGTGGGGTTAGTGTATATTCGGTGCTAGCATATTCTTGGATTTATTCTAGTAAGTTTGGAATATGACCATGCAAAGGATAGTAACCATTTTTCTGTAACTTTTATTAATATTTTCTTTTGTTCTATAGAAAGCTTGGCATTAATGATAACCAACCTTCCATTTTTAAAAAATACATACTCCATTCTAGCTAGTAGTGTCTTCAATATAAGGGGCTCTTATTTAAAATTGTCAAGAATTTCCAGCTCACCCCAATTGACATCATCATTTGTTCCTTTGGAGAGCTGGTGGTGAACTTGCTTAAGTTCATTCATACTTGTAACATACTCGTACATTAGGTTCTTAGTTGGTTCTATGCATAATGTACTATTGCTAAAATTAGCTGTCAGCCACTGGGTGCCTTCTTGTTTTGTGGCTGCTGTGTACAGACATGTTTGGATATTAGCTTTTGGTGCACACTACTTACATGCAAAGATAGATGTGTGCTTTACTAACCATAACTTCTACACACAATGGCACCCTGAATCGCTATAAGCGATACATGGAACTCTCTTCTTCTCAATCTTTTCAAATTCATTTTCTTTAGATATCTCTAAGGAAAGATCTTTAATGCCCATTTTGCCATCAATAGTACTTAGCCATGCCCTTCCCATAATAATTGGAAAGTCCCCCTTGTAGTTCTCCATTTTAATTACTAGGAAATCAGTAGGATATGACCACCCAAAAAAGGTGGTGATGATGTCTTCAACTTGTCCCAATAGAATAGTGATGGATTGGTCCACTAGTTCTAGCTAGATGTTGCTCTTCTTCAAAGGAGGAAGGTTCCACATTATGTACATCTCATGCAAGATTAGATTAACACTAGAACTAGAGTCAAGAAGAGCTTTTCAAGGCTCATTCCCAGCAATATACAAGTAAACTAGGGAACTCCCAGGATTAGCTAATTTTTTGGGTAGGTTACTAGCTCGAATCCAATCAGATACAACATGTGTCAGCATTATAGTATGGATTCAAGAAGGATTTTGGTTTGAAGGGGACTCAGATAGAGAGGAAATAGAGGAAGGTGGAGGAGAAGGATTACAAACCACTAATGTGTTTGAGAGCTTTGGTGGATTGTGAGGTTGAAAGAAGGGTCTTTTCTTTGTTTGTAGTTTTGACCTAGTGGATGGATTAACTGATTGTAGGTTAGCTACCCTCATAGTGTTTCTTTGTTATGGTTGTGTAGAAAATTCACCCTGCATCGACGGAGCAGGCGGTAGTTGTGCAGGAGGTGGAGGAGTAGGTGCAGGAATAGGAGGTGCATGAGGGTAGTAGGTGGTATTCCTTCTTGGATAGGGTGATTGGTATGTTTCAGGAGGGTAGTGATGAGGTTGGTAAGTAGCAACATGACCAGAGGAGTCCCTTGGAGATGAAGGTTGCTGAACATAGTAACCGTAGGGATCTGGTTGTTAGTAAGGGTATTGTTATCTTGGAGGTGATAATGCTCATGATTGTGGTTGTTGCCACTATTGATACACTTCATAAGGTTGTAGAGGAGTTTCACTTGGGTAGTATTACTGTGGTTGGTGGAACTGTCAAGGATTGCCTTGTGGATAAGGCAATCTTTTGGGCTTTTGCCTTTGTGCAAGTCATGGATGTAAGGCATACATCCCAGATTCTTGCAAGTGTGATACAACTAGATAACATCTCTTAGGATGTTCATATTGGTAAACATCACACCCACCATCATCTTTTGAATCGATATCCATAGCTATCTCTATTGTAGCTATCTTACCTTTACCCTTAAATTTGTCACATTCAACTTCCTTACATCTCCAATGCTCTCGCTCACCACCTTGCTTCTTGGACTCTTCAGTAATTTTTAAAATAGTTTGAAACCTATTATTCATGGAGTTCCATAATTGATCAATCTTAGCTATAATTTTTAATTACAATTTCTAGAATGGCAAGGTTTTCTGATTAACCACCTCATCTCTAGCAAATTCATCTTCACTGTCACAAAATCAAACCCCCTTTTTTGAATAGAAGGGTTTTTTGTGGTATTCTTTTGCACTTTCACATTTTCTCAGCTCTTCCTCCTCCTTGGCTACCTACTTAATTAATTTTTAAATCCAATGGGTGTTTAACTCTGTCAATGTCCCTTGGGCATAGACACCAAGGATTTTCTTGGTTTCAGACTGCAACCCATCTATGATATGGTGAAGCTGATGAAGTTGAGAGTATCCATGGTTGGGACACTGATGCAATAGAGAGTAGTATCAGCCAATAGAAGCATCCAAGGGCTCATTATTTTCTTATTTCCACCCCTGAATTTGTTTCCTTAGATTGGATACTTGGGAGTAAATTTGATATTTGTCATTAAATAGTTCCAACATCGTACTCCACTGCTTAATTGATTCTGGTTCGAAGTATTGATACCAACTTTCTGCTTCCTTGATGAGTATCCTTGGAAATAATTTTAGCTTTTGCTAGTCATTTTCAATATTCTACAAAGAACATGCATCCTAGAAGGCCTAAAGATGATTTTGTGGATTAGTGTCATATCCTCCCTTGAATTGAGGGATGTTTTTCATATCTAGCCTCTTTATCCTGCTATCCTTCACATGCCTTGTTGGAATCCTCATAGCCTTTGCAATATTTAACATGCCTTGAGTACCAAGTAGAGGTTCATCAAGGCCATGATGGTGGTGCCTATGATGTTCCCTACTAGCCCTTCTTTCTTGATGTTGGGCCTCTTTGGATTGCCCACGTCTTTGGTCATGACTATCCTGATGGTCCCTTCTCTTGTTTTGGTCTTGTTGGTAATCTCCATCATGGTTATTTCTTTTGTGACCACGATCTAAACTAGATGAAGAAGAAGATGATGATGAAGGAAAAGAAGAAGGGGAACGTGCTCCACGCTGATGCCTATCATCCTTCCTTTGATGCTCATGACTACGATCATGATCATGATCTCCTTTGTCCCCCTTTTCTTAACTTACTTCTCCAGATCTATTTTTTTCATTGGATCTATTTTGACCAGAATCTAGATTATGAATTGTGGATTGTACATTCTGGTTGAGGGCTCCTTGAACAAAGTCAAATAGAGGAGAATCACTAAAGAAGTGGTCACTTCATCAATTGGGCCAAGCGGAGGTGGAAAGATATTTGATCCATTGGTGTTCACAAGCTTGTGTTGGTGCTCCAGTTGTTGATCTCTTAATTTTTTTGCTTCAATGAGATGATAATCCCATGAGTTGGGATCTCACATCTTGTATTGTCCATGGAGATGCTAAAGTCCATTTCACGCTAGCATTAGCTAGAGCATTGCTAGAACTGATCGGTTAGGTGGCAACACAATGTTGCCTTCCATATCATGCCACCACATCATTTCATCTTGATGTAAGATGAAGGTAAAGTCTGGTACATACTCATCGGGATGAGCATATACCACCTGGTATTGTTGAGGCACCTAAACTGCCCTGGGCAAAGATGGGCTCCTATGAGAAGAAGACATTTTGTGTTAATAAATAGTGTGTAGTTGAGATTTAATTTAATGATAATAATTTTTTTTCATAGGATTTGACTCTTAGGGTTCGAACAAAGAGATTACTACGTTTCACTAGGTTTAGATAGCACATGAAGAACTATAGTCCTTGGCAATGGTGCCAATGATGAGTGAAAAGGTACCCCTATTCCCAACCATATGAATCACAAGTGTTCACATGAAATCTAGTCAAATTTCGTAGACTATAATTACTAAGTACACTAGAGCTAAATAGTATGTGTGTGTTGTTCATTCATTGTCTTCCTAGTCCCACTTGTGGAATGCAATTGTATGGGTAAGTGTGACTAAGGCATATGATTTTTATTATTTTGTGTTTTTATGGAATTACTCACCTAGAATAAAAATAAAAGAAAGAGTGATTTAAAGTAAGAGTGATTAATTGCTAAGTAAACTATAATCTAATCTAGCCTAACACAAGTAACCATTCCCACTTCCCAGACACATCTTGAACTTTGTGCGAACACTGCTGGGCTGTCAAACACTACTCGTTTCTTGAGCTACTAAGTGTCGTATGTATGCTCGAAGGGGTCATGCTTGTATATCTTAATAAGTTTCTTGATTAATTAAAATTAATTACAGAATAAATAACATTAATGTAAATTCCATGAAATAACAATATGTAAATTCATAAGAAAGAAAATCTCAAGTGCTGCAAGAAATAGATCAAAGAGCTTGTCTTTATTGCTAACACAATGGTGTGCTTAGGCACATCAATGCTTGAATAAAGATCTATTCACACTTAGACCTCTTGCTGCAAGCACCTGGAAAATATTCTAACTTTCAAATGGACAAACTGCAAGATTTTCACTACTTGATTGTGAAAAACTTACTCCTAATTATGCACCTAGGCAGTATATTTATAGACCTGGGAGTAACCCTACGATATTGAATGTACAATATCGCATCTTGGGCCATGATATCATGTACCCGATATCATGTATCCAATATTGTAGCCACCTTGATATCAGAGTGATGAAAAACACTATTTATCAAGTCAAGTGATTTGTTGGACCATTTGAGGTGCTCTTGATCTTGTTTCGAGGCTCATTGAATCTGGGGTTAAACTATCATGTGCTAAAATATTTGGCCTTCTAGCACTAAATTTTTCAGCCTCTATAGTTTCTAGTGCTAGAAGGAGGACCTTTGCTTGAATTCTTTGTCATAAGTTGGCATATTTGATAGCTTATTTGCAGTTTTTCTGCTATTTCCCTTACATATATGCTAGCTTAATTATTAGCATATTTTGAAATTTTTGTCTATTATTGCTATTTAAGCTAGCTTAATTACCATTTTTGTAGTTAGCTTATTTTAAGCCAGCCTAATTACGCCTAGCAAATTTACTGGGAAAATTTTAATTTTTCCATTATAGTTACAACTTATACGCTGAGGTTGTTATAGTTGTAGTTTAATATGCTGAGATTGTTATAGTTTTAACTTATACACTAAGGTAGTTATAACTTATATGCTGAGGTAGTTCTAGCTTATACACTGAGGTTGTTACAATTATAGAAGCCAAAAGCTTTATAAGCTAAAAGCACTCACGTAAGTTGAAGATTTATAAGCTAAAGTTGTTTACGCTGAAGGCTTTTAATTTTCATTAAAACGTTAGTAGCTAAGTCCCGAGCTCACCCAATGCATTAGCCTCATATGATTTATGCCTTTTACATCAATAGTTCTACCCCATAACATAGAATGCATGGCTTCATGGCAAGAGGCTGTTCACATCTACAAGCCTAAGGATCTCATTGTAGTTGAGTGTAGATAATCCCTTAGGTAGATGGGGCTAGAACTAGCCTATATACACATAAATGAAGAGAATTACAACTTCATCTATGTGAAAATTCAAGCTAGCTTTGTAAAGGATCAGAATTAGCATGATAGTTTGAAATAATCAATAGGAATGGAAAGAAGTATATTCCCCCGTGTTATGATCAAATCAAACTAACTAATTTCCATACCCTTATGTTAGTAAAACTAGTAGAACTAGAGGAGGAAAGTGAGAAGGTAAGATCTGATGAGAATCAAGAGAAATAAGACGAGTTCAAGGTGAAGTAGAAGGTAGATGTTTTTATTGGGAATCTCTTCCAACAATTAGCTTTCCAAACAACCATCACTAGCTTTGCACCTTCAATGACCCCTATGCATCAAGTTCCTTAGGCTTTTCCCTTATATCTTATCATGTGTGGACCAACACTGGTTCTTTTAGCATACCAATCTCAACTAGTGTTGCAATCCACTTTTCTATTTTCATCAATGCCCTTTACAACTTAACCATAATTGGTGGTATCTACCACATCTCATCCTTTTGTCATATTAATGAGTCCTTTGGGACTCCAAACTTGGCAAGCTTATCACATGCCATTTTCTCCCTTTATTCCTTGGATTTCAACTTAAAATTTTTTCTCCTTATTTAACCCACTTGCAATGGTGGTTACACAACCTCTTTAGTCCATACTAATGCCAATTGCATGGCCTTAGACTACCCAACTTTTACCTTTACGATCAATACAAACACTATAGCCTATAGGGATGCCCCAAGGCTTGGATCAAGCCTTTCAAATGATCCAAGACCTTATTGAAGACCTATGGAAGATTAAAGCTAGTATAACTCAGATGGTTAAGGTTGTGGGCTTCTACTAGTATATCCCATAAATTCCACTGTTCGTTAAATAATATTAAATATGGGAATGGCTATATCAAACATCACTATATACAATGATGAAGGGGATTTCAATGCACATCTAGTCACTTTCTAGTCTAAGTGCCTTTTAGTGCAAGCTTGGCCTCATACAATAGTAAAAAGTTTCCCTATGTCCCTCAAGGAAAAGGCTTTACTAGTACTAAACCTTGCCTAGAGGTTCCATCTCTTTCATTAAAGAATTAATAAACCAATTTATTAATTGCTTTAGATACAACTTGATGCTGGATATCACATTAAATCAACTAGTGAAGGTGAGATAGGGGTCACTTAAATCAATTTAAAAATTCATTTAGAGATGGAATTCAATGCTCAATGAGATTCTAGAACCTATCTTTAAAACTTACTTGTTGACCATCTACAAGGGAGCAATACATGACTTTATCAAGTTAAAGCTCTATTGCTTAGAGACCTAATTACTAAGCCAAGCCTTTTTGAAAACTAAAAACATTAAGGAAGCAGTTGAAACTAGTAATGATTTGGCCTACATGGCCTATAAAAACCAACACACAAGGAGGGATAGGAATAAAACTAGGCAAGAATAGAAAATTATGACTATAGTAACAAAGGAGACAAAACAAACAAAAAGGCAAGAATCACTACCACACAACACATCTTCTGACTCATCACAAGTGTCCATTTCATATGATCTCAATCAACCAAGACTAAACTCTATATAGAAGAATAGAAGGAAGTACAATAGGTTGGCTATGAAGCCCTCTGATCACTTAGAATAGTTGCTTAAAAATAACTGTATACAACATAAGCAACTATTTGAAGAAGCTTGTAACAGACATGATTGTCCTTGTGACATAGCTAGAGACCTAACGATAGTAACCAAAGATAATCCAAGGCTACCAAAGTACTTTAGACTTGATAGGTTTTGCCATTATCATAAATGTTTGGTCATGACTTCTACCTAGCAATGAAAGATGATATTCAGAAGATGATTGACCATGGAGAGTTGATGTTGAATGAGTCGAACTCTCTAAGAGCCAACAATAACTTTTATACTATAGCCTCATTCACAAAACCCAAATGGTCTAATCCTCCTAGGGAACCGTTTATCTTCAAGGTACCACCTCACCCTCAAAACACAAATCCTAGAGACCCCTTTGTCATATGGGTATCACCATCACTAGCCCTTAAGAAACCTTTCATCATACATGTCCCACATTTAGTGGCAAAAACATCAGAACTTAAAGCAAGCAAACCATTTGTTATTAGGATCCCTTCACCATCTATAGGCAAACCTATAACAACTTGTGATCAAAGCCTACCTATAGTAGCTAATAACTCAATGGTTAGCAAGAGATCATCACCGCAGCTATGATGAAAGTAACTTGTCACCAAACCAAAAATGAAGCTCACTAAAGGTAGCCAACAACACAAAGCTTGGAGGTAGACACCCATGGACAAGGGGCCCAACACACATACATTGAAACCTGAGCCAAGAACCTTAGGAAAAATGGAGAAAATTAAAATCACCAAGGCTAAAACATCATATGCCAAGGAAAATAATTTCATTACAACAATGAAACAAGCCATATAGTCTCTCAAATAAAAGAACATGTTGTTGAGCCCATATGACCTGGTCATGACCTCTCTTGCTCACAGAGATGCACTAGCTCAAGTGTTAACTTCTATTCCTATGAGTAGAGACATGCCTATCAACAAAGAGTTAATCAACTTTGTCATTGAATAAGCTTCACTTAGAAAAAATGAACATCAACCCATGCTCAACGTTTATGACAATGAGGTGAAGATTGACTCTTAAAATGGAGAAGTGCTATCCACTCCTCTTGTCATTATCATATGTGTTGATAAGTACAAGGTTCATCATGTTCATATGGATGACAGGGTGGAAACCAATGTGATACCATGCACTGTTGTTGAAAAACTAGGCTTAACCAAGAACATTCAACAAGCCTCTACATTTGCACTTAAGTCATTCAATAGATCACTAGTAGTAGTTCAAAGTTCTATCTCATTGGATTTTATAGTTAGAGAATAGTTTCCCACATCCACCAACTTCCTAGTAGTTGAAGAGACACATAGCTTCAACTTGATCCTAGGAAGGCCATGGTTAGCAAAGGTTTGAGTAGTCTCATCTCCTATACATTAGGAGATTCACCTACCATACAAGGGTGATGAAATTGTTATTTTTGAGGACAATGTATTGTTGCCATCAGTTAACTATGTCAACATTGACCAAAGTTTGGAGGTGGAGTTTTAAGAAGGAGCTCTTTCTATTTAGACTAGGGCCAATAATAAGAACAACAATGATTCTAGCATTACCAACTCTACGACACAAGATGACAAATAAAAATTCTTGCAACTTGCTATGCTAAACAAGAGAGATGGTGAGTATAGAATCGTGTAGACAGAATTCTCTAATCTATTAAAGATCAAATAGTAAGTTCATAGTAAATGTCCTATCCCTTCTTTTGTCATTAGTTGTTTTTTCATCTTTGCAACCTTGTATCATGTTTCATTGCTTATTTTATCCTTATATGCTCTTTTGACAGCATCCCATACTTGCTAGACAAGTGTGGTCATGGTTCATTAAGGCCTAAAATTAGCAACGTCATGGCCCGCTAAGGCCTAAAATTGGCAACATCACAACCCATCAAGGCCTAAAAATAGCAACACATGGCATACCAGGGCCTAAAAACTGGTGAATATACAACCTCTCTTGCTTGCCCTTATATACATATGATGATCAGTTTTTTACAATGATGCTTGTTTTGACAATGTTCATATTATTACATGACTTTGTGACCTTGTCTTCTACATATAGTTCCTCCTCTTCTTGCCATGGTTGCTACACATAATCCTACTCTGCTCCAAATTCTTGATTCCCTAAATCATTATAGCAATGTTTCAACCATGACATAAGAATTTATATTAATCATTTAAGGAGGGGTTCAAGAATTCAGAGATTGTGTCTACTTTTATAGCATTTGCAGTTGGTGGGTTAGGAATGAAAACATATATATGTATATGGATATGTATATGCAGGCTTCATTATCATCCTAGTTGAGGTATTATCTTAACAAGGCTCACCGTGTCTCAGTACTTAATTGTGGATCAATCCAACAGAGGCCACTTCACAATGATCAAAGAGATAATTGATAACATTCCCATCAATAATGGACAATGAGTTTCTATCTAGCTTAATGAAGGAGTTTACAAGGTGAAGGTGAGAATTCCATCTTACAAGCCTGAGATAATACATTCAGGGAGCAGGGAGCAGGAAGGTTATCCACCATAATCACATGGAATCCAGTTGTAGGAGGAGACCACGATATTGCAGACAGTGCCACATTTTCATCCTTTGCTCTCAATTTTATTGCTAGGGAAATGGGATTAAGAAATGAAGCACCTCAACCGGTGGGAGGTAGACTATAGCAGCACTCTTGGCAGGAGACATGGTTGCCTTCTACAACTGCGATTTCTATGATGGTTAGGATATAGTGGTCAACTACTAGGGCCACCACTATTTCAAAACTTGTTACATAGAAGGCTCCATCAACTTCATTTTTGTTCATGGATGCTTCACCTACAAGGGGTGCGAGTTGTATGCAGATGCAGATAATGGGTACCTATCGAGGTTCATTATAGCACAGAATCGAGTAGATCCAAGAGACAACAATAGTGGCTTTGTCTTCATCACTTGCAAGATCAAGGGAACAGGCCACATCTTCCTGGGTCCTATTCTAGATTTATATTTTCCTACACATACATGTCCAATATTGTTGTTCCACAGGGCTAGGATGACTTGGGCCTAGCTCAAAGACATAGGAGCATGGAATACAGTTAGTATAGATGCTATGGATCAGGCTTCAACACAAAGGGCCCTGTGAAATGGTCCATAGATCTCACTACTAACCAAGTGTAGCCCTACATGTCTCTAGCTTTCATTGATGGTGCACCGTGGCTCACCAAGTTTTGAAATCTTAACTCTTCTTCTTCTTCTTCTCGTCACACTATGGCTTTAATTTTTGTCTTTTGAATGGGTCTTGAAGAAGTACGTAATGGATAGAAAATTTAGGAGAACATTGGGTAGAAAAATTGTGAATGATGTCATTGTCAGCTATGGCTGTGGCTACTCTGCATTGCCTCACCCTCTATCATAGCCACCAACCTCTAGGAAGCCTCCGTGTAGCTTCTGCAGGCCCATGTGATCATCGTGGGGTGACATTGGCAGGGGCAAACATACTAACAAAAGAAATTTTAAATTACTAATTTAACTCGTACTTTAAAAAACCTACTTGAATACACTATGGCAATGTAAGAACCAACATAAGTATGATTTGATATGCTTTGTCTCAAATAAGCATGATTTGACATGATTTGTCTCAAATATGCTCTGCCACAACATAAGAACCAACATAAGCATGATTTGACATGGTTTGTGGTTTGAAAAATGGCTTAAGGGTTGCTTGGTGGGCCCTACAAGGGTTAGGAAAAAAATTATATTGAATATATATTAAATTTAATATTATTTTGACCTTACTTATTGAACCTTGTTCCACCTTAGTTACCATATTTTATTCTATTTTTACTTTATTTGTATTGAAATTTACCTTATTTTGACTTTGATTTTACCTTGTTTTGCCTTATAGTGATCCTACTTTGCCTTGTTTAGCTTAATTCTACTTTTTTTTGACCTTATTTTATCTCGTTATTACAATATTGTGCATTGCTTAACAATTTTATCATACAAATGTCATTTGATGTGCTTATGTTGACATGCAAGGTTAAGCTATGGAGGATGAGGAAGCAAATTTGACTAGCCTTAAAGCCCAAATTGACCCTTCTTGTGATGTTGTCAGACCAAGTAGGCCTTGAATATCTAAACCTTAAGTCTCAAAACCATTCTACCATGTCTTAATATCCTAACATCATGAAGGGTCCTTGGTTGAAGTTCCCATCTAAACCATAATGGTGTGGAAAAAATGCATGAAACCAAGTTCACTCTAGAACCTAAGCTTGCTCAAGACATCATCAAATCCTTGCAAGGCAACATTAAAGTTGTCACATAGCCCTTGATTACATCTAACATTCACATGTTTGCTTTTACTGTGGTTGACCTTTTGTTCATAGGTTTGAGTGAATGACCAATGCTGAAAACTATTGTAGCCTACAACAAGCAAGCTAGTGTAACCTCTTATAAGTCCTTTTGGTGTTACGAAGAGCTATAAACTTTATACAAATCTATGAAACAAAGATACAGATTTCTCATGTTCTACCTATTGTAACTAATGATAGCCTATGTTTGCCTATTTTCCTATCATGGCCTTATACAAATATATTGTAATCACATGTACTCTTTAACTTGTTTCTTATCCTCTTGGAGTGGTGTTTGCAGGATGAGCTTGAAGTCATTGCAAAGGTATGACTCATCATAGCGATAGGTTACCATTTGACCTTAATACATAAGATTCAGCTAGCTTGTTTGATTGCACCAATTGTGCTGATCTCACATCACCTCCATTAACCCTCTTAAGCCATATTCATGTAGCCAAACTATGGCCTCCCTTACCTTCTTAACAATGGAAACCAAATGTTCAACATTCATGCACTGTGGCCTTGTGACATCTCTTTCAGCATGCTTCATTAGTCTAGTTCATTGAATGTAAAACATCTCATTTAGTGAGAGGGAAAAAGTCTAGTTTTCCAAGTGTAAAACATCTCATTTGGTGTGAAAATGGAAAAAAAAATTGGCCTTGGTGAGGAGACCCAATGAAGGTTTCACCCCACAAAAAAAAAAAGAAGGAAAAAGAAAAAAAAGGGAAGCAAATTGCTAAGAAGCCAAGAGGCTAATGTACCCTAATGTCAAAACAAGTGGCTCCGAACAAAAAAAAAGGGAGGAGGTAGATGATCAAAGAAGCCTAAGAATGAATTGGTGTCTCCACTAAGACATCATTTGGTAGCTAGCAGTTCAAGCAATCAAGCATGAAGACTTCTCCAATGAGACATGTTAACATCACATCATGGCCATGTTGTTAAAATTTGGGATTCTTTGCCCCTCCCCTTCCCC